>OZ026835.1:16910400-17338021 GCA_964023205.1 Lutraria lutraria
CATACGTCCTTCTCTCAGTTCCTCCGCGTGGAAGAGTGCCTGCTTGGCGAGGAACTTTTCTCTCAACATCTGTAGCTTTACCTTGTAAGGCATGTCAGGTATCAGATACATAATCAGCCAGGACAGGAATACAATGCAGTTCTGAAATATTCATACAAACATTTTAGACCAACGAGAAAAAAGGATTAATGCCATACAGAGAAGTGATATCAAAAGTAGGCATAACAATGTTTATTTCAATCACATCATTACGCCAATATAGATAACAAGATTTTCATGTACGAAATTGACAATGAATTACTGCAATGACAAGCTTTACAGCAAAATTCTGTATTAATCTTATGTAAAAACAAAATATTATGTAAGTGTATATAGTATATACCTCAAAGGCAACGACGAACGCAAGCCTTGCAGCAAACACATGCCAGAATGCCATTGTATACTTATACTCATCAGGGCCACCTGGTGGGTTCCTGAAGTCACGGTACCTACAAGTATATCAAAATATTGTACATACATGTGTACATACATTTCACTTGCAGTATCAAAGTATGGATAAAGATGACGTTCTGTCAAAATAAATAGGTCATTTTAGCAATATAAATACACTTCGACGGGTAACTTGTAAAATGTATCAAAAAATGTTCAACAAATGATATCATGATTAGATAACAGTACAACTTTACAATACAAATTAACAATAAGTCTTACCAGCATTCTGACACATTAGTGCCAAATGATGGATCAATCATGTCGGGAGTACTTTTGGGATCAAAATCAGCTGTATTAAATTTAGACATACTGAAGTTGATAAAGTAACCATTTAATGTATTATCATCACTGTAACCATATTTGTAAACCATACGGGGGATGAACTCTGACGTGAAGGCTATAATGGCTGCCTGGAAATGAAGAAAGAACAAAAAATTGTCTACATAACTGAAATCATTTGTCAAATAGAATTTTATCTGCAATAAAACTGATTTTTTAGGTCACAGCTGATGTGGTTACATTCATTTCACAAACACATGTCCCAACTACCGGTATTTCAAGTTGTTATAGTTAAGAGTTTCTTTCTTTTATTTTTTCTCTTTGGTTCATTTGGCGATATTTTCCACCTTAAGTGGACTTTTCTAGCTTAAGCAGTGGAGGAAAACCTTGTTGTACATCTGGGTAGAATCATTGACCTTCTGTAGTCTGGTTGGACAGTTTCCTCACATGTGAAATTCATCTTGGTGTGATTCCAGCCCACAGTGGTGGGGGACTAGTGATTACTAATCAGAGACCCTAACCACTCAAACATTTAATTGTGGTAAGTACAACTGTAATTATTGAATATTAACAATTATTGTTGTTACAGATAAACATGAAGTATAGTACACTTACATTTGAAATGACAGCAATAGCAGAAATACCCTGTAGAATACCAAACCAGATACCTGTAATACAAACATACATTTTGTTCAAAAGACAAAAGCTTAAAGTTCTTCCATTTAGTAAAGATGTTTTAATTAGAATAACCAGTAAAATTTGTACTAATATTTTGAGCTCTGAGTACCAGTTGTCCCTTCTATTGTGTAAAGACATTTTATGTAAAAATCTGGTGAAATATTTACTGATATCTTGAGCTCTGAGGACCAACTGTCTTTTCTATTGCGTAAAGATTTTCTATGTAACAAACTGGTAAAATATTTACTGATATCTTGAGCTTTAAGAACTATTTATATCTTTTATAATGTAGAGATATTTTATGTATAAAACAGGTAAAATATTTACCAATGTCTTGAGCTCTAAGAGCTAATGGTCTCTTCCACTGTGTAACAAACTTGTAAGCATCAAGTCTGATCTCAATGATATTATTGAAGAGAGCGCATAATGGAGCCAGAGGGAAGGCAGCCACAAAGATAGTCACAAACCCATACTGAATCACTGTAATGTTACAAAATACATGATAAACTGAACACATAATATAAAAGTTATTATTTCCGTGCATTATACAAACAACCAGACAGTTTGAAACTCTATGAATTACAATAATAATTCTTATCAAGGATAAAGAGAAAATAACATCATTTATTTATTAATCAAACAAAATAAAATTGCAATATGTTATCCTATTATCTTGCATTGTGTTCAGACTCTTGATGAAGTTTTGTACAAAAAAAATGGCATAAATATTTACATAAGTAAACGATGCACAAATGAAACTGTATTGTATACAGAGCCAACTTACCCATCTCCAGATATTCATCAAACAAACCAAGCTTAGGTTGATCAGCTAAGTTATAGTCTCTCTCCCAGTGTGAATATACTTTAGATTCTTTATCTTTGTTTACATCACGAGACTTGAACCAAACCATTAATTTACTGTAACATAATAATAAATCCTCAACATAAGATATAAAGCCAAGTATGTCCCACTGTTTTGTTCCATTCCATTCAATTTCATTTAGGTTGAATTTGATTCAATTTTAGTTAAGTTGAATTCTGTCAAGTTCATAATTATAGTTCTGGAACAGTTGTAAGAAGGAACACAAGTCATTGCTAAATATTTCATTTGAAATTCAGTTTAAGTTCAGCAAATGATTGTTTAATGTTTCAACACACAGCAATTGTCAACTTAAATTTGCCCAACTTGGCAGAGATGATGTAAAGTGGCAAGGTATAATTTTGTAAGACAGATTCACAGGAGGGAAGATAAATATCACAAAAAGAATCAAGTCAAATATCTTACGGTAAAATGATTTCCTTGAAGTTTGCAAAGGCTTGTTTACCCACCATGATGATAGCAAGTTGTATACATAACTCTATCAGACATCCAGCAGGATCACACTGTAATATAACAATACAGTACTTTGTTCATAGTAGACCAGTTTGATTCAGTTTTAGAGGGTCTCAGTTAAGTGATTATGATATCTCTCAAGTAATCACAAGTAGTCTCTGACTACTGTGAATCTGAATGCCACACGGGACCGGACAAATTTCAAATGATGGTGGTTCTACCCAGGTGTATGCCTGGAGTCTTTCTGTTCCTTTAAATTAAAAAGGTCGCCAAAATGACCCTGGCTGTTGGTTTGACATTAAAGCCAAGTGAAATTATTTTTTACAAAGTTAACAATAAAATTTGATTTAATGTACTCATGGTATTGAAATTAATGCATGACAACATTGTCAGCATTGGTATCTAAGTTTCTTTAAAACAATGTTATTAAGTATCATGTGTATACCTGGTAATGGTCATAGACAATAAAGATCATTAACAATAACATATATTTGCAGAGCAATCATGTAATTTTCCTACCTCTTCCTGTCTGAATCCAAACAGATTACGATCATAATCTCCAGGTCGTCCAGCAAATCTGAAACATTAAAATAATCATTCAGTACATATATATACCCCCGGTACAAACCTGTGTAACCAGTCACCTATCAGTACTACCTATAGCTCTACCTTTATAAATGTACACATTTTGATGAAGTTGGATAAATAGTGACTCATTGAGACAAACTCATATGGGTTGTACTTCACAATGAAAAAACACAAAAATGTATTTTAATAGAAAATCAAATTTTATAACATAAAGGTTTAAATGATGTTACATACATTAACAAAGATGAATCATGTAAGTAATAAATAACACCCCAGTATACTGACCTTCCCTTCAAGAAAGCTATGTAGATGATGGAAGCATAAAAGTTGACAAATTGAAACAGGAACATCTTGAAAGTGAAAGCATCTTCCCATTCAGATTCTGTACGATGTTGTTCTGTATTATAGATTTATAACAATTTCAATTTTTACCATTTTTATACCTATTAATTAATGATACAGTTAAACCTGTGAACAAACACCACCTTTATGAAAGACAAATTATGGCCTTTATTGACAGGTGGTCTTCAGTCAGAGGTCAGAACGTTCTAAATAATCAATGACAATTTTAAAAAAATGGCCTGTTTTCATGGGGTAGCATTTGTTCAAAGATGGTTTCAAACACAGGGTTTAGCTGTATTTTGTATAAAAGCAGGTAGATACCCTACCCAATTTTACTGGATTCTCAACCAGTACTATAACCCTGATGTCTGACTTTATTCAACATTGATCAGCTGTATGTGACAATCAGTCTACAACACTGTGTATAAATATTCTATTTTATTCTATTTACTTACAGCTGACCTAAGGCAAGTTTCAATAGCTAAGTGTTATGCACAAAATATTTACTAACGCCATTTCTATTGAGAGTTTACTAGTTTTATGAGAATTCTGGATGGCAGAACCACTTTAGTAAATCATTAAATACGGTTTTGTATCTAATAATAATTTGAAGTATTTCAAAGATATTACTTTTAAATATGTCATCCATTTTGCTATTAATCCAAGTTAAACTGTAAGTTTTGTGGTATATTAATCTTTTAAAATGAAGCCATTTCATATTAATTATCATGATTCCTAGTGCCTCTGTGTACTTACCAAGTTCAGTTAAAGCAATAGCAATTCTCTGGTAAATCTGAAAAGATAAACATAAAATATATAACTACCGGTACATGTAATTATAATGATACACAGATTTAGCAAAAAACAATTACAAATTATACATACACTGTCAAACCTGTGTTAGCAGCCACCTCTGAATAAAGGCCATGCTGTGTATAAGCGCCATTCTTTAAAAACATTAATTGACCATTTAGAACAAATTAACCTCTGCATAAGGGATGACTGTCAATAAAGGCCACATTTTGTCCTTTCCAAGATTTGTTCACAGGTTTGACTATATATTAAAGTAAATCCACCAAATATTTTATTTTCAAACAGCAAATTTCAAACTGGAACATATTCTGCATAGTAGTATATTCAATGTTTTTTCAAAGGGACACTACTCTTATATAGACTATGAAAGACTACTCTTGGCTCACTGCCTATTATGACCAATTTTCTTTAAAAATGACTACAGTGGATATAGTTTTTCTTCAGTTAAGAAGACTTTAAGTATAACTTACAAAGTTCAGAATAACGATGATGACCAAGTTGATACACGCAGCTGTAGCAGACGCAACAAGACCAGCTCGTCCTTTCACAATATCCATGTCTGATGCTGAGAGAACTGCTGCTATAGCGATACGATAGATGATCACACCAACCACAGCTATCAGTACAATGGCCATCTGTAAACATGGAAGAGACATTTTTTGTCCACAGCCAAACCATAAAACATAAATATCTCTATACAATTTTTCTATATGGGTTTAACAACATTTTTCAACAATTTTTAGTTACATACAGTGGCTGATTCACCTAACCACAGTTTTCCTGGACTGTATTCTAACCAGTACTAACTTACCCTTCCACAAGGAAGCAACAATTTCTCTACATGTGGAGGAAAATTGGTTTCTTTGTTAAATTTTCATAGAAGGGTATGCCTCAACCAGGAATTGTAAACAATCTCAGAAAACTTATTGCTAGAGAAGATGTATGCAAGGAATATGGAGATATACTTACGAAGAAGAGAAGAATTGACACAGTGGTACAGTATCGGAAACATTTACTCCATATAGGTACATATGGTTCAAGTTTCTGTAAATATAAAACATTATACAAGGTTGATATTAATATATACTGTATTAGTGGTGATGTTCACATTGTAGTACTGATACACGAGGATAGTTCAAGGTCAAATTTCGTTTTTCAAAATCACGTCTGTCAGAAAATTGTTTTTTGCTAACATTTATGAATACAAAATACACTAACAAATTCATGAAAATTTGACATGCAATAATACCTACTTTCTATATGAACTGAAATTCTGACAAACACAAAAATATACTTGCTATCTTGTTTGGATACAAAAAGTAAATCTAAACCGGTCAACAAGCTTTGGCCAAACTCCATCTGAGTCTTAGCTTTAAGTCCATTAATCTCTCATAGAAAGTTACATAAATGATCAACATTCATGTTGTAACAGCCATAAAACATGTCACAATACACATGTTTGTAATGTATACTTACCCTGTTGATTGGATTCTCTCTCTTACGTCTCACAGTGTTATCATATTCAGGTCTTACTGTTTCCTGAAAATCATAAATTTAAGTGTTCCATACAATGGCATTGATAATACAGTGATAGCTTACTATACAAGAGACCAAGAAGACGCTCCCTAACTGCGTGTTTGACAAGTTACAGAACAAAAGTTAAATAAAAATACAGAAGAGCAATAACCCAGCACATTTATTTGTATAAGATACTGATAGAGACAATATCAAGTCAATTGGTCATATATATATATATATATACTCTGGTGAAAGGGAGATAATAAGAAATGTTATTTAGAATTTGTAAAATAAGGCTGTAAGAGTTACCTCCTCTTGTTCAAAATCAGCTGTATCCCAATCATACTCAATCTCATTCTGTTTTCTTTTCCAGAAATCATGGAAGAATGAAGCTATAAATACAAATAACATAATTACAGTAACACTTTAATAATAAGATGTGTTAAACACAGATGCCCTCTAACGCCAATTGAATAGTACTTTCCTGTTGTTGGTTGGACAAGGTTTTTGTGTTGAAGGTGACCTTGACCTTAGACCAACTGACCTCAAATTCCATAGAGATCAACACCATGTTCTCTCCCTACTAGGTCTGACAGTCATAGGCTAAATGGTTCTTTGGTTATATGTCAATCTCACTTATTGATGACTCTTAAAGCATGTATGTTCAATGAGTGATGGAAACTACCCCAATCATACATACAATGTTTTCATGTCAATGAAATTTAAGGCATGAATAATATATACATTCTTACATAATAACTCTGACAGAATTCAGGCAAAATAATACCACAGTTGCTCATCAAGAAACATAACCTAAAGTATATTACAAACTACAAATAAAATCATTTACCCCATAATGCCATGAAGCAGGCAAAGGCAACAGTAGCCGGATTATCAAACAAGTAGGTTCCTCGTGAATATGAACAACTTTCCACCAATCTCCAGTATGTACAACGACTATCACATAGTGGACACATAGTCAAATTACCAGCCAGCTGTGTATCACATATCTCATTTCTATAATACAATCAATTTTAAGTCAGAATTATTCCATTTTTGAAAACTGTTATGATTGCATTAAACAATGAAGTTAAAAATGACGTAAATATTATACATTTATATGACAACATTAGTGTGTAGTACAGAACAAAAGATCAAAGTTATTAGTAATTACAAGTACTTTATTTTCAGGTGACAATCTGAATGAATTTACATGTACACTCAAAAACAAGGAACTGCTATTTCTACAGAATATGATCAAAGATTAAGTTGTGTTATCATGATTTGTTTGGCATCTACCACAACCAATATCCTATCATTATTATTTTTAAACCAATCATAATTCTTGATCAAAGGTCATGTGATTAAGAAAGAGCCAATCAGAGATGCTCCTCTTAACTGTGAAGCATTGCAAAGTATACTTACGATAGTACATCATCAAACATAGTCGCCAGACCATAAATGAACGCAACCAGACCAATAATTGAAGCAGGTACCAGCATGGTCGTGTAGAAACCAAGCCATGTGAAGTATATGCCAACCTTCTCACCAAAATAATGTCTGCAAACAACAGAAAGAAACAGTGATCAGGAATTATTTAAAACAATATCATACAACAACTACAAGTTTAATTATACATGACTTCTACCAGTTTTCACAATATTAAGAGTTAGCCTCATTCTAGACTTAGCAACTTTATATAAGTAGTCATGTTCAAAATCCAGGGATTCACTAAGACTAAGCTTTTTGAATGTGGTATTGTCCAGGAAGATCTATTCACTTTTACAGTAATTTGTATGAAGAAATATATAAAACTTTCTTGCTCCATTGACACCAATATCTTAAATATTAATTTACCTGCTTCAGATCAATGAGCTACTAATGATACTTAAAAATTTACCTGATTTTGTCCAGTGGCTGATACTTGAACCAATTCTTTGGTTTTGCCCACACTTCATACAACAACTAAGATAAACATACATGTACAATGTATTAGTTAAATTAATGTGTAAATTAAATCTATTTTCAACAAACAAGTAAGTCCGTAAATGAATAATAATATAAACTGGGTTCCAAACAATTGATATAATAATACACACTCTCATTCAGTTCTCAATACTATTCCTTATACTTATTGACAATATACAATGTACATAATGTACCCGGTATATGAGAGGATTCCTTACAGAAATGTGTACCACTTACACATGTTTATTGAAACAAGGGGAGATAAGTCACACTGTTTGACAAGAGTTTCAACAAACTAAGAAAGTGTCATTAATATGAAGACCTACATAAAAATTCAGTAATCGTTTAAATAAATAACAGTAAAACAAAGATGACAACTTACATGTCTGTCATTGACTTTCCCTCGTGATAAGATTGAATGTTCACTCAGGTATTTTCCCTACAAATAATGCAATAATATATAATTAAAAGATTCATTGAAATAAATAAAAGTGTCACATTAGTTACATAGCTTCTTATTCTTATATGGACAGACTGGAGAGGTTTCATTGTATTCATACTTACATCATGTAATGGATAGGCAGCACTGTATGAACCATTAGCCAACAACTTCTTGATACCTGAAAATATAAAATAAACATCATCACATGTTACCATAGCCATGATAGTATAGGTGTAAGTTTCCAAAACTGAAAAACCTGAAACCAAAGCTGGTAGGGAGCCTGGGGAGGGGGTGAAGCTCATAAAATTAGCATTTCTAAACGCCACAGCAGACCATTTCTTTGGTGCTAAGAGGCTGATAATGATCCGAGGTGACTTTGAAATATTGGAAATCCAGAAAACTCATCCTTGCTTTGAATGTAAGAATAGAAATCAAAGCTTATTATTCTAACCAGTGATTATCCAATCAAATCTTGATCTAAGATGATCTACAAATCATTTGATTGAGAATTCCAGACTGCACACAACAATTCAAATCAATTTTACAAACAACATTTAGAAGGATTGAACAGTTTTTCATTTTTCAGATGAATTTTGCTTTACCAAATCACTGCTTACGATTAAAACAGAACAATATGACCATGTTCTTCAAAGTTCTATAACCATGATTCATGTTACTCACCAAACCTTCTTTTGTTTGGATTGCTGGGGTCCGCATCTTCATAGAAACATCTTGACATGATACTGTACACGATTCTACCTCTCTGAGCATTACTGAAGAATGATTCCTTATCCTTGATAACAAACCTAGAGAGACAAAATAACATAATATTAGAACAAATAAAAACACTACCATTAATTTAATACATTACATCTATTCAGTGCAACAAGATTGTAAAATGATCATTGTATTATGTAATTTTACAACTCTGTGTCACCAAAGATATACTACAATGTATGATGTACCAATACTGAGGTGTTTTATATGTAGGAACTAAAATATTCAGGTAAGATACAAATGGCATAATTATATAGAAGAAATTAAATTGCATGATTGAATAGAGGCACCCATTCTTAAAAGAATACAATGGCGTAAATTATAGCTATCATGATTATTACAAAGCTATATACAACAAAATAACATTCTTTATAAGTGTACCAGTAATTCATTCACAGTCAATTAAATGGATAGTTTACAGAAAGGAAGCACTTCTAAGTTTTATGAATAGAAGAAAAGCGTAATAGACATCTGAGATGAAATGAAGGATAAAATAGTTTCTGATAATGATACATTACAATACACAAAAAACAAAATGCTACTAACCAATATTGGTAATGAAATATTTATAAGTCTGTATATATAACAACAACATTGATTAGATTATAGGAGTATACAAACTATACATGTAAACAAGTTTTTATATCCACCTGTCCCTCATATAAATTATATAATTTACAATATATATATATATACAAATTATTATAATATATATATTCAACCTACAACACATATCATGCAACACACTTATAATATACCAGTACCAATCAAAATATAAATATATACAATAAAAAGTAAATACTTCGTCCAACAACAGATAATGAACATTTTAAATAACATTTCATAGTGAAGCTTCTATTCAAGACAACATACAAAATGATACTGATTAATGTCGACAGAAAACAAGAGAAGTAGACTGACAAATCGAGGGTTCAACGCAACAGTGTCGTAACTCTTATTGAAATAAGAGCAAGTTACGACCGTGTTGCGCTGAGCCCTCGAAATGAAAACAGTCTATTTTAATGTGAATATTATAATTGTGGTACGCTATACTGAATAACAGTACTTTAGAAAGAATTTGATACTAAAATTATTAAATGGATCCCACATGTCTTGAAATTATAATCGGAACAATTAAAATCAACATTTTCCCAAAATGATTCAATCTTCATTAAACTCTTTGAATTATTTATGAATCTAACCAAACCTGGACAGTGTCATTCAAATAATACATGTATGAAAAATAAATACAAAATATGGAAATACTCGAATATCAATACCAAATCCTTGAAGGAATGTTAGATTTCACATCAAACTATGACTTTTAGTTAGAGAGAAGGAAGGGGACTGTTTCCCATCAAATCAGTGCAAAATGGTTTTCCTCAATTCTTAGTATTACAGTCAAACCTGTGAAGAAAGAACACCCTTGGGAAAGACGAAATATGGACTTTATTGACAGGTGCCCTCTAAATAATTAATGATGTTTTTTCAAAGAATGGTCTTTATTTACAGGGTGGTCCTTATTTGGAGGTGGCTGCTAACACAGGTATGACGGTATCATGTGTGAACTAAGAGTTGAAATCTGCTTGTTTTGAGACAATTATATATTTCACGGTGGGGAATCACGTGAATTAATATGCTATACTGCATGGAAAATGGCGGATGATGGCTCTCAATCAGTTATCGTTTTTCATTTCTGTTGATTTCCAGTTTTATTTCTGACCACCGAAACAAACCCTGTCATATCTAGTACATCAGTACTTTTCTGACCACTGTAGCTTGCATATCTGTGGAGAATACCTTTTAAATCTACATAAGATAGTGTTCCGTGAAGTTTAGCTTGTCAAATTGTTCTCCACGATATAGGTAATATCCACAGATACGCTAGCTACAGTGGTCAGAAAGGTACTGATGTACTCGACATTTAACTGACCATATGATAGGGTATGTTTCAGTGGTCAGAAATAAAATTGGAAATTAACAGAAATTAAAAATCCATCAATTACCAAAAGCCGTCATCTGCCATTTTCCATGCAGTATGGTATAATAAAGTTGCATGATTTCCCACCGTGTATTTAAGGAGTTAAGAGTAACCGGGAGGAATGGTTCTATGTTAATGTTTATATAATCATCTTAATTACAAAATGAAGTTTAAAATCACTTTCACCTATTGATCTATGTATTATACGGACAACATTGAATGTGAGATAAGTTTACTATGACAAATTGGTACATACATACAATTGTTCTTATTCTAAGAATATGGAATGAGATTTTAAGTTAGACAAAACTATATTTAAATGTCTGACTTAATGTCCGAGAGTCTAGATACATGTACACTACTTATATTGTACATACATGTATAATTATATACATACTGACTGAATGACGTATACATAACAAATTTACAGTTACAACTATTCCCGAGTTATTAACACAGTTCTACATTAAATTAACACATAATTTCTGTCTGATAGTTATAAACATTGTATCTATAAATATGACTCAATAAATTATCAACTACCCACATATAAAGCTTTAAAATACAGTTCAACAATGACAATGGTTTGGTTCAAAATTGTTGTAACCCTTTCAGATTATCAGAAACAATAATTTCGTCATAAACCATGCATGGTTCAAAGTTAAACCAGTTGTGAATCTCACAGTGCTCTTGCATAATTGTGACACAAAGAATACTAAAGAAGCTGATTAAGTACCATATACTTGAATTCTTGGCCTCCAATAATCTGAAAATATTGGTTATATTAAACCATAATAATGTAAGTGATAGACTAAGAAATTTCTTCTACTGTAACTTACAGCAAACTGAACATTGCAGAATGATTGTTACCTGAACTTTCTAAAATACATTTATCAGTAAACCTTCCCTGATATGATCTTAAAGGATGTTAATATAAACTATATAATAAAGTACCTTCCTGTGGAAAGATGAGAAAAAACTAAATGGTTAAAAAAACTGTTAACATGATTATACAGAACATACATGTACATTAAACTTGCACAATCACAGAACATCTTTGACAACATGATTGTGTGCATAAGTTTTTTTAAACATTACCTTAACTCAAGGAAAAAGCAAGTTCAATTGATGTATACATTCACATGTGTAAATAAACAGAGAAAAATATTGATTTTATGCCTCATTGTGGTTTCTTGAAAGTGAAATACAAAAAGGCTGTTGTTCACATGTCAGCCTCTGTATACAGGTGGTCGTGGATACTCTACATATTGTCAAAGTCATTCTGTGAAGATGTCAAATACTGTATATTGGTAAATCAACTAAATGTAAACAAGACAAGAACAGAACTGAAACAGAAATAGTTGATACAAGTAACAGAAAGAGAACAAGGAAGGAATTGTTAGTACAATGTTTGACCATTAAAAGGTAAAACTCAACTAAAGGTATAATAAAATAAAGATTGAATGAGTCATGTGTTACCAATTATGTCCAGAAGCACCAAAGAACCTGTTGTATAATTTCAAATAAAGCATAAAAATAAACTTCATAGAAAGCATACCAAATTTACCCTAATGAATGCCCGATCTAAACTTAATGCTCCATACTTTTGTATAGAAAAATTGCCCTAAATCACAAATGCTTTAATAATTCTTCAAAATATATACATACAAGGTGTCCAAAATATCTTTATCTATTAGACAAGAAATTGTTTTTTTTAAGTGAAATGCTAACATGTCATGGAGCATTTATTAGGTATTATTCAATGTTCTCCAGAAGATTCAGTCTAACAGGCCAAATTAAAAAAAAAATTGACAAAAAGTAGCCAGCGCTAGACTTTCTATTAGAAGGCGATATCACTGGCAGCTGGGGCTTCTGGGGAACACTGATTAATAGAAATGAAAACAATAAAATCAAAGCACTAAACAAGTAAATAAGAACACAAAACAATATCTTAGCAATAAGATATCAACATCAAAAATCTAAAAAAAAAAAAAATTCAAAACAGAATTAGGATCCTGCTACTGAACAGTATATAAATATACCAGCTATATCTTATAAACAGAGTAATGGAAAATTCCAAAACTTTCTGAACAAAACTAACGATGCTATTATTTGAATACCTCTTATAATTGTCAGACAGTAAGATTGGCTTGAGATCAGTCTCTGAGCTCATATTTCAATGCTCTAATGTTCCTTAGTTAATGATGATCCGACAACTAAAATGATATTATTGATCATTTAAAGTCTAACAACATAATTGACCTAAACATGTATTTAAATATTTTTCAACTCTATCTTTTCAACCATAATACTTTGAGAATGACATTGAGATTTGAGCTCAGACTGTTCACAATATTTCTCAACTCAGGCCCATATCATGCAGCATATCATAATACACAATCATGGTGCTACACATGCTTCAAGATGCACTGATATGCTGAATTAATTATAAATACTGATAATGACAATGAAAGACCTACCAAGACCAAGTAGGAGACAGACAAAACAAATATATGTCACAATTGAGAAAAAAAAACTTGGTCTAATTGGTGTTGCAAATATTTTCAATTTCATGTGAACTATATCTCCCAAGTAAAAAAGTTAATTGAAAAGTTGTCACAATCTACATACCCTCAATTTTTTTAGCAAAAACCTGTTGTTTTTTTACTAAGTAGAAGTGTCATGCATTACTTGTCTTCAATTTTATTTGTTTGAAGTTAGTTCAGTAGAATATGACGCTGTTTTTCAATGATACTTCAGTTATATAAGATGACTGATTCTCCAAATCAGTTTTCCTATACTCAAACAGAAACTTACAAATTTACCTTCTACAAGGTGCCAGCATTTTCTCCAAATATGGATAAATTTCAAAATTTACAGAAAGTATGACCTGCGGCTATTAGGATTCGAACTTGGGAAATAAGTCCAGCTTACTAACTACCGGACCATGGCCCCTCAATATTAACACAACAGCAAAAAAATATACTTATACATAAGGATTATCAACAATTGCTCATAATCAACAATTAATCTGGTTTAAAGATATATCCATGCAGCAGGCTAGCATTCATCTTAAATGCTAGATGTTTAAGAAATCACAATACTGGATACATAAGGAGATGCAGAAAAAAACAATCCAATAGAAAAGTGTCTTACTGCCCACTGTATCAGCCAATCACAGTACAGGTAACAAAATACAGAATGGTAAAAGAAAATATGATGTGAGTACAATATCTTTTTGTAATCTTAAGATAAAGTGAGATCTTTATTCTTTACAAGATTCATCAGTACAATGCTAACTTACTGAATGCTTTAGAGACTGGAAAACCAAAGTCAATATAAGTTTTTGTTGTTGTTGTAAGAACACCATACAGCTCAATGTACAATGATATAATTCATTTTTATTCAATATTTATTATACAAGGGAGGAGGAATATAATTATCATAACAAACAGAGAAAATCAACATGGATAATTACAACACAATTAATATGTATAAGGTTGTATGATTTGGTATGGTATTTATATCTGAGATTTTAATCAGATGACATATCTTAAAATTAGCTGATTTATCAAATTTCTCAATTTCCTAGTTTGCAATCCTTTATTACCATTCTGGACTATTTTGAATAGACTTGCAGTTATATTGCTATACTCAGTATCAAATTATCAATATAATTAATCAGTAACACATAAATTGATCAGAAAAAGCAACTGAAAGGAATCGTACATCATACAAATATTTTTACAGATATAAATACTTTGGTAGGACATTTAGTTGACAAGGATTTGAACAAAACAATTCACTTTTCCAAATGAAATGAAAATATGATGACATAAAGAACAGAAAATGTCCGTAGTTTACAAACCAAGCAATCATTTAAACAAGAGGGCCAAGATGGCCCTATATCGCTCACATGACAATCACTGTTCACTCATTAAAACATTGTTTTGAACCGGTGACCTAGTTTTTGACCCCAGACGACCTATGTTCGAATTTGTCTTACATATCATTAAGACAAACAGTCTGACTAGGTTTGGTGAAGATATGATCAAAATTTGACATCTACAGTGTTAATAAGGTTTTCCTAAGATTTGACCTTGTGACCTGGTTTTTGACCCTAGGTGACCCATATTTGAACTTGTCCTTAATATCATTAAGGCAAACAATCTGACAAAGATTGGCCAAGATCCAATCAAAACCATGACATTTAGAGCTTTTACAAGATTTTTACCTAAGATATGACCTTGTGACCCAGTTTTTGAACCCGGCTGACCCATGTTCATCCTTGACCCACATATCATTGAGGCAAACATTTTGACAAGGTTTGGTGAAGATCCAATTAAAACTGTGACATCTACAGTGTTAACAAAGTTTTCCTAAGATTTGACCTGGTGACCTAGTTATTGACCCCAGATGACCCATATTTATACTTGACCGTTATATCATTAAAACAAACGATTTGACAAAGTTTGGTGAAGATCCAATAATAACTGTGAAATCTACAGTGTTAACATGGTTTTTCTTAAGATTTGACCTAGCGACCTAGTTTTTGACCCAAGATGACCCATGTTCGAACTCGTCCAAGATATTATGAAGACAAACATTCTGACAAGGTTTCATGATCATCCAATCATAACAGTGACTTCTAGAGTGTTCACAAGGTTTTCCAGCAATTTGCCCTAGTGACCTAATTTTACTACAGAAATTACCCATTTTCAAACTTGACCTACGTATTATTAAAATAAACATTCTGACAAAGTTTCATGAAGATAAATTCAAAACAGTGATTTCTAAAGTGTTCACAAGGTTTTCCCTTATTTGTCCCTGGTGACCTAGTTTTTGACCCCAAATGGCCCAATATCGAACTCGTCCGAGATTTTGTTGATATTAACATTCTGACCCAGTTTTGCTAAATTTGAGCCAAAAATGTGGCCCCTAGTGTGGTCACAACATAAAGTTTGACGACGCACGACGCCGGACGGAGAGTGATCCTAATAGCTCACTTTGTCACTTTGTGACATGTGAGCTAAAAATGAAAGCAGTGAAAACAAACTAATATAGGTGTAAAATGCAAGCACAGGAACATAATTGTGTGAACAGACACAAAATCTATGTCAACAAAAAATTATGTCAGCTGCTAAAACAAATAATCATAAAACCTATGTTCAAAGACTTTCATTTGAATTTTTTCTGTGAGTTTAACACCATTTTTCAACAGTTTTTCAGTTATATATGGCGGCCGGTTCACCAAACTAGTTTTCCTTGACGGTATTCAAACCAGTACAAACTTACTTGACCGAATGGAGCCGGCAACTTCTCCACATATGGAGAAAATCAACATGTTTGTCAAATTTTCATAGAAGGATAAATTATGGCCTGCTGCGAGCAAGATTCAAACCTGGATGGCCAGGATATGAATCCAGTGCATCAACCACTGGACCATGCCAACACCACAGTCTCTTTCATTGATACAAAATTAGTCCATCAAATAAGCATTGCCCCGACATTCCTGACCCTCCACAGAAGTTCAGCTAAATACTCCTGCATCTTTTAAAACAAACCTACATATCAGCTGCAAGTTTAATATCCACCGACCTAACTTAATCACCATGACGAATAAATCCCTACAATGCGTATTACTCAGAAAAAGAATAAACCGGTACTTGCTATATAAGTCATTGTATCTGATAGTGATATAAGTATATAAATACGTACTGTTCCATTCTATTTCTGTTAAATGGTGCTGTGAAATAGTTATCATCATCTTTGATAAGATCTTCATCAAGGTCAAATGGCGAAGGAATACAATCAAATAAACTTCCCTGTTCATATTCCATGTCATTCGGCTAAAATTCAATGTTTAAAATAAAGTGACAACAATAACAAACATGTATGAAATTCATTGCAATATTGTGCCAATATAAGATCATTACCTGACAAATAATGGTTGGAAAAATGAAAACTTTGCTCATGATTTACTCATGATAGACGTATGCAGAAAATCAAGATTGATTCATGTTAATGGATTAGCGGTATTTGAAGAGTGTAATGCTAAATTGGCACATGTCGTTTCCTCCAATTTATTTTCGGTAACCTTACCTAGCGCATTTTCAGTGGGTAAGGTAAGAAGGAAATCTGTTTTTATAATCTATTATTTACACTGAACCCGAAATACAATCATGTCAGAATGCTATTTTTTTCATTACTCTTTTTTTAACCTGAGATCCAAGGGTATTGGGTAGGGGCCTTTTCGGTGAGTAGGTTGCATTAACGCAAATAAATATTTTTTAAGGATGGCCGAGAGTTACCACCAATTTTGGAGAATAAAATAAACAATATGATGACAATTATGTAGACTATCTTACAGCTAAAGGCATCTTCATGTTTGCTAGCTCAGCCCCCTTTGCAAGAATATCCCATGATGCATGTACTTTCACAAACGCTACCTTGCCACTCTTTGATTGCTGAAATGAATAAATCCAAATGAACATTATATATGGGAGTCACAATCAAGATGACCAAATTTCATGTCAGGGATTTTTTTATCATATTGTAAGTTTTGGTTAATAGACCTGGTCCTATGCAATCTAAAATAGAGAACAGTTTTCCTCAATTTCAGAAAAAAAACTTAAATGGAAGACAAATGTTTGACTTATTTAGAAAAAAAATTACATGCATAAGGGTCCCTTAAAAGTAAGTCTAAACCTGTACCGGGTAACTTAAAATTACAACTTAAAATTTAAGAGAGATTTGTACGACATATGATAAATTTGACAAACACAAAACATATCCCACATTTAACTATATCTGTACTGCATCACCCCTTTGAAGGTATTGTAATCAGGCATTGTAAGAAATGATAACATTAAAATTATAATGTCAATAAGCATGTAACTAAAAAGTTATTTTACAGAATATTACAATGGAGAACAAAACTTGACAAAATTCTACTTGAATATTTTACAAAGATAATTTCCATACAAATTGTCAACTTATAAGAAATTGTGTGCAAGGAATGAACTAAAATCATACAAACATCCAGATTCTGCAACAGAGCGTGACGAAATGTACATCAAAATTAAATTTTGTATAATGACAAAACAGCTCAGTAAACTGAATTTTGCAAACTTTCTATTTCATACAGTGCAAGTAGCTTTCAAATGAAACAAAACCTTAAATTTGAATATATTTAATAATTGAATGAACTAAAATTGATATTAAGGGGTAAACTTTGCAAACAAGTAGAACAAGCTGAAATCATGATATACAGTAGCATAACACAACATCATAATTTCTTGGTGCAAATGTGACCACCCAAATGTGTGTTTTCTGCGAATGATCTAATTTAAAATCCATTTCAGCTCAAACAAGCCAGACATCAGTTGAAACAGTGAACAGAACGATTTTAGAAAACTAAACCATAATTCTACAAAACAATCCCTCACCACCTTCAATGAGTACAGGCAGCATTTATTGAGGAATTCATTTATATGACTTTCTTTTGTCTCAATTAACTTACCTCAATCGAGATTTCTATCTCAAAAACTCCAGGGTAACTTTAAAAATCGTTAATAGGAAAAAAATTGACAAGAAGACTCACATCAGCAGATTCTCTTTCAAGTTGTAAACCTTCTTTTATAAGTTGATTTTCAAAATATTCCCTCTTAGCAACTCTATTCTCTTTGTCTGCAGTGGTTCCTGGCTCATAGGCAAGTATGTAGTCAATACGCCGAGTACCATCATTGAAAAATAAAGTGTCCTCTTTTGCAGGATCCTGATAAAAAAGAACCAACAATTAATTAAACTATGTAATTTAACATATAACTTATGTCAGCCCATAGTTATCTCCCAACAATAGAAATAGTCACCTGCACAAATTAAAGCATTTTAAAGTCACTTAACCAGCAATGTTATTAACATATATATTTACATAACCAGAAAACAGGCACATATCTAATAAGGGAATGTTAACACACAGATACTGACAGTTGTTGAAATACTTGCTAAATAGCTAATACTATTTCATCAAGTACGTAACTCGCAGATTTCCATGAATCTAACACTGCATGCGATTCTAGAATTTTAAGTGTTATGCAACATTTTGAATGTGGTGATGGTGACCATTTCAAGGTTAGGATATTAACTAGGTAATTAACCTACTGCTACTTAATTAACACATCCAGTATTAAATATTAATTAGTATCTTAATTAATCACACACAAAAAGACTGTTATTGTTATAATTATTATGTCGTTCTTCATTAACAACAAAATTATCAGAACGATATATTTAAATCTATAGCATGTTAATAGCAATAATTAACAAGAACTATTAGTGAACATTAAATCATGTATAATTATAATTGGTTAAAATTACATAGCATTCATTAATGTAGCTAGATTAATTATTTTTAGTATTTTAAAGGACTAAAATGCTGACTAATCAAAATATTTATAAGGAACAAACAAAATTATCTATCAACATTATACATGATAAGATTGCCAGGCAGCATGCAATTAGAAACAATTATATACAACAATTTATACAAAAGAAATAAATTAAGGAAAAAATAAGCACAAAAAAAACAACAGTTACCTCGTTCATAATACCAAATGATACCAAACTTTATCAATAAATGACACAAAATCACTTTTATTACAAAGTAAATATGATTGCTTAATAATATCAAACTTGACTAAGAGTAACAAACAACTCAGACAGAATGCCATAGGCAAACTATAAATTTATATTCACTATCATCACAAGGCAACCAGGAATATTGACATCTCTTTAAAGGCAGATAAGCTATCTATTTGCAAGTAAAAAAAGAGACAAAGTGACTGCATGAACCACCTTTGATGACTCTAAACAACCATTACATAATGATTATCAAAACATAATAATATAGCATAACAAAATATCAATACAGAATAACTGATGGAGCAATGACGCCACCGTAGCATGTGACGAATACAGCCAAATATGAGCATTGTACTCATTCAATGACCATGTGATCAAGTATACAGAGAATGGGTGTATACAGAAAATACCTGGCTAAAAATACCAGTATAGTTCTAACTCCAAATGAGACATTGTGCCCAGAAAACCCTATTATAAGGAGTGCCTCCAATAAATGTCACACTTATCCACTCTGGTAGGTGGACACTATAACCAGGTGTCACTGTATTGTATCATGCAGCATCCATTAATAAGAGAACATTAATGATTCCATTTGTTTTTTAATAATAATTATGTTTTAACCATTATTACTAAAGCAACATGCAATATGTATTCCAAGAATGGAAAGTATTCCATAGGGTGGGATGAAGCTTGTTTTATTTGCAATTTGAGACTTTGCAACCACTATAACATGTAGCCCTGTGTAAGTTAAGGTGAAGGGTATTATGTATACAGACTTATTGTACAAAATTTCTTGTAGACTGAAACACAAACAGAGATATTTTGACAAACAAATACATACATACAAAGGTTAGAACTACAGTACATACTAAGGTCGGTAAAAACAGGATGATAAACAGAAGCGTCAGTTTAAATAATCATCAGAAAATGTGGAAACATAAATACTGGTTGAACATTTCACTGTATACAAATGATAATATTTCTGTTTTTAAAAGGCAAATTTTCAGGTTTCCATACAATCCAAAAAATAAGAATCTTTTGTGCTTCAATAACAAAATAATATTAATGTTCAACTGAAAAAATGATTACCAAAAAAAGAATTTTACAGTGCACAAAAAAAAACAAATAAAATAAGATAATAGATCTATAGTAACGGATCTCCAAGAGTCATACTCAATCATTCTGTAAAGGCAGGCTTGATTGACATTTACAGTAGCTAGGTCATGAGACAGTCTATATGAAAACTATTTCAAATCATTCAGACAGATGATTTAAAAGTGGGGTAAAATGAAATAATCTCTTCATATGGAAAGGGTGAACATACCCAATGGGAAAGGTATAAGCACCACAACAATATCTGAGGAAACACTGGTGTCAACAAAAAGTTAACCCAAAACAAGAATTACTACAAACAACAACAATAACAACCTACCCATGAACCTGCTCTCATCCTTACGCCCTTACCAGGCTGAGCAGGATCAACTAAATACGCCTCAGTCTCACACTGGTTGGCATGACAACAAGAATATATATTTAATATAGAAATATAATTATATATACACAACATCAAATGGTATACATACTATAGCACACAATGTTAATGTATTCAAATGAACTTCCAGGCTTATGATTACTCTGTACTGCTAATTTCCAGACAAAATTACATGATTGGTATAGGACTGACTTAAGGAATAAAAATATTTTTTGTTTCTGGTTAGTACATGCTCACTTAAAATAGTGTAGACAGGAACAGGATGATTTTTGTTCTTGAGAATGCAAAAAAAAAATATGAGAAAAACAGAACTCTGGACAAGTCTGTAACAGGGTTGAACAGTGAAGTCAAACATTTGGAACAGGCTGTACCAACTACAAGTAAGACTTCTGTATCCACAGTCAACTTGAATTATCAGTTCATGCATGCACAAAGGCTACAAGTGAGATCTATGAACCTGGCTCCCAGTATAGAGAAATCACAAGCCTGAAAAATTCACACACATACATCCATGCTGATTGTTTATACATTTTTTTCATACTCTGAGGTTTGTTAATGTATTATCTGGAGCTATAGTGTTTATTGAAATATTTAGGACTTGAATTCAGAATCATTTCAAGGCTGCTTAGACTCACATTGATCAGATAAACCAGTATTGAATTTTTTCTTAAATTTAGACAAGTAACCAGATATTTTAAATACATGTACAATGTACATGTACTATGCTGCGATCTAAATGATCTTCCCTGGTCAAATAGTTATAATTGAATATTTATTCATAATTCATGATATATTCATGAAGTACGAAAGTATAGTTCAAGAAAAATTCATGATTGAAGGAATTCATTCTGAAGGGGTTAAACAAAATTATTTTAATTTTCTGAACTTATCATACCAAATACTGGGTATATGTTTTATTGGGTATGGCACAATTCATGTTTAAACAAAAACAACTTGCAAACTTCCAAAGCATGCATGCATCTATATTCAAGTTATGATTTATGCATGCATTTATTGACTTTAGGAAAAGACACTGTATAATGTTAATTAATTCTGATTGTTTGAATAAAAAGTGGGAGGTCACAGGCATGGTGTCAAAACAGAGCAACACGACCAGAAAAATACATAAATCATTTTTAAGTGTTTTTTTAGTTAGTTAGTTTACAATGATCAAATGACACTCAATTCTTAAGATCCCTACACAATTTTAAAATATATATTCCAGCATTGCATTTATATACTAGGAACTACATACGATGTTTCATACAATATGTATGTGTAAACATGAACACCAGCTAAAGCAGTCATAGTTTATAATATAATACACAGTCTGAACAAACAATCTACTGTTTAGGCTTTGAAAAGTGCAAGCAATGATGTTCTATGTTTAAGACTTATTTATCAACAATGACTAAGTACTTAAGCAAATTGCAAAAAGACAATTTCTTATTATAATATATATATCAAGATAATTTCATTTTTACCCATTACACCTACAGGTACAGTAAAATAATGATATGCAGACTATTTACTATACAAATGAACATTATATATTATATACATATAAGGTAATGTTCTGTTTGTGGTGAATTGATAATAACCTGTTGTGATAATAGAGTTATATCCTCTTCAGTTTCATTACCCTGTCAAATAGCAAGGGAAACTTAAATTGTAGACAACAATGATCTGTTGGAATTTATTGTTTTATCATTATTAATTACCACTGTTAAGAGAAGTCTTAGCACAATGTTATGTGTATGTATATGCATACTGATAATTTAACAGGTTTGAATAACTGATTTTTGTAACCATGCAGTCTCAGATTAATTTAAAGCTTAGTCATTGGTCCATTTTAAGTATAAGCTCAAAAATAACCAATCAGAAGCTTTTGTTTTGTGCCTGGTATTGAAATCAATTATATCAACCAAGACCCTGAAATATTTCTATCTAAATAAGGTAAGCTAATAGATCAGGTGTTTCATGACAGTAAGAAATGCAGTTTGAGTCACAAACATGACTTAGATAGTCAAGTCAAAAGTATTTGAGTGTATGAATGTTATGTATACAGGGTTTTCATTAATATTCAGTACAACAGATTTTCTTATGTAAGCAGCAGATTTGACCAGGGTCAAGGGGGCCGCCTAGTTAATAAGTATTTTCAGACTTTGGGGATTGTAACCGATTTTTTTTACAATTTTAACTGATGGTTTTCATCAGCAATCGGTTCTTAATGAAAACCCTGTATATATATATAGTACTAAGCAGAATACATCACACACTGGTTGAAAAAACCTTCTCTAGCCCTTCCAACAATGGAAGATACATTATAATTAATACCTAGCATATCTTACAGACATACACAAGATACATTCCTAGCAATGTACACTAGAGGATAGACCTCATTACTTACAATGTCTGTATAATGAATGAGAATGGACCAGCATTCCCAGGTGTATGTTGTACTTCATGATCATTCAAAGATCTGATACAACCACAATTATAGTCCATAGACTCTTATACAGTATTGTTCAATGTTGTGTAAAAAAGCAAGTTATACATGAATGGCTATATTTCTATAATTATTTAGAATGAATTAGAGCTGGCATAACTAAAGTTACCTTTGGGTCCATAGGGACTTTCTCTGTCACAACTTCTGTTGGAACATTACCTTCTTCCACATCTGAAAACAAATCAGAGACAAATCTAGAACAAGATAAAGAGGCATTGTAATCACCAAGTGTTTGTATTTTTTTCTTCTATATAATGTTTGGGAGAGATTCACCAAAAAAGGTTCAATCCAAAATCATAGAAATCATGACATAATTACAATATTTTCAAAATTTGTCAAGGCAGCAAAGCAATACATTAATGAACAGTACAAAATTACGAAAGAATTCAGACAAGGCTAGCAAACTGTACAATAGTGTAGCAGTCCTTAACAACATGCAAATTTCATCCAACACTAGCATCAAATTGAATGTTCCTATTCAAATTTAGTGAAAAAACAAAGTAATTTATTATTCAATGTTCAGCAATTTTGGTAATCAGCATAATTATTTGGTATTTAGTATAACATAAATGATATGGTGATATTTGATTGGTTTAGATAATTCATCAGATGATTAGTTCAGCATGAATATGGTAATTATAATAATCCTTGTGTGACTGCAAGACGAAAATCTTCACTCAGGCTCTTCAATGAAAATGCTCAAAAGTTTTGATAGAGAACTAAATTCTGAAAGCCTGCTTTAAACAAAATTGATTTGTTCCAAGCACACCCAAGGTAACTGATGCCAGATTAAATGTTTCAACAGGTCAAAACATCATTAAGGAGTAATGGCTATCAGATGGAAGCTTCATTTCAGTCACAAACAGTAGCTGCAATTTCTTTACTGTTTAAATACCAATTCATGTATTTTAATATTGTACAAACAGGCAGTTTGACTTAAAACTTCTATTCACCCATTTCATAAAAATTTAACCACAAACCTGTAATCATCATTCTGTCGCCACAGCAACCACAAGCTGTTTTTTTTAAATCAACACTTAATATTCCATCAATAACGTAACACTCAGAGGTCAAGAGAAACTGACAATAAAGACTTATTTATATATTCCATCCAAGTGTTAAAAGCTTATTGCTTTAATTCATGAAATATCTTAAATCTTACACAGTTAAGAATGAAGATAATATTTACTCCCCTACCAGTAATGTATACATATAAATATAGGTGGGGTATGTTTGATATAGCTAGTTAGCTACCAAACTAATTTATTTTACATCATAAAGCTTTCAATATAATCATGCATACATAAATGTAGATGTTACGTTTAAATGACTCAATCATTCAAGCATACTAGAAGTCCTATAGAAAGTCGCACCCTGGGTATTCACTGTGTTAAAATAAACTCATCAGAAACATATATTAAAAGTTACCTGAATGATAATTACCATATACGTATACATCTAATAACATCCTTCAAATATATGTTAATCTATTACACACAAAAATATGTAAATGTACCTATATGTTACAAATAAATGAACAATATTTGCAATGTAGCACTGATAATCCAGTTTTTAGGCTTTAAAAACTTAACATTGTGTTTATTCAAAATGTAGTGTTTTAAAATTTTTACATAAAAAATTATAAGAATAATTTACCATTCAGACATAAATATACTTATATTATACTGCATGCAATTCAAAAATAACAAAACTCATACAAAATCTAAGATTTTGACCTAAAATAAGTATCATCATTTTATTTTATTTACTTATTTATCTGTTTTCAAATGGCTCATTTGATAGCTTTGTTCCATTTTCTTGGGCGAGAGAAGATACAGGAGAATCAGGCATTTGTTTTCCTTGGCTCTTACTTCAAATAGTTTTTCCTGGTTCTTTATCGTGCCAAGTGTAAAGTACCGCTACACAAGTGTAAAGTACCGCTACACACATGTAAAGTACCGCTACACACGTGTAAAGTACCGCTACACACATGTAAAGTACCGCTACACACGTGTAAAGTACCACTACACACGTGTAAAGTACCGCTACACAAGTGTGAAGTACCGCTACACAAGTGTAAAGTACCGCTACACAAGTGTGAAGTACCGCTACACACATGTAAATTACCGCTACACAATTGTAAAGTACTGCTACACAAGTGTAAAGTACCGCTACACACGTGTAAAGTACCACTACACACCTTGCCTTTTTTCTTAAGTTGAGATGGGGACACTGAAAAAATGTGCCTGAAATATTGAAAGGCTGAGCCAAGATTTTAACCCATGACTTTTTGTTTAGTAGTCCATCATGTAACCACTAGACCACTGATCTTCCAAGGGGGACATATTGTTACCATGGCAATGACTGCTCTGAATCCTGTACAACATTATGTGTACTTTCTTCAATTTATTCATATCACAGAAAAGAATAATTCTATAAAATAATTCTCCTCTTTGCTAAAGCCAAAATCAATACAGACCGCTATAAGTTTTATTAACCCACTTAGGTTTGTAATGATTGTTGCAATTCTCAGAAATGATCGACTAAATGCATGGTAATTTATACATAATTACTGAATTAACGACATTTTATGAAACAGGAGCCATGGCTGCATAACATAAAAATATTGTCTCACATGACATCTGTCACACTATCAGAGAATGTTATTATCAAGCTGAGTCAGCTTTTAAAAACATCATTATACATGATATACTTGGTTCTTTGATGTATTCGTTCAGTGAATTAAATGTGACTGAATTATGGTAACCATTGACCCATTGCAAAAAACTATTCCCACATACATACCACTGTATAATACCAACAACATATCATCATGGTACAACAACATATATATAACATTAACCCAATTGTGACATCAGGGAAAGGTTATTATAAAAATAAATGTTGAAGGAAAGGAATGTTACCCAGTGGCTGCCCTACTAAAACAGATATTTTGATTAATACTTACAGTGTAAGAATGAATGTAAATGGAATGTACACTTATAATATACCAGTATATACTTTATAGTATCAGGTAACTAAATAACAATACTTCATTAGTGTAACTATACTGTAGGCAGTTATAATAATGAAAGAAATAAATTGCAGTTTTTATCTTGTAGTGAATAATTAACTAATATAGAACCGTAGGAATGGTGAAATATTGACACTATTTAGAGTATCCCAGAGGGCAGTAGTAAGTTACTTTCATTTGACAATTTAAGTTTAGGGGTCAGGGAATTGTAAACAAGAGGGCCATGATGGCCCTATAAATGCTCACCAGGAGAAAAGGTCATTTGGAGATTAACATTGTTGAAGTTTTCTATACGAGTCTAAGTAAGATCAAGTGACCCATCTGGGCCGTTTTTTATCCCATGGCCATTATATAAACAGATTTTAAAGAGGTCCATTAGACAAAGCTAGATACCAAATATCTTAGCTCTAGGCCTTGTGGTTTCGGAGAAGAAGATTTTTTAAAATTTTCCTATATAAAATAGAATAAACCCCAGGGCAGGGCTAATTTTGACCCCGGGGCCATAATTTGAACAAACTTGGTAGAGGTCCACTACACAATGCCACATACAAAATATCTAAGCTCTAGGCCTTGCGGTTTCGGAGCAGAAGATTTTTTAAATTTTCCTATATAAATCTATATAAATCAAGTGACCCCCGGGGCGGGGCCAATTTTGACCCTAGGGCAATAATTTGAACAAACTTGGTAGAGGTCCACTAGACAATGCAACATACCAAATATCTTAGCTCTAGGCCTTGTGGTTTCGGAGAAGAAGATTTTTTAAATTTTCCTATATAAGTCTATATAAATCAAGTGACCCCCGGGGCGGGGCCAATTTTGACCCTAGGGCAATAATTTGAACAAACTTGGTAGAGGTCCACTAGACAATGCTACATACCAAATATCTTAGCTCTAGGCCTTGTGGTTTCGGAGAAGAAGATTTTTTAAATTTTCCTATATAAAATAGAATAAACCCCAGGGCAGGGCCAATTTTGACCCTAGGGCAATTATTTGAACAAACTTGGTAGAGGTCCACTAGATAATGCTACATACCAAATATCTTAGCTCTAGGCCTTGTGGTTTTGGAGAAGAAGATTTTTTTAATTTTCCTATATAAGTCTATATAAATCAAGTGACCCTCGGGGCGGGGCCAATTTTGACCCTAGGCCAATAATTTGAACAAACTTGGTAGAGGTCCACTAGACAATGCTACATACCAAATATCTTAGCTCTAGGCCTTGTGGTTTCGGAGAAGAAGATTTTTTAAATTTTCCTATATAAGTCTATATAAATCAAGTGACCCCCGGGGCGGGGCCAATTTTGACCCTAGGGCAATAATTTGAACAAACTTGGTAGAGGTCCACTAGACAATGCTACATACCAAATATCTTAGCTCTAGGCCTTGCGGTTTCGGAGCAGAAGATTTTTTAAATTTTCCTATATAAATCTATATAAATCAAGTGACCCCCGGGGCGGGGCCAATTTTGACCCTAGGGCAATAATTTGAACAAACTTGGTAGAGGTCCACTAGACAATGCTACATACCAAATATCTTAGCTCTAGGCCTTGTGGTTTCGGAGAAGAAGATTTTTTAAATTTTCCTATATAAGTCTATATAAATCAAGTGACCCCCGGGGCGGGGCCAATTTTGACCCTAGGGCAATAATTTGAACAAACTTGGTAGAGGTCCACTAGACAATGCTACATACCAAATATCTTAGCTCTAGGCCTTGTGGTTTCGGAGAAGAAGATTTTTTAAATTTTCCTATATAAGTCTATATAAATCAAGTGACCCCCGGGGCGGGGCCAATTTTGACCCTAGGGCAATAATTTGAACAAACTTGGTAGAGGTCCACTAGACAATGCTACATACCAAATATCTTAGCTCTAGGCCTTGTGGTTTCGGAGAAGAAGATTTTTTAAATTTTCCTATATAAAATAGAATAAACCCCAGGGCAGGGCCAATTTTGACCCTAGGGCAATTATTTGAACAAACTTGGTAGAGGTCCACTAGATAATGCTACATACCAAATATCTTAGCTCTAGGCCTTGTGGTTTTGGAGAAGAAGATTTTTTTAATTTTCCTATATAAGTCTATATAAATCAAGTGACCCTCGGGGCGGGGCCAATTTTGACCCTAGGCCAATAATTTGAACAAACTTGGTAGAGGTCCACTAGACAATGCTACATACCAAATATCTTAGCTCTAGGCCTTGCGGTTTCGGAGAAGAAGATTTTTTTTAATTTTCCTATATAAAATAGAATAAACCCCAGGGCAGGGCTAATTTTGACCCCGGGGCCATAAATTGAACAAACTTGGTAGAGGTCCACTAGACAATGCTACATACAAAATATCTAAGCTCTAGGCCTTACGGTTTCGGAGAAGAAGATTTTTTAAATTTTCCTATATAAGTCTATATAAATCAAGTGACCCCCGGGGCGGGGCCAATTTTGACCCTAGGGCAATAATTTGAACAAACTTGGTAGAGGTCCACTAGACTATGCTACACACCAAATATCAAAGCTCTAGGCATTGTAGTTTTTGACAAGAAGATTTTTTAAATTTCCTATATAAGTCTATGTAAAATCAAGTTACCCCCGGGGCGGAGCCAATTTTGACCCTAGGGGAATAATTTGTACAATCTTTGTAGAGTTCCATTAGACAATGCTACATACCAAATATCTCAGCTCTAGGCCCTGTGGTTTCAGACAAGAAGATTTTTTAAGTTTTTTCAATTTGTTGCCATAGCAACCAGAATTTTTAATGAAATTTAATTTTTTGAACAACTTTGAAAGGGGACCACCCAAGGATCATTCCAGCCAAGTTTGGTTGCAATTGGCATAGCGGTGTAGGAGGAGATGTTGTTTTAAGTAAACGCACGATGGACGCAGGGCGATCACAAAAGCTCACCCTGAGCACATTCGTGCTCTGGTGAGCTAAAAAAACAATATCAAATATCACTATTTGTACAGAAAACATTTATTTAAGGTTAATTCAATAAATGACTGAACCTTGTTGAACTTAGAAACATAGAGATACAAAGTCTCCAAATTGGTAAATACACTTGAGCCTATTTTTCTAGGAAAAATTAAGTCAATAAAAAATATAAATACCAAGGTTTGCTAGTCAGTGACGTAGAAACCAACGTGGGGTCATTATAACATTCTAATAGAATTCATTATTTTTATTTGTTAACTTAATTGATTTTAAAGAAAAGCTGCATTGTAATCCGTAACACAAGAAGTTTTAAATGAAGACACAATTTAGACAATCACATACAGAGCCTTTGTGGTTAAGTGGTTATTGTTTTCATGAAAAGGTAGAACAGTGCAACAATTTATGTTGGTGAATCTAGTTGTCTAAAATTATTAAAGGCAGTAACTTTTGTATGTGTTTAATGAGGAAAATGGCAATTTTGCAACATTTTTTTTTAATTTTCAATAAACCCTGATGTTGGCAATTAGGTGGCCTAAGTTGTAGATTTCTATCAATCCAATAATGGAGTTCAACAGCAACAAAAATATGTATCCATTAATGACACAGAATATGTACAGCCACTCATAATTACTGAATTATCCATGCAATTACCAAATGCCACTAATATTAAAGCAACAAACTACATGTGTTTCAAATTGCACTGCTGTACAACTATTCACTTATATAACTATACACTCATGTGACATTTACTCAGCTATTTCATACACTAGTACATACATGCATTTGGCGATTTAGAGACTAAAATCATAATTTAGATTTTGTTTTGTTTATACCGAGTTTTACGCCCCTTTTCATATGTCAGAGTCATATGAGGCGGACAGTTCACCTAGGAAGAACCAGTACTAAACGCCCATCCCCCGTAAGCAACTGCCTACTTCTAACATAAAGAGACATGGTCGGTAGCGAGGCTCTTACCTACGACCCTCTATCAGTGAGACTGGTTACAATGATTTGAAGTCAGTGACCTTAACCACTCGACCATGAAGGCAGGTCCATAATTCAGGATATGTTAGTCAGGGTTCTCAATAAGTTTGTGGCCTACAGGCCCAAAAGCTAGACTAACAGGCCTGATAGGGGGGGTCCAGGCATTTTTCCAGTACTATTTTTAAATTTTTGAGATTTCTAACCGGCCCTCAGTTGAATCTAAGCGGCTAAATTGGCCTGCAGCTGGTTGTTATTCAGAGAACCCTGTTCTTCTGTTCTGTTTATGAATACTTACTTTGCATTTCAAATCCAATAGGATTAACTTGACCATACCCCGTGTTGCTTGGGGCTGGGTCAAGTGGTGGATACATCATACCATCCTGAGGAACTTGTGGCTGAACAGGGGCTGGAGCAACTGCAGCTAAAAATACAAAAAAAAAAAAATGTAAAAATTAAACGACAAACCAACTTTAACCAAGTGCTGGTGTAAACAATTATAAGATGAGGAGATTCTGACATAAAAGTCATCCTTTTGTTTAGATCTTAATTAATTAAGATTATATGTAAAACAAAGCTGTAGGAACTTTGGGGCACGGGGGGGGGGTAATTAAATAAAGGGGCTAATAACTGATTCTTTTCCCTCATTGTTTGACAAAATTTAAAATAGCCCCTATCCCCTCCTCTAGCTAAATCTGAAATAGCTCCATATGGGTCTGTAAAGTATACAATTTGTAAGATTTGAAGGATATACCCTGATTTCATTGTCTATTTAAGAATGTTTACATCAGTGCCAAATCAATTTTGTGCCACAGTGGCTGAAGCAACACTGAATTGACACTTAATATAAGTATTGTTGTTGTATTTCCTTTAAGTGCACATGTTATATTAAAAGTAACATTTCACTTAAAAGGCAAGTTTTGCTGACAAGATTTATAAAGATATTCATGAAAGCTAGCTAGTTCAATGTTGTCATATTTTAGCAATAAATCTTCATGTCACAACTTAATTACAATGATTTATTCCATTATTATTTATATAAATTTATGAACAGTTTAACATTATAACTGACTTAAGACAACAGAATTTCAACAGACACAAACAAATTAAGAAATAAACAAGTAAATTAACTTTAACCATTAAGACATATAATATATTGTTTGTTTCTGATTTCATGCTCGGCACTAAAAATAGGTTACGTAGATAATAAAAAAATTTGTTTTCCTTTGGTAATTCTTGAAAGCACGCGGAAAGGTAAAATAGTGAGGCAGTGGATGTAACGTTCTTCGGGCCTAATATATAGTAAAAAGTCCAGGATTGCAGGAAAACTTTAGTTGGTAGGGTAACCAAAAACAAACAATTTTTTAAGCCTTAATATTTACATACAAATTAACAGCTGACCTTGTTTCAAAAATAGTTACCGAATAACCTTCTACACTAATGAGCTGTCAATGCTACTAGATATGTAGGTAATTGATGGTTCTCAACAGAATTGTACAACATGTATTAGATAATTACTGTCCATATACGTGACTTATGTATGTCATACATGTAAACAAGGTACACACAGACTGTCAGTGAACAAAACAAATGTGAATAAAATGTATGTAAAAAGGCCATTTCTTGCTTATCTGAGGTGATTTTTATTTGTAACTGACTTAATTTAAGTCACAACTTACAACACTTGAAATTGATTCTTTAATAGGGTTCATTTTAAGCCAACAAAATGGCTCTAATTTTCTGGTTTTAATCCATAAAGATATTTTAATTCATCTTTTCTCATGCCAGGCTCCAGTCTGGCTTAGGTCACTACTTAATAACTCCAGAAGGATTTTCTTAAAAATATCATCACTACAATTAATATTATACATGACCAAATGAAACAACCTCATAATCTTAACATTCCACCACCAGGCTGTAGATAGAAAGGAGGAAAATATCCAGCTAATCTTTAAAACCAGTAAATATATATACACTAGCTGATTCATGAAAGATAAACATTTATACAGTGCTGTGAGAAGGAATGCCTTCCTTGTTATTCACACAAACAAACGTTTATTGTATCAAGATTGTGATTATTACAGAACTATATTGTCTGAAAATGTTGAACACTACAATACATATAACAAAAACAACAACATGGAAATCAAACAAATAATCTTTATATTAGAAATTTATAATGTTCCATAAAGCTTATACTGATACACAAAAAGTGAATACCCATGTCATAAAAAAAATTATACATGTATTTACATGACCTTTCATTTCTTTAACCTTAAAGTAATTAACTTTACTCATAACATCAGATAGCTTAATTCATATAAAAACATTTCATGATAAAGATTATAATGTTGAACTCAGCCTCCATTTAAAGTGACTAATGGTGTAAATATAAATTATTACATTATGATCATGCCAGAATGTGGTTATTTATCAAAGGCCAGAAAAAAATCATAGGCTAAGAAAAAGTAAAATCAACTGGGTTTTTTTCTGGACTAATATAACATGGTAACATACTAACCAAAAAGTCATGTCTTAGGGTAAAGTCAGCATGAATTTTATGATTATGAGTATGTTTATTCGTTTAAGCCTTACTGTCATGACAAGTGTACCCTGGCATAATAAGGGTACAATTTTAAGTGTCTATACTAAAGTATAAACCACATTGTACTGTCTGCTAAAGTAAAACAATTAAGATGTGTTTTGAAACACAATGCCCCCTCTGGGTGACCTCAACCTTTAACCTACTGACCTTAAAATGCACAGGGCCTGTAAAGGTTGTCATGAGGAACCAACATTATGAAAATTGATTAATTCAGATGGAAGCATTTTAATTTTATAGACAAGGTTAAAGTTTGGTACAAAAAGACAGACACACACAGACAGACCAAAAATAATATTACGCTAAGAAGAAAATCAAGTGTCTGTCTAAAATGTTGATAATTTAAATGCAAATACCAGTACACACAAGCAGTACTGGTGCTGTTCAGTATTCATTTCAATAATACTGGGGTATTATAAATAAACTGACCATCGGACACCTTGACATACTTAACTCAATTTGTAAATCAAATCTCATTTAGCAAATACATTGGTTGAAAGCAAACATTTTTTAAAAGACAAAATCAAACATCAAATATTTGATATCAATTAAAAAGCGTTAATAATGGGAGAAAAGTCCAATATCTGGGTCAACATGTATATAGAAATTATAATAAAACTTAACCATAATTATAAACAGTATTGGGATTACACAGGTGAAGCACATAATTTATCACACATCTGACATCTGGACCCAATCAATTTCAACCAGAATTTTTTTCAAATTTAATTTTCAATACCATTAATTTGAGTAACTTCGACCTACCCATTACATTAATTCTCCTCACTTCCATGTACACATTTTAGAATTGGTTCATTTATTTCCAAACATTTAGTGAGTTTAACATATATATTAAAATAAAATATGTTCATGCAACTATCTTTAATAGTCTTCAATTATTTCACCTAATCAGACAAAAAATATCTCACAAGAGATGAAAATTTAAATTAAGAGTATTCTAACTTAAATATCGGACACAGCACTAATGCCTTGACACAAACTTAAGCATTTAATAGTTCTATGATATGAATGTGTAATAAAACAGTTTTCATTCCAATAAATTTCAAAAGAGATATTGATCAAAATGGGCTTTAATAATGAGAAAATAAATATACACCATTTTCATTTATATCAAAAATCAATGATGATCAATATGTTTTAACTGATCATATGTAGAGTAAATACTCCATATTATATGGTGACGTCAGACCATATCAGTACAGCATACAGTGAAATAGCACTCATCCATTGCTGACCTAAAAACATAGTAGAATTTATCTAATAAGATTATAATTATTGATGATGTCATAAGCAATGAGCAAATGCTGCTCCATATTACATGTATTTTTATCATTTTATCTAAAAATATTGCAACAACCCCTAAGGGCCCTGTTTTTAACTGAAATGGCCGATAATTATGGATAACCATGAGTTTTGCCAGAAAAGAACATCTCCAAATCCATGTTTTTAAGATTTTCATCCTTAATTTAGCTAATTAAGCAAATAGCCAAGACAAGTCTTTAAACATTAGAATATGCAATCAACCAATATAGAATTTACTAAATTTCAGTTGACTTAATTTAACTACCACAATTAAATAAATAAAAGCCATTTTCCCCATCAATGCCACTGAACAGATGAATTTAATACTGATTGATTTTACTGCTACATGCAATCTGTGTGAGACAATTACTTTTTTTTCTTCAAAATATTGGAAATATGGCCAGCACTATCTGGCTTCAAAACTTGTGGCACATCCCTCCTCTCCTTTTGATAACCTTTGTGCACTTACTGGTTCTAGTATACAAGTAAACAATTTTTGCCTTGAACAATTAAAGTCTATATAGTATCGAACAATACCATATTATTCTGCAAATTTTCAAGCAAACATAATGAACACTTAATTAACTACTATTACCTTAAGTTAAGGAATTGCTACATCATAGTAAAACATAGTACAGTTTGGCTAACTATTTAAACATTTAATGAACATAAAGAAGCCATAAACATTAGGTAATTGTTGTAGCTTATATTTAAACTAAAAGTTCAGATAACACTAGCTGTTACTTCCCAAAGAGAAGTCCTATAAACATGAGATATTAAGGTCACTACATTAATTACCTGGTATTAATGAAGACTGTGAGGCTAACCATATAAGGCTTCAAAGTTCATTGTATGAACTACAGCTGGTCTGAGCCAGGGTTAATGCAAGCTAGTACTGACATATTCACAATGCAAGCAAGTACCATTATATTGTATGTATAATAATACCATAAAAATAGAAGATGGCAGAACATAAATGAGGCCAGATGAGTCAGCATGTAACAGCTAGTATAAGATAAAATTCATGAGCCAGAAGGACTGTAATAATCCTGCTAGATATTCTGTGTTTTATCAGAAAAATACCCAGGGAGATACAGCTTTGATTAAATCAATACTTGTAACAGCACTCATATCTGATACAAAAAGATTCTCGATTCAGAAACACATAAACCCAAGTATACAAAAAGAGTCTTGAAAAAAATGTTCAATAATATAATTTAAGACACGATAAAAACAAGTTTTATCATTTTTTTCTCGACCATTCCGCAAAAATCATAAAAATCAACCTACATTGTGAAAGATTTGTTTTTAAAAAAGATGAGTATTACTGAATGTTTGTATCACGTCATATTAACAAAGAACAGTCCCTCTTTCCAAGTTATTTAATTCTATAAAATTTGCAACAGGAGATAAAATATGATATTTTTATTAAGCCTATTTGGCTGATAAATTGTAAAAACCAATGAATAGTAAGCCAATATTTTTATCAAATAAAACAATGTAATCTTCAGAGATATGTCACACTGCAACTGGTAAACCAGACAGGTGACAAGTTCTTGATTTTATAATTACATGTGTATGTATGCAGACAGAAAGACAATAACATAATATTAAGACAGTGTTGTCAAAACTATATTGATCCAACGTTAATTGGGTCAGTGTAATAAAATCTGCTGATAAATAACACATGAAGTCAGTGCATAATTATAGACGTGTTGAGCAACTGTAATGCTTATATAGCTTGATAATATATACAATTTTTGATAATATATAAATATCTTTACGTATTCAGTATTATCATGGGAAAATGACCTACTATAATTTTGTGAAAAAAATGCTAATAATAAACAAATTATGCATGAAAGAGAAAAATTACGACACTCATTGACATTGAGTGAATTCTCTGTATAACCATGGAAACTTGACATACAACAACAACCTCTCAACAAAGCTAAGTTTTCATTATCCACCAATTGCAAGTTACTAATGGTACATAGACCATTAGGTTAGACAGTGTAACGTATGCAGACAAATTAATGCAATGAAAAAGCGTGGGAGTTAAGTAGATAGGGTGTATCGGCAACATACTTGGCTCTAAAAGTAAAACTTAGCCAAAACTTTACATCATTATCTAAAAGGTCCAATTAACAATTGTTGACTTTTTGGATTTAACTTCAACATAACTTCTGTAAGTGATTATTATATGAGGTTTGGAATAAAATTAGATTTTTAATCAGAAATTACCATAAAAAGTTTAGAATTACCAAAACATAAATTCCAAGAAAAGGCGCAATAAGGATTTGATGTGTTTACAAAAAGAGGGTAAGCTATATATTAGCTTAAAGATTATCATAGAAATGAGTAAAACATTCAACAAACAAATACTGAAGGAAAATATTATATTACCAGTATAAACATAAATGAATAGGATATAAATATTGCGCAATAATGAGTTGTCAACAACAGTGTATAGCGAAATATTTCACTTCAATTTGAATCAGTCTCAGGGTCCCCTCAAGTTCAGAAATAAGTTAATAATAACAAACCAAGGTTGATTTTTAGATGAATTGATACCATGTTGACATAATCATGTTTACACCAATAGCCTGACTAATATTAGTCCCTGTGATGCTTGGCACATATTTCACTGAAAACATTTGTTAGTCTGTCAAGCACCTGCATCAACACATCATCCAGGGATGTTGTACTAAGAATGATGGAAACCAGGTAACACAGGTAACCCTGGAACACTGATTTAGGTCAACTGTAAGCCGGATCACACTGTCATGAATCATCATAAACTGTGCCAAAACAAACCCAATCAAACAAATGTAAGAAAACCAAAACTGAAGATACATTCTGTTACTAGATAAGCCCGGCCAATCCACAGAGAAAGCACAGTTCACAAACTGTCACAATGCATGTATGATTCCACTCATTACTTATATACCAGTAATGCATAAATAATTGTTTGTTTCTGGTAGGTAGGTAGGTGAATTGCTTGGGTTTTTTTTATTTAAAGTGTGCAGAAAGGAAAAAGTGAGAAATTGGATGTTTTGTTCTATTGGCCTAATAGGGCTGCAGGAAGAAATTAGGGTAGGTCTTATTAGAAACCAGAAATGAACAATTTTACGCCCAATATGATGAAAGTAAGAATTACATGACATGAGAAATATTTCCCTACCTGAGTGAATTTTGTACATTATCTCCAAAAATAGACCCACACAAATGTTAGCAATTAACTATTTCCACTGATAAGATGCGATAAGATGCAAGATTAAACAAATCATATTTAGTCCATTCTGAATAAAATCACGACACTCTTCAATGTATTACAGTCTTGACATCACACAACAAGATAACAACACTATTACACACATATCAATAGAAAAAAATCACCCATTGTTTATAAATGCAGATTATCACAAAATATCAAATCAGGTCATGATGGACTAATCATTTTATCTCCTCAAGGTACACACAAAGAAAAGTACTCATATAATCATACATAATGGACAAGTTATATGTCTGTACTCACATCAAGAAGTCACAGTCATCAACAAATCTATTGGTAATCACAGTACAAAAATCAATGTTGTCTATTTATGGATACAGGTAGGCAGAATTGACAGTTATCATATCTGACTGTGAGCTTTCTAATTCATCTTATCTACGAAGTCATATTTCAGTAAGAAAGTTGAAGTATGATTATACTCCACCCATATTTGATTTTGAAAGTGTTTTATACTCAGGTCGAAAAAAAAGTTGTGTGTTTACTGTATAGGGTGATGATATAAAATATCTAGACAGAGAAGGCATCAGTACTGACTTTGATCAGTTAGCAATAAACAAAACCAAACATTTGAGAACATTTTCTGGGGTCAGGGTGGGGGGATTATTGGACCAGGTTTCATTATAAACATAAATAATTTATTGTTGACCTAAGGAGAATTTAAATGTAAACATTACATTAAATAAACCCAACATTGTTCACTTCTGATGATTTTCTTCCTTAAGCCTATTAAGACCACACATTATAACAAATGATTGCAAAATATGGTAAGATTCTTGGCACAGACTGGATTACTACATTTTTTTGCAGTAATATGTAACATGATTCCTACAAATTATACAAAGATGATATACATGTTTGTAATATATGTGTAGTCATATCCGTAACAGAGCTTCCCCTACCGCCACAATGAAGAGAAATCAGCAAGCTGTAACTGCCTTTAAGCCCCATCATTCTATACTGTATACAATATATTAATTCAACAACCTAGCATGACCTTTTATGTGAAAGTAAAAAAAAAATGCATGAGGAAATCTGCAATATCACTTCACTGAACCACTTCCCCCAGATTGTACCACTTTTATTCTCATACACTCTCCATATTTAGCATGATATAAACACTTAAGCTTCACAGAGAAATAATCATGAGAGTTCATGACAAATACCAGTATTCAGAAAAAAATACTGAATGCTATAACATAATAATAAGGGCATAAGCACTTGACAAAGGAAACTTCACAAATTATGTAAGCATCCAACCAATTACATAATAATGCTAATTAGTAAGTAATATAAGGTCACCAAACATCAATACAGGAGTATCATGTATCATAAAAACAACAGAAAATCAAAAACCACAAGTAATAGTATAGCAATAAGACATTATATATATGAAGGTAGCAATATTAATACTTATTATAAGATTATGAAATTTTATGAGATTTTAATGCAATATTTATACTCTCATATTACTGTAGAGCAGGGTGTTAATTTCCTCAGGAATCAATATCTCTGAGAACACTGGTATAATATCAAGTCTTATATTACCATGGTAATGTAAGAACTGCATGATACTGTACTAGATATTTGATCACAACTTGATTTCTGTTACAACAACATGTATTGGGTGACGCGAATGGAAGCAAATTAGATTCTATTGTATTTTATAAGGGATTACAGCGAAAGTGTCTAATTAAACAGGATCCCGCCCAATCACAGATGCAAAGGACATTAGAACTATGCTCAGAGCGATAGAAATGAACTGATAGAAAATGTCAATATAATGTATTAGTAACTTTATTTAAATTATTAATACATTTAATTACAACATGTTTGGTTATAATCGGTATATTCAAATATTTGTTATTAATAACTACCTAAATAATAATTTATTACATGTAATGAACCAGTTATCCATCACCAATTAGTTAATTTAGTAACTCTCAAGTATTTAACATGACAGAGAAAATCAAGTGATAGTCAAATCAGGTAATAAGTAAGAATGCTAAAAGGTGAAAAGGTGAGACTATTAGACTGATTCATAAGATATGAAGTCAATCAGTATTAGTCATAGATTATCATTTTTGTTTTCATTGATAGTTATTACTTATATATAGTCAAGGCAAATAATGAATTTAAGCATGATTCACTCACTATATATAACATAAAGAATTAACTGTTTATAGTCAAACCTGAGTAACCTGGAGATTTCAGAGAATAAAAAGGGTCACCATGTAAACTATAGATTCCTTAAATAAGCTCACATTAAATGCTTCATTAAACTAAATACACCTTTAAATAGAGGCCAACTATGCCTCGATATGTGCCATTCCAATACCATGGCATTCATTAAGGCCTATGTCTTTACAGATTAACTGTTTCATAGTAGTTGAAGGATTTTCCAGTATTTTCCAAACCCCATCTGATCTTAAGGATTTTCAATATGGGGTTATATATTTAACAACTCTTCAGTAAAAATGTTCAAAACAGTAATAACTATATTTTCCACCCATATAATGGGAAAAAAATAATCACATAAGTATAGTTAAATAAAGTGTTCAGATAGATTACACTTCAAATGTTTAAATAAACATGAATATAAATACATGTATGAAAAGGAACAAACAAGCTATCAGTAATCAAATATATACCCAGATCCTGTAAGCCGATGTATGTGCTTGCAGAGCTTTTTTCATGTGTAATGATCTACATGCACTTGATATCTATTCAAATATATGTCCCCTTACTGAAGCCCCTTGAAGTCACAATATCTTATAAAAAGGGTTTCCACCACAAAAGACCAGAAAAAGCAAAAGAAGCCAAGGCTCTGGTACTGCTCTAGTACTATCAGTCTATGCAAAACTCTCAATCAACCTGTCCCAACTGACAACACAAGGGAGTCTGTTTGCCTATAATACTGTATCATCATTCAGGGATTTTTTTGGGGCGATCATATTCCCAATGGAAAATAGTTTCTTTTTGCCCAATTCACAGACAAAAATTCCCACTAAAAAAAAAATATATATTTTTTTTTTTTATCGATTTTATAAGTTCATTAACATCACTATTGGTAGTAAATACCTTATTCTGCTTAACTGTTCTATGGGAGAATAAGTAGAGTAAGTTGAACATTGCAAAAATTGTAGTTACATGTATACATTTTTCCCAATTTTGATTAAAAAAAAACACTGTGAAAATTCCCAATCCCAAGGGTATGGGTCATATTCCCAAAATAGTTCAATACCGAGAAAAAACCCTGTCATTTTTTATAAAGTCCACAGACTGGTCGGACACTCAGGCAGTTTTACATAAACTGTTAGTATGGTAAACAGTGATAACAACATAAACAAGATTTTACTCAGACGCATACTTATATATCTATACTCAGGTTACTCCAAAAGAATCAGTTTTTATTTTAACAGGGTTCTCATATTAAAGATGTCAAAGCTTGAGGGTCAAAATCATCCATGGCTGATAATAATTTGTAGGGTCAACAAAATTACCTACCAACTGAATGTTAATGTAAATTTGATACTTTGGTACATTGACCAATTCTCTAGAGTCGGATTAAGCATTATTTTACTAATTCCAAGACATTAGTGTGTAAATGCCATGTAAAGGGTCAAATGAGAGCCCTGTATTTTGATGATATATGAGGTGCATGATATAAATGATATACTGCAGAGATAATAATGCTGATTGATTCTATCTTTAATAAAGTTGCTGCATCTGAGTAAACAAGACAGTTACATATTTAAATAATAAAAGAGTGAAATACAAGTTGGGTGTTGACTTCTGGAACTTACAATCAGTGTTGACAGGTCGATACGAAATTTGTGTGACATGTCTCGGTCCTGCCGCTGTCAAACAAAACATTAATACATTTATTAAACACAAAATAAACAACACTGGAAACATGATACTTGTACCAATAATTCACTGATTGGAAACAGCCATTATAGATAACACTATAAAACTTTGAATATTATTGAATAGCAAACAATTGCTGGATAAACTTTATGATATCTCTGATATAAATCAAAATAACAACATTATCATATCACTGAATGATGTAAATAATTGGTAACCAGAGTATCTAGTTTCTGAAACGTAAATCAATTGCATATAATGTGAGTGAAATAGACCATGACAAGTAAAATATTCAGGTGCTGCATACATATATTTAACTTCACATTTAACTGAAATAATCCACGTTTTGAAAAAGAAAATATAAAACTCAAATATACTTCAAGATGTCTGAAAATGTACAAAAAGAGTAATCCCAAACATCTGATGCAGCCATAATAACTTAAATAAGAGACAGGCAAGCTTCTGTCTTAATGTCAGCTTAATTGTCAAAGTCCAGAACATTGTCATCTTACACACATTAAATGACATGCAAAATACAGTCTATTACATCAATTTTAAGTTCAAAAATTGGAATTGGTGTTTTTTTTTCACCTTTAGGTTATAACCTTGATGTTTACAGACAAGCAGCATTCCAGGTTTAATGAATGATCTATTTTACCAAATAGTTTTCAACAAAAAAATTCTACTGAATGGGATTTTTCATGAATTTCAAACAGGGTAATGGAGCAGAGCTACGGTCCCAAATCAGTCCTTCAAAAAACAGTGATTGAATTGAGAACTGATCCTGTGTAAACATACACACAATTCTCAACATGAATTAAAAATACAGTTGCCAAGATACTAAGTAGGCATTTTACCCTCAGATTTTCAACATAATATATATTACTTGAACGCATAAGTCTGATAGTTTGGATATTCAAAACTTACAGTTACATGCTTATATACAGTGTAGGTTTTCTTTAAATAAACTTTAATATGAAAACTATTGTCAGAATGACTATGTTAAGTACATTTAAACATTTATACAACAAATCAAGCTTGACTAAGTCTTTACACAAACTCATAGTCAACAAACAGGTAAGCTTTTCATAATTTAATCATATGTAACGTACAATATGGTATCAGACATGCAGCACATGCCCGTGTATTACTACATTTACTGATTTAGCATTTTTCAGTGAAAGCAGAAAAATAGAAGAAATGTGACAGTGCAAAATATCTATAATTAATTTACCATGCCAATAATTTTAGAAAAAAATTGACAATTTCATAAACTACTTTTTGTTTGAAAAGTGAATATACTATAGTGGTATAATTGCATTCTAAATAAACTAAAAGAACTATACTGAGGCCATCCTTTTTGTTTGCCATTGGGGTCAGGGTTTTTTCTCATTTCATTGGGAAGAGGACTTAGCCTGTTGATTTTGGGAAGAATTATCGCTAAAACTGCTGATTTGGAAAATAAAATAGCTGACCAAGTGTAAGTTTGGATTTCGGGAAAGCTGCATGATTTTAAAGAAAGTTTCAATTGGGAAGAGGCCTTTAATAAGCCTATGTTGTAGAAGGTGAAAAACCACATTCCCAGAGAATTTTCAGAGGGTAGGAAATATTTTTTACAATTCATTTTTACACTGAACCCAAAATACTAGCAGCTATTAATACATTGAAAAAAACAGTTCTTTAAATACACAAGAGACCCAAAAAACAAATTTATTTCTTTCATGATTTGATCTTTATGACCCTTAAAATCAGTCTCATATTACTATAACTGATTCTATACTGTATGAACAAGAGACTAGGATAAGAAATAATAATCTAGTTCATTTGATAACAAGAATGAATTAATAATAACAATTTTCTTATTTAATTTTAAATACTAATAAAAGTTCTGAAAGGGCTTTGATTAAACAAACTGTATGTTAAATTATTGTTTTTTACAAAAATAAAACAAAATATTTGAATCATAAACCAGCTTACTAAGATTAGTAAAAACTTCTACATGCATCCGAAATGTTTCACTATCCGAAACTGCATCATTCAAAGGATGAAAATATATTATTTATTAAAACAAAAATCCCAACATTTATTGATTAATAAAATATTACCTGCATCTGCATTCGCAAGGTCGAACCCTATAGCATTATGGTCCATTTTTGAAAACACAAATCATTAACAATCCGACTGGTTTATCTGTGACACAAGTTACTTCTTTCACCGACCGCTAAATATAGCTTCTACACACAAGTTAAACGGGCCGCGCCCAACAAAATTACAATTTTTTTTCTGCCAGATACCCCAGTGATGAAATGTATATCAGGCCAATCAAAAGTTACACGAGGACAATTTTGTTCTATCTGATGATAATGACTGATAGCTTGATTATTAAAGCAACCCGTGCATTGCACGCAGAAAACCAAATTAGTGCCGATCTAAGAATAGCACGTCACGTGACAGTCACGTGGTAAAGATCTGGACTTTTATCAAAGGGCTGGAATACCGAGGTAATAAAACCGAGCAATATCTGTCTTGTACCAACATACCAAGATGCTATCAAATTATTCAGTTACGCCGGAAAATAATAATTTTCTTGAAACCATCGGACAGACGAACTACGTAGGCATACGGTATGAGAATACGAAATTCTTTGTAATTAATTGCAATGGTCAGGGATGTTATATAGCATACAGGTCTGCAAAGGTGCAAAGATCTATACGTACGATGTTTGAGATACTTAAATTCTGCATTACTGTTTCCATGAAAAAGTAGTTTGACAAAATCGTTAAGCATTTCGGAATGTCAATGGACTTCATTGTATTTTGGCACTACAATCAAATCCACTAACGTATATAGCTACATTCAACATATATATATTGTCTGCATAAAATCAAGTTCCTAAATCAGTACTTATATATTTTGTCTACTTTTGTCTATATAGATTTTATTTTTTATCTGATGTTTGACAACCCATTTGACAACAAGGGTCATGTCAGAGCATAGAGAGAGGCGAGAGAAAGAACATGAGAATCAGATAGTATATCCATATCCTTATTTCAAATAGTTTTTCCTTGAAACTTCGTTATCGTGCACGGTGTATTTAGCACGTACTGATCGCGCGCCTCGACCACCGACCGTTTCTTGTGGTTTTCTAAACACTGTACATTGTACTTGGGTTCGGTTGTTAGGGTGGGGACACCGAGAATGCATCCCTGAAATATTGAAATTCGGGCTGAGATTTGAGGCCTCGAACTTCAATTAGTAGTGCAGCAACAGATGCTATAACTAATTTGTAACTCAAAAATGTTGAATGTGAAGTTATACTCGGTAACAACTGATATCTTTTTATCTCCAGCTTTTTTCATCTTATAAAATATTCCAACTTTATGATTGATATTTACCACATAGATAATAATAATACGGTTTACATTTTAGTCATCCTGCCTAAATTTATAAATCATGTACTTGGACAAGCTTATGATCAATATATGGAAAAGCAATAAGACGACTGTATTTGGTAGAAGTATAGAAGTATAGAAAGGACCATATCCGTATATGAGGACCAATTTTATCATTGACGCAGCTCAACCCAGCTAGCTGATCACAATTAATAGTCTAGTGAATATACGTATATATCTTAATAAGTAAGCACAATGCATGTTTAGGTTAAAAAACATTCATATTTTCACATTTGTAAATACACTTCTAAAATGTTTGGTTAACAATTATAACAGGTTGATATTCACAATAATTTATTTGATGACGGTTTTTCGGCACTTATAATTATCTGAATAAATCTATGAAAATTAATGACATTTGATATAAACTGATCTAGCTATTATGTTAATCGGTGATCCAACCAGCTGATAGTCTTTCCACTTAATTCCTTAATTCTAATGTACCCTATACATAGTTCTCACATCTACAATATTTACCTCCCTTGGCAGCCATCTTGCTTGGCAAATTCAACAAGCATTAATAGAAGATATTTATATTTTTGTTTTGATAATTCTAAATATAGGATATTTATATGTGACAACTACATTTTCTTAAACCTGATGTGATTGTGGCCTTACCAACTTCATGATTAAGTTATCTTTTATAAATTATAAGTTGTTTAATAACCAATTTTCTGATTTTTTCTACTAAGCGCATAAAAAATTTGCCAAGCAAAATGACCGCCAAGGGAGGTAAATATTGTAGATGTGGGAACTATGTATTAAATAATGCCCGTACCTCAATTGTATAACCTACATTTACTTTTTAGGAACGAAGTTCATATAGCTATACATATACACCACTTTTTGTAGTTACGAAACAGTGACGCTTCTCATCCGCTTTGGAAAATAGTACCACTTGTTGTATAAATAAACAGTTTTGATAAAAGTTGGAGATATATTGCAGGATACTGTTGATTTAGAAAGCATGGAAGATAGTTTGGCAATTTAAACTTCAAAATTAACAAGTATAATTGTTAGTATTCATCCACACAAAATTTCATTCATAATCTGTCCAGGTAACAAGATTTACTACATACTGGAAATAGTTTAATTCACAAAAGTAGTGCCGCAATACTATATTGTCTCTCGGTGTAGAGAGTTTACATAATGACATATGGTCAGAAGTTCGGCATATAATACAACATACGGTTTATACAGTTCAATGTATGCAGATCAATGTGCTTAAGGTACTGAATTGGTTTGGGTTTTCGATATGTGCAGTAGCTAGTAATTTCTCACTGTATGTCACGGCTTTTAGCGTGTAGATTTTCCTTGATAAGCGGGCTAAAAGATGTACATTTTGTCAATAATATATACTTCAAATTCTAATTCATAGTGATGATAACACCCCTGTTGATAATTTGTTCATGAACTGATGAAGTTTCATGAATTTGTTCATCATAGGTTCATCAAAATAATTAATCAGTAGTTCGAACATGAACCTAATGAAAAACACATTTTTGATAAAGACTGCCCAAAGTTCATGAATTAGTTCATGAACATTAATTTTGTCCATGAACTTCATCGGACAAAGTTATGAACCAAATGTCCAATTTGTAGGTCATGACAAGGACTTATATACATGTACATACATGGATTCGCAACTGCTTAAAAAATAGCTCAAACGATATCGTTCGACGATCCCACAATGCATTGCTATATATACTGGGCACGGAAAAAGGATGCAACACAATCCTTAAAGATATTAAGATACATTTATAATCCACAAAGTCTAAGTATAAGCATTGAAAACGGCATCAGTCGAACATTTTAAATTCCAAGATGGCGGACATCTATTATAATCCTTTCGTCTGCGAGATTAAACATTCGGAATACCACGGATATTTTCGCTGTTATTAACATTCGGATTATCACGGATATGTTCGCTTTTGTAAACAATATATATATAGCATGTATTCCCGTTCATTCACGTCTTATTATCGCGGGATTTGATTACTTTAAACTGTTAATACGGAAGTTGCGAATCCATGTATACATGTATATAAGTCCTTGCATGCTTTAAACTGTTAATACGGAAGTTGCGAATCCATGTATGTATATATAAGTCCTTGGTCATGAATAAATTAATGAACTATTCATGAATAAGCTAATGAACATTTCGTGAACTGTTCATCAAATTCTCTACAGGGACAGACTTTATTTTTTTAAGGATGGTTTTATCTAACACATTTAAACTTCGTTCCAAACAGTACTCACAGTGCTTAGATTTTACACCACGTACTATATATACCTGATTTACAAACAGCAATATATAGTTTTTTTAAAACATATTTATCGATTGTAGAGTAAGTTCTTACAACTTATATTGACTACTCTCTATGACTGCTTCCTGGATTCTGACCAGTACTCGCGCCGAAAGAAGGGATCGTGAAGGTTCTGGTCAAATTCCGCCACTGACGGGATTCGAACCCCGGATTAGGATTCTGACGTTATATCCCTACACCACTGTTCCTCCCAATATATAAAGTTTATTAACTTTTTAAGATTTATAAACGGTGTACACGTGAGGAATAAATCATAGGTATTCGATTCCGTGATTTTTATACATGTGTAGACGTTAGTAGTGATTAAATTTAGTGATGTGTGACCTAACTCGTGCCTAATAAACTGGTTTCCGCTGCAGCGCACGATGTTCTTCATATTGGATCCGGGAACCAGTTTACCTTCCGAATCAATTTAAAGTTATTTCCCCTGTCGTCAATATTTATTTACAGATGTCACTCTTTCGGTTTGCTGGATTAAACGTGACTCTCGGCAGAATTGTTGGTCGCATTAAGACGAATCTACATTGTGAGAAAAGTTTCTTAATTGTTTAGATGTAACTTTATGACATTTTGAAAACACGCATGTTTAAATTGATATCCACAGGCAAGCGCTTTCTCAAATTGATCAGTTGTGATAGATCTTATCAACATGAATTGTCATAATGAATTTGTTTATAATTGATTAACTTTTGTTCCAATTTTTGTAGTCTTGTCCAGATTTTGTTTAGTTTTGGTTGATAAGAACATATTTTTATTCTCTATCTTTATATTAATTTGTTTACCTGTAACTAACAAATCACATTTTACCTCCTAATAATCTGTTTATAATTTTAAATAATTATGATAAATAATTTGTTTACACGCGTTTTAAGAGAGGTATTCAGGTAATGTCTTTAATACTTCTGTTGGCCAATAGGTTACCATCCTGAGTTACTTCAAACCAGTGTTGTCTCAAGCGATACATACGTAGACCTATCCAGATTTAAGCAAACCTTACTAACTATTTATATAGACTGTTCATGACAGTGATGCTCTTTTTTTGTTTGGCCCCATCTGATCAGAGAGGATGGCTCTGCTGAATTCATCAGTCTCTGAAATAGTAGGTTTCCCCTTGCCCGAAAGGATTTTCTTCCTTCTTTAAGTCTTTTTGGGGACAACCTAGTTTTAGAGAGTTTCCTTCATAAAGTATATATAGTCGGGCAACCTGTCACAGAAAATTAATTCAAAGACCGATTCATTTAAGAAATTGGCCTACTGGACAGCTGAATAAATAAGGCAAACCTATATAGCCTCCTAGGTGACTGCATATCTTAGTTCTCACGTTAATTAGTGAGGAACCACTAATTAAAGTTTTATCCCATTACTTAATTTAGGATAAAAGTTGCTTGATGTACTGCAGATATATTTTTTTTCCGCTTTCTTGGAAAGGTACCAAACTACCAACCAAGGCCTTTGTCACTGAAATAAGGAATTTATGATGCAAATACAGTACTTTTTTAAGCTCCAAAAATTCAGGAAATGGACACTATTTTGGGTAGGAAATTAATGGTTCCATTGGTGTCAGGTCAAGGCGGCACCTTTCTGTATGATGGTACACTACCAAGACGGGCCAAGTCAAAAACGGCCAGTTCCATGACTACATAAGTAAAGATGTCTTAAATTATAAGTATATTGAAAGGAGTCCATTTCTTTCATTATAAGCACTGAGAATAATCAAGTGTGCTGTCCTACTGACTGCTCTTGTTTTATATTACAGTGGATGAAATCCAAGCTACAGAATTGACTTTCCATATGTATACATTCCAACCAGATGATTCATATACCGGCACCAGTATCCAGTATTAAGTTTTGAACAGCATATATGTGGGATCATTGCTACATTGGGGCGCATATCTCGCAAAAACTGCAGTAACCTTACAGTACCTAGTGAGATTGATGTATCTTGAGTATGATTCTGTGATACACTGAGTTACTCATGTCTTTGAATGTACAATCTGTGACTGTCAACACAACAACAGATAGTCCTCATGATGGTATGTAATGGTTTAGTTTTTGTGTATTCAAGTACTCTACCCAATGTTCAGTTTCATGAATTCTTTCTATTATGTTTTACATAGATAAAGAGAAACATGAAATGGAAAGTAATTTTAATACAGACATTATAATATGTTTTGTTAAATTGTCACAAAAATTAAGGATGTGTCTGATTCCTAGCTCAACAGTGTGTTACCAAGTGAGCTTGCAAGTCATATAAGTGAGTTTAGAATAGTATTGTTAAATTCTTCTTCTTTTTTATTACAGGAAGTACTAGAAATCCGCTGACCCCAGTGCAGATTGCTATAATAACAATAGGAACATCATTTGCTTTCTTTATAAGCATCATGTTCATAATTTGTTTAGGAGAATTTTTACAGTACAATAAACGTAAAAAGGTAAGTTTTTATAGTTTTGTAATATGCTGCTAACTGTATGTCAACACAATTTACCTGTGCTTGTTTTTATTACATTGTTTCTGGCCTGTCTGTCTGTCAGTATAGTACCAAACTAACCTTGCCTATAAAATCCAAACGCTTCCACCTACAGTCATCAAACTTCATAATATTACGTAGGTTCCCCATGACAACATCTACTTGACCTATGCATCATCTAGAGGGGGCATTGTGTTTTAAAAACACATCTTGTTAATTCTTGATTTTGGAAACATGCACGATGGAAAAAAGATGAAGTTTAAGAACATCAAAATATGGACAAAAGAGTTACCTGAACTTTAAAGTTTGGGGATGTGTTTTTATGATAGTGATACTTATTTAAAAAAAGATATTAATGTCTGTCTTTTGCTGAAATTTTATAGGTCTTTTGTTACACTATTGTGTGCATAAGGTAAACAAGAGATTCAGAGAGAATAAGTATCTGGTCAACATTGCATGATCTTGATGTGATATTATCAACCAGATCTTCTCACACTTGTTATGTAGATATTATTTCTAAAGTAAAACACCATATATATGTCCTGTTGATTTAAGTGCTTTATACCCCCCATCACACTAGGGCCACGTTCGCAATACGTCCTCCATGTCCTGACAGGACGTGGCAAGAACCTGGTGAAGGTGATGAGGACTAGGAATGGGTATTGTGGGAAATTTCGTATTGCAATATATTGTGATACGCAATACTGTATTGCAATACGTATTGCGATGAGTTTTAAACTCTTTATTTATTAAGTATTCAAGCTTGGATTTTAATGAAAATGCATTTTTGTATGTACATGTAGTTTCATTGATCATTTGCATGATGGTATCTTAATTTAAGCTATCACAAAGAAACTAATGAAAATATCAGTGACTAAAATGAAACTTCATGCTGTATAGTATACAGCAATTATACATATAAAATTCTCCTTGAGCAAGGCAATGCACACAGTCCTAATACAGTTACACAAATAAAATATTTCTGTTTTCCGGTCGAATTAGGCTAAAGCTGATACAAATAAAGTTGAAGTAGTCAATATCAATTTACTTTAAAAATATTGCGATAAGGGATGAAACCGTACCGGTACGTATTGCATTTGGAATGTATTGCAATATACTGGTATACTGGTATTAGTACGCATCACTAATGAGGATGCAGTAAGAACCGGTTCAAGCATGGTATGGTCTTCATGGACGAGAAGGACATGGTGGGATTTTTGACATGCAAAAAAAACGTGGCGGGGATGTGGTCTAATTCAAGGATGCAGCTTAGGTAGTTAGAATGTTTCAGGGACGTGACTTAAACCTAGTAGGAACTTCACTGGCGCAGAACAAGTGTGATTCCAACTTGAAAAGACAGCAAGCGGTTTTAATTGGGTTGTTACTACCCTCTTGTTACGTCAGTGAAGTTCTCACTACGCCTCAACTAGGTGTATGCTATGACCATAGCACATCAACACCACATAACAGAACTGCATTAAGTTGTAATTTTGCTCTGTCATGTCTTTAGTACGTTTGTAACAGGTTCCCAGTATATTCCTGTCCAGTTCTGAGCAATTAGTACAAATACTGGATTCAAACCGCATCCTTACATTTCCAGTCAGCAAATGTGTTAACAAATGAATGCCTTAATCAATTGGCTATTGTACAGGGACAACAACCTATTTTGGATGCTCAAGTTGCCATTTTTAGCTCACATGTCACAAAGTGACAAAGTGAGCTATTAGGATCACTCTCCGTCCGGCGTCGTGCGTTGTGCGTCGTGCGTCGTCAAACTTTTTGTTGTGAGCACACTAGGGGCCGCATTTTTGGCTCAATTTTAGCAAAACTGGGTCAGAACGTTAATATCAACAAAATCTTGGACGAGTTCGATATTGGGCCATTTGGGGTCAAAAACTAGGTCACCATGGCCAAATAAGGGAAAACCTTGTGAACACTTTAGAAATCACTGTTTTGAATTTATCTTCATGAAACTTTGTCAGAATGTTTATTTTAATAATATGTAGGTCAAGTTTGAAAATGGGCAATTTCTGTAGTAAAATTAGGTCACTAGGGCAAATTGCTGAAAAACCTTGTTAACACTCTAGAAGTCACTGTTTTGATTGGATGATCATGAAACCTTGTCAGAATGTTTGTCTTCATAATATCTTGGATGAGTTCGAACATGGGTCATCTTGGGTCAAAAACTAGGTCGCTAGGTCAAATCTTATGAAAAACCATGTTAACACTGTAAATTTCACAGTTATCATTGGATCTTCACCAAACTTTGTCAAATCGTTTGTTGTAATGATATAACGGTCAAGTATAAATATGGGTCATCTGGGGTCAATAACTAGGTCACCAGGTCAAATCTTAGGAAAACTTTGTTAACACTGTAGATGTCACAGTTTTAATTGGATCTTCACCAAACCTTGTCAAAATGTTTGCCTTAATGATATGTGGGTCAAGGATGAACATGGGTCAGCCGGGTTCAAAAACTGGGTCACCAGGTCAAATCTTAGGTAAAAATCTTGTAAAAGCTCTAAATGTCATGGTTTTGATTGGATCTTGGCCAAACCTTGTCAGATTGTTTGTCTTAATGATATTAAGGACAAGTTCAAATATGGGTCACCTAGGGTCAAAAACCAGGTCACAAGGTCAAATCTTAAGAAAACCTTATTAACACTGTAGATGTCAAATTTTGATTGTATCTTCACCAAACCTAGTCAGACGTTTGTCTTAATGATATGTAAGACAAATTCGAACATAGGTCATCTGGGGTCAAAAACTAGGTCACCGGTTCAAAACAATGTTTTAATGAGTGAACAGTGATTGTCATGTGAGCGATATAGGGCCATCTTGGCCCTCTTGTTTAAATATGAAATAGAAGGAGAAGGAACATGAAGCAACCTAAATCATGTTGGGTTCGTCCCTGGCTTTCAGCAGAAAGCTGTTCAGTCATTATGAATTATTAAAACAAATGGACACATGGTGCAGTATTCATACAAAGCCAGTGAACGCAGTGAGGATGTCATTAGCACGCTGAGAGAGAGAGTGCAGTGCAGTCAGAATGGTCGTAGTGAGCACATAATTAAGACATAGTATAACCGCGATGGACCAGGTGACAACGGGAATCTGCCTGTGTTATGAACTTACTCGGAACATGATAAACGAAGTGAGAACTGGGCAAGGACATTGTAAGGACATAGTGAGAACCTGAGTGCCTCAATTTTTTTTCGACTTTGTCCCCGTCACCACCATGCTCATCTACATTTTTAGAATGTGATTGGAACTTTGCGAGTATGGTGCGGACATGCTCTGGTGTGATGGGGGCATTAATGAATCTCATGAATATAAATATATATGTATGTTAATTTAATCCCATATTTCAGATCGCAGCTGCACGAAAGAAGAATTCAGCAGGTGGCACTAGTTACAATTATGATAGTGATGTAAGATCTGGTTCTCAGTTTGAATCCAGCCAATCAGATTACACATCGTCCTTCCAGGCCCGACAAACTATGTCTATAGAGCCAGTCCCGTCTACATCCAAAGTAAAAGATGGTTCTCAACTCAAAGATTCTAGCATTCCAAGTTTACAGAGACACAGCATTACAAATGAAGGCGCTTTGACTTCACCATTTAACAAAAGTTTAAATGATGTTCAAATTGACTGTGATAATTCATGTGAGAACGGGAACAATGATATTGTGCTGTTACCTCTGATTGGTAAACAATGTGATGATATTCTGGATATTGAAGGGGACATCTTCTGTGATAGTCCAGAATCAAGAGACATGTATCATCTGGAGGCAGATGTTTGATTAATTAATTAGTAAATTGTATCATTTTCTGGTTAAAAGAAATCTTCCTCTTCTGGTCTCAATAAATAATTGATACTGTTTTTTTTACTCTAGTCTGTGATGTTGGGTTGGTAGGTATGCACTAAAATAAGATTGAATGACTGCATAATAATACCTATGATAATGTCACAATTCTAGTAGAACTTCTGCCCATCTGAGGCCTGGTTTATTTAGGGTCCTGAGATGAGCCAGTTTATGGGTATGGTTATTTTTTTCATATTTATTGTAATATTGTTATCTTCCATGCTTAATTGCCAATATATGTTTATCAGTATTTTTGAACTACATGATTTTGTGTAAATGATCAAATACAGGTTATTGTATAATAATTTTCATCTTGTGTGTTAAACTTTCATATCATAAATAGGGGTGCAACGATATGGCATACCCCAACACGTATTGCAATACAGAGAAGTAATGAAAAACACAATAAAACTAAAGATTTACACACGGTACCAATATAGGTTTATTGGGAAACTGCAAATTTGATGGATTATGTGCTCAATTATTGAAAAAATATATCGCGGTACATGGATGTTCTACTGCAGTACGTATCGGCTCGACACAGTATCGCAATATATACCAGTATATCGTTGCACCATCAATCATAAATTGTTCATTTTGTTGGTAATGACAGTCTCACAATTTCCTGTTGATAATGCCATTTTACTTGGAAACTGCTAAAGTTTACAATCAGTTAATATTGATACAAATATTTACATAGATTTCAGTTTAATGAGAAATGATGAAACAAATGTTGTGACAGTTGATTGTGTTCTGTTCTAAGTATATTTACCGAACTTGCTCGTATTTCTTTTGTTTCAGGGTAATCTATTATTCTTTCTGACATTTTGTATTTGCATGTAGTTGTTTTTACCATTTGTAAGGGTCAATCTGTTTTGTCTATTGCAATACGTGTAATATATATTTATCTAGTTTCCTTCCCATCTGTTGGTCCACCCATACAAATTGGGTTTGGGTGACTAGTGGGTTAGGGTTAGGACTCTTTGTCTCTACAGCAGTCACTTAAAAAAGTGTCCAAAATTGGGTTTATGTGGCTGAATTTTAACATGGGATAGCCACTTAAGTATCTTTTCGTTAGTTCGTCCGACTGTCTGTCCATCTGTCTGTTCATATCCTGTAATATGTTGTTAAGTTTTGTAAGGTTTTAAAACAATGAATATGTTGAACCTATTGTTCTTTTTTACCTCATTGATTAACAGCATTACTACAACAATCTAACTTCAGAAATCCATTGTTATTGTTTTGTAGAAATATTGTATCTTAAACAAGTATGGTTTTGCTCACGCCACCTTTATTGACAGAATGATCTTTGCTCTACATGTATATCCAGCATTAGACCATGATCTATTAACAATATATTTTTTGAACAAGTATTTTTAATCATATTTTGGCTTAGTATAGTGTTTATATTGCTCCATGTTTATATTAGGACATGACTGTCCATAACGAATGTTAACACACTTAGTGCTGTATTTACTGCTGTAGGATCGGCTGACTTTGCATAATAATATTGTACGAATGTTCACTTTTATTACTACAATATTGTTGTATGTAACTGCTTACTGATTGTTATAATTTGTTATGTAATGTTATGTGATATCAGGCATTTAAGATGTACAATATTTGTTATCGATTTTAACTTAAGGTATTACGGTAGATGTATAATATGAAGTGTTGAGGATTGCATTTTAAATATTCTCATTCTTTTGTATATCCATTAAGACACTCACTAGTGATTTTTTTAAAACTTTCACCATCAGTTAAGAGAGTTACAACAACTTTTGTTCCTCTACCCCCAACTTAAAATAGTACCTTAAAATCTAACGAAGACACCTGTATGAAAATTGATCTACCTCTGTAACAGATGACACAATAAATGCAAAAATGTGTATAAGTCTAAGGGAAACCAATATTTAGTCAATCCAACGTATAACTATGATGTTTGGAACTACTATGTTGCTGAAAAAATGAAAAATGTAACCCCGATTTTTGCCTATTATTAAAAAGTAACAAATTGATAAGTATCACTAAGATAAAAACTAAAGCGGGGCAACTACTGAAATTTTCTCAAAATTATAGCTACATTTGTACTATGTGTGTATAATGTCTATAGCAAATTTTAAAAAGTTTTACCATCCGGTTTTGAAAAGATGTGTGTCAGAAATCAATGATTACTTGATTTTCGTTAATTACCGATGTATAAATTCTTATAATCTAAACAAAATAATTTGGAATGAATATTTTCCTTCATAATACTGTGTAAATTCATGTTTGAAGTACAAAACATTACCTAAAAACTTAAAAGAAAAAAAATATGGTCCCAGTGGGGTTTGAACCCATAACCCTCAAGGAATTTGTCAATTGTATGTAAAATTCATGAACTTGAGATTACATACATCTAATACTTCTTGGTCAGCATTATAGATATGTTCATAGGTTGTAAACATTGATAATCTTTATGTTAGTAATGTTTGTATACTTGAGGAGTTCATAAAAAAACAGGTTATGTACTAAATAATTGTACTGGTGTTGAAATTTAATAAATAAAAGATAAATAGTAACATTTACTGTCCGAGTAAACAATTTCTTGCATTTAACTTCTATATATGTCCAATTATGTATCAATTAATGGCCTCACATGGCTCAATGTTCCCATTAATTTTTGCTATTTCTACTTCTGAGTAAATACTGACGTAAGTATTCCTGTTTAAAATAGTTCTGCTTAAAGATGTTTGCTACAGTTTGCTACAGTTTTCACATAATCATATAGGCAGAATTAAAACTGTGTATGATAACAGAAACATTTAAGGCAAAAAATGGGGGTATCTGATCTTGTTTCTGAGTTATCTGCCCTTGAATTTGAATTGTTTTTTTGCTTATAACCACTCCAGACCACTGATCCCTGCTTACATTTAGGTACTAGTGCATAAAATCACCAACCTGAAGTTCCTGGAATACATGTCTTCCATGGTTTATGACAATCATGTTTTATAATGCTTTTACATACAACTTACTTCCATATAAATATTGCCATTAAATTTTGATAAGAGTGTGCTATATATAAGGGATATGCATCTTTTAAAAGTGCAGAATTCATATATTTTAATTGTATGTATTTTATATGATGTGTATATTTATGTTGCTGCAATTATCCCTAATGGTTGTGTCATACATGTTTAGTATATTAATCTATCTATGTGGCTGTTATGATGTACTTAACTTGCTTTACAAAAGGAAGAATATGTATGTATTTACTAAACTATCTCTGATTGAGTTAGACATGAATTGTTGAATTGCTTAATACGGTTTAAAAATTTACAATTATGTGAAACATCTGTATACTGTATTTTAGGACCCTCTTATGAACCATTTGTATTACATGTACATTCAATATTATTGAAAAATAAGATTTTGAAACTTTTACCCCGAATTACATTTACATGGACCAAAATAAAGGATAGACTTTATGATTAGGAACAACATTGATATCAACTAAAATATTAACCATGAAGCTGGTCTAAACCTTCAATATTCTTGTGTTTTATCAAGATCGTAAGAACATAATTATCTGACAGTTTCCAGTTTTTTGCACATAGACATAATTATACATGTAGGCAGAATGAAAACGTATAGACAGAATTTTTTAAAACTTTGCATGATCATAGCATATCATAATAGAAACAGTTTAAGCGAAAAAAATGGGGTTGTGGAGCTCATTTTTGAGTTGTCTGCCCTTGAATTTGAATTTTTGGCTTATTTTAGGTCACTTCAAGGCCTACTATACACAGTTTATAGATGATATACTGCCAAGCAAAGTTTTGACTTAATTATGTGTCAAATTCTTAGGTAAATCATAGTGTACACAAACTTCTGGATCAACCCTCGTATATGTATATTTGTTCTATATAGATGTTATGTATGGCATGCTTGACAGTTGTACGAGTGTTTAATCCTGATATGTGTTCACATTGTGCTTTAGTCTTGACAGGTATTACTGCTGCTATATACATGAGATTAAATATGAATAATGTGTGTAATTCCATTGTAAAAATTGCTTTCAGTCATAAACAGATAGTTTTGATTCATGTCTCATCCTTTAGGTTCATTAAAGTTGATGATTTCTGTGTGTAAAGAACATGGTACAACTGTGTTGATCCGAATTGATTAGCTGTGAAATTCTTTTGTTTTGAATAGGGGCTAAGCCCTTTTTATAGCTGTAGAATAGATTGTTTTACATTTGATTTTGTGCATGTAAATTGATCTTTTGAATGGATTCAAAGATTTCTTCATTACTAGTAAAACATTTCTGATTACCGGTATGCCCCCTTTCAAAGACAAGGGAGTATATTGCTTTGCACATGATGGTCGGGTGGTCCATAGTTCCCTCTGTAACTAAACCTTGTCCTGGCAATAACTAGAGAATTATTTAGCCTACTTCCTCAGATTTGGTTGGGAAGTTGGTCATCGCATGAAGATGACCCCTATTGATTTTGAGGTCAGTAGGTCAAAGGTCAAGGTCATACTGTCCAGTTTGGCTTTTAGAGGACATCAGTGTTCCACAAACACATCTTGTTTGTTAAGAGAGGTCCAGATTACAAGGAATTGAAACTTGTACAAAAGTGATTCTAAAAAATTCTGGTATTCTGCTGATTGTCTAAGATAAGATTCACTGAGTTTAGTTTGAAGTCTCTTCAGAAATCAATAAACTAGGTTTCATCTTGATAATTGAAATTCGTATGAGAGGTTTAAGATCTTATTATATCTGCCATAAAAAGTTCTTGTGCTATAAAGTTTGATCTACATGTAAGTGACTGTGTCTTGTGTGATGATAGGTTTAGATGATAGGTTTACCTACATTGAAATAAAATGTTTGACAGTATTCTTGCGTGTTATATCATATATATATGCACATTTTTAGTGCAGATTTAATGAACTTTTATGTATTAATATGGTGTTGGATTATCACTGTGTGAATTTTGGCCTTGTAACTTTAGAAAATTTAGTTTTTATTTAAATTGAAATTGATAAAACATGGTTGATTTATGTAGGAAGATAATATCTAAAAGGAACAGAGAAAGAAGAAAATATTAACATTTTAATTGAATGACTAAATTGACATCATAGGGTCTACTGTAACATGTTTTTAGTCGGGTTTTCTGAATAAATGTACTATACTGGTTATTACATTGAAGAATGACAGCCGGCTGGTGAATTTTGGATGGGTGCATGTCCGCTATTTCTTTTGTGCGCTACTCCTGTATTGCTAAAATGGTTTCGACCGAAACATTCTCAGCAAGTACCCCATCATTTGATAATTTTAGTTGGAATAATGGCTTTTTGTTTATTTTATACACATGTTATATGCAGAGAAATACCGGTACTCTTCTCACACAACTCTTCCTACGTTTATCATGGGGATTTATGTCTGGAGAATGAAAACCTGGTTTGAGATAATTTGTTTCACTTGTTTTTCTATTTATTTGTAATTAGTATTTATTTTCATGTATCACAGGTGTATGTTGTTTTTATAAGTATGTTTGTTACATTTTCCTGGGTACTTAAATGACTGTTTAAGTTTTTATTATCTAATATAATTATAGTGTGCACAAAAATTATAAATTCATTTAATTGTTATTTTCTTTTGTATTTTTTATTTCCTTATCTTTTTTTCGTTTATTGTTGAATCAAATGCAATATTATGTATTCAAAATTTCATGTTTTTAATCATTTTTTTTTATTTTATTGCAAATAATCAATGCAAATGAGGAAACATTATGATGTTGTGTTTTAGCATGTTTTGTAATGTATAGCATCATGTTCGTTTTGTTACACTTTATTTTCTAGTTTTAGCATTTGTTCTCATTTAGTAAAAAAGTAAATGCTTCATGATTACAAAAGAAATTCATTCATATAAATCATTTCAATTAGTTAGAAAGAATGTATCAAGATTTTATAATCAGTTTCTAAGAGACCAAATTTCAAGAGTTGTAAGGATTCCTAAATACTGGAGGAGTGAGAAGACATTCCAAATACTTTACTTAGTTTTCAAATACCTAATGAATAAATTTAATTTGAAAATATTCTGTTAGTTGGCGTTGGTAGCGTCTCAAGTTGCTAGTGTAGTGGTTTGTTGAAGGTACTGGACCTTAGTTTATAAAACTTGAGAACAGTCTCTGTGCGCAAATCTCAATTCAGTTCTTGAAGTATTTCGGTTGAAAAGATAGTGCTGATCAGGGCTCCTGATAAATATTTTTGCAAGGGGTATTTTGTGGTGTATACAATCAAGTCTTTGAACAAAGGCCACCCTTTTGAAAGACATAAAGTGACCTTTATTGACAGGTAGCCTTTATTTGGAGGTTATTTTGTTCTAGATAACTGAAGACTGGTTTTAAAAGAATAGCTTTATTCACAGGGTGTCCTTTATTTGGAGGTTGCTGCTAACACAAAATAGACGTTATTTCAGTGTTGTACTACCATTATCACTAGTAAAACTAGTCAACTCTTAATTATGTTCTGTTTTCTTTCTTTTATTGTTCGTTAAGACTTCTTTGTACTCCGGTGATGTATAGTACTTTGTAAATTATGAATAATATTGTTTATGAAAATGTTTTAGTGATTTGAAAAAAAAATTGACTGCTATATTATGTGTTTCATAACATGCTATTGTTATTTTTTTGTCCACATTGCATTATTCTCAATGTATTTACAGAAATGGATTATATACAGTATTGCTTGTAAACATTTTACAGAATAGAATCTAATAATCCAGTTTTATCTAAAACAAATAACATTGCATTTTGAATGTAATAATTTTGACAAACATGATGGACGTACATGTGCTTGTTTGATCTTTGCTTTATGACTATTATTGATGAATTAGACTGATTATTTATACTTGTACTACATTATGATTGCTTGAAAATAGATATTGAAAAAAAATGACCTTGTTATTTTGTTCCTGTAGTTGTTTTATGCCACTGGCGTCTATGATGCAGGACGCATAAAGTGAATGTCCATCGCGCTCCTGTCCATCCGTTAGTGGAGGTTAAGTAGATTTTACCATTTCGTCTAGCACCGGGTATTTTTATTTAGTTAATACAACTACCTGCATATCACCAAACCCCACTTAACCTTGACCTAATTTGGACTAAGAATGATTCCGTACAAGGTTAAGTGGATTTTACCGTTTAGCACCAACACCGCTTACTAGAACATATGAATACTTATACAGCTGTTGCCTATGACCATTCTCAATCCACCCATATCAACCAACCTCACTTTGACCTTGACCTAATTAGGACATGGAATTATTCAAATGGGCTATTTCTTGACAAGCATGCCACCACAGGGGCATATGCATTTATTGAACACAGCATCTTGTTCTTTATTACCATGTCCATTTTATTGATTTTTTCTGGTCCTGATAATGATTAAGACATTCGAATATTATATCTGCTGATAATAATGAGTTACTTATTTATGCAATTATCACATTTATAACATCTAAAACACGTATGCATATCATGAAAAACTTTGTACAAGTATACATAATAAATAAGTTATTATTCTTTCATTGCTATTCTAACATGACTGTTAAACATATTACACATAAACCTTTGTAAATGTTACAAAGTGTCAAACTCCATTCTATAAATAGCGACTGCATCATCAAGCTAACACTAGTGATGTATCACGTGACCAGGGTGTACACATTGTATCAGACTCAAGGCAATACAAAATGTAAAATGTTGGTAGCAGTAGTTTCGAATTTTTTTATCCTGAACAATTCATTATATGTCACTTCTTTACTTTGACAAATTTCTTATCTTGTTAGTAGAAATGGATATTTATTTTTTCTTGCTTTTCATTCTTGATAAAGCATGTCCATAAACACCCTTCATTTCGGTCATTTTGGCTTTTCTCATATGCTCTATTTCTTCCAGTTCCATTGCTCTCTTCTTTTGCTCAAGTTCTTTCATTTTCGGATCCATACTTTTCTTTGCTAAACCAGGATTGTAATTTTTTACCAATTTATCTTGACGTGTTCCATATGATGATGTTAAAAGCCTCGTTTCTTCCCTTCGCATTGCTGATGTTTTACCATATCTTGAGTGTGCATGCTTACTTGGGCTAGTAATTTGAGAAGACTCTTCTTGAGGTTCGTCATCATGCCCAAGGAAAACGTCAGCATTAGCGCCATGGAGTATTGATAGCTTCATTGAGCTAATGGCTGGTTCTGGGTCAAACAGAAATTGTTTTGGAGGTTTAGGTGGTGGTGTGATGGGCAGTTCCATCTCTGATTCAGTTGAGAATGAATCTGTATTGTTGTCTTCAGGTATAGTATCTACATTAGTATCGGCAACTGATCGTGGTATATCAATAGATACCGTACTCTCAACTGATGGCATTATTTGTTGTGCATTGGATGAAATACTAGCTGTAGTTGTGTTGGGCGCAATTCCATGTTCAACTAATCGATTTCTTTGATTTTCAATGGCTGATATTGGGGTAACTGATCGGGTTTGATCCTTTCGAGTATCATCAAGCTGATCATTGTGTTTTTTGTCATTCACACTGCTTGCTTTGACAGGATCCTTTGATATTTCATCCTTAGACTTCTGATCATAAAAATCATCATCACTTTCATATTTATTTTCAGAGCTTTTATCATTTCCAGTTGCTGGTTTGTCAATTAGAAGTTTAACTTCAGTCATATCTGAAAGTCCACTGTCTTTGGGAGTACCTTTCTTTACTTGTACATCAGTAGATGACTTAATACTTTGGTCATTTTCTTCACCCTGATCTTTGGTATCTGTTGGTGGAATGACATGAACTTCTGGCACCAAAGTTACATGTGGTTTTTCATTGTCAATATCAATAACAGTTTCATCAGGTTTATTTGTTTGGACAGAAAGTTTGGATTGTTCTACTTGACTACCTTTCTTAGTTTTAACATTTGATGTTGGTCTGGGAGAGAGCTTAGAATCTGAGGTGTTGGAATTGTCTTTGTCTTCTTTTTCTGAAACTTCCTTTTGCATATCCTTCCTATCTTGTATAACTGTCTTGTCAATATTGCTTGTTACAACCACAGCTGGCATAGAATCAGTGGTTATTGCTGTGACAGGTGCTGCTATTTCAGCATTCTGAGGTAGACTTTTTATTGGTGGAACCTTTACTTCTTTCTTTGTTTTGGCACTGTGCATCTTTTTAATGTCATCTGGTAGTGGTGGTAGTGTTTTCTTTGTTTTATCTTGTGTGCTTTTCTTGGTAGTTGATGGCTTACTTTTTGATGCTTCAGCAGTTGCTCCTTTTGTTTTCTTCATATCATCTAAAGGGGCTTTCTTCTTCATTGGTGGTACTATGTTTATGTTACTTTTTTGGGTATCAAAAGTTGGAGGAATAGCATCTCTGCTATTTGGTGGTGGATGAACAGTTAGAATTGATGGATAGGCTGCATCATCTTCAATATCATTCCAATTGTCCACTGGACTACTTCTGAATTCATTTTCATCAATTATGTCATGCTGGAAAAAAGATTCTTATATAATTGCTATACTTGTATTTTGTGTACATGAATTAGCACAATGCAGAATCTTATGCTTTATGCTCTTTGAATAAAGCAAAACTTTAACATCATACATTTTAACCATTTATAACAAATATTAAAACTATGTATGACTGTTACCTGGGTTACAATTTAGTACTTATATTGAACTTAGATTAAGTTGAAAGTGTGGAAGGATTTGATCAGAATTGAAATTCCAAGATATGAACTCTGTCTCTCTACCACTATACCACACCGTCTTGAAATAACAATGGAAAATGGTTTATACTCCTGGTATACTAAATTTTAATGAGATAAATATACTATAGCTTTTTGGAGACTAACATAATTATCTATAAAACATATACCTTGTCAAGTGGTTGCTTGCAACGTTTCAGGTAAAGTATTACACCTAGAGAAATGAGGGAAACCAACACTATTGATCCTAATACAAGACCAAATATCAAAGTAGTTTCTGAAACAAAGAATTTACTACTATAATAAAATCATTAAATTTATACAACAAAGTATGCTTTACTAGTAAATAGATCTACAAGTTTGACATCATGAAATCAGATTTCCGTTACAGCAGTCCTGATTTTGACATAGATCAGAAAAATTCAGTAGTTAAGTCTCTATAGATATATAGCACATTACCATACAGATCACTAGCTGGTTATAGTTCAGTGCATGATTTTATGTCAACAAAGCATTCCACACTGATAAAAAAATTGCTTCCTATTGGCCTGTTTCAGTTCTCGTGTGAGACTTACATGAAAAATATACTTATTAGTTTCATGTAGCATATGTAAATAATATACACACCTAAATTGAAAGTTTCGTCCTTGGTAGAGCTTTCCGCTGCAATAAAAAGAAACAAATGTATTCAATATTTATTAGAGCGAACAATAATTATGAAGTTAGGTTTTTAAAATGATGTTTCTCTTACATGTATGTTTATTGCATTGTTAATGAAATTGACCCAGTGGGAGAGCTACAAATAAAATGTGTTGGTTAAATATGAATAATTTGATGAATATGAAAGTACGTGAGCTATAAGTAATTTGCATGTTTTATTCCGTACATTATTTCATGAATTTCATAATTATTTTCAAATTGATGATCCTGTCTTGAAGGAGATTTAATAACACAAAACATGAATATCACGTACTTGTTCCACCTCCAGGCTCTGCAAATAAATCAAATAGGTAAATTACAAAAATAGTTACACTTTCTGTGAAATGATAATACGTGTTTTAACATATACACTTTAAAGGTATCAGATAATCATGTACGTTATAAAACAGACAAAAACATACTGACTGTGACTGATGACCATGAAGCACATCATCAAAAGGTGATTGGTATATTGCCAGGAATAGAATATAAGTATATTATCAACAAATAGCCATATAAACGTATGTCAAATATTGTTCAATATTCAAAACAGGTTTTATGAAAATATATGCACACTGCAATCATTTAAAGTGGAATACGTCATCACTATATACCTTCAATGCAAGCAGCCTCACCGCTCCATACTCCACCATCCAAGCAAAACATTAAAATGTTCCCTTCTAGCTTATAGCCACCATCACATGATATTTGCGCATGAGCACCAAATTTTGTACCACTTGGTACCTGTGCTACACCATTACTAGGTGCTGGATTGCCACAATCTGTATGAAGGTAGGTATATTATTAATTGGACAATGCACCTTCATTAAAATAAACACAGCAACATCATACTCTTGAAAAAAAAGAAATACTAGGTTTTACTTTTCGAGTATGAAGTAACTTTGTGGGAGGCAAGCTAATTAGGAACATAAAGTTAAATTCAATAAGCGGTTGCACGACTGAGTGTTGTTTGATTAAGTTATTTTATTCAGTAAAATCATAATTAGTTTAAACGGGTATATTGTGTACAATAAAATAAATTGTATTGCAGTTGTTACACTGCATGGAGTTAAATCATTAATGTTATTTACTAAAGGGTGGATACTCGTATACAGTAGTATATTGGATTCCAAGGTACCCAAATACATTTCTACATTTCACTACATGTTACAAGAAGTGCATAATCAGGGAAAAATAATTATATAAATCTTCCTGATACTTCACTTTACCTGAGTTTACTATAGCCATGAACTTGTGATTTAAACAAAATAGCATCTTGCATACATAGTTACAAGTAATTGTGATTGCATGTAACTGGTATTTGATTATGCAAATGTCATGGTACAGTCTAGTCATTTTGGGCAAGTAATCATTGATTACATAAACTACACATGAAACTAGAGCTTTGTCACAGAGGTGACTTATACCCCCGCCGCCGCTTTGACACTAAGAATGCGATAGTATTCGACTGAGTTCAAGGGGACATAACTCTGCAATAAGTGGATCACTGGGCATGAAAATTGTGCCTTGCACATCAACATTTCATATTGATAAAATATATTCAAGTTTCAACCCAATCCCTTGAAAAATGTGGAAGTAGTTTGCTTCACAAACTAAGACTGTCATAGTACACTATATGGCTAAGTTCAATGGCACATAGCTCTTGAACGAGTGAATCGCAGGGAATGAAAAATCTGTCTTGCACATCTACACCTCATGGTGATAACATATTTCAAGTTTCATTGTAATCGCTTAAAGAATGGGGAAATAGTTCGCTCCACAAACTTGTGAAATTTAATGCGGACGGACGGACCGACCGACCGACAGAGTGACTCCAATATACCTCCTCTCAAACTTCGTTTCCGGGGGTATATACAGCGAAAATTACAGTGAAACCTATTAGAATAGAATAGCAATAATAAACATATTCAACCTTGTATAGAACAAACTGCAGTAGAATCCCAACCAGAATCAGTGCATTTCCAAGATGAATTTCCAGTCAGATCGTATCCCGGAAGGCAAGTAATTGTTAACCGTGCAGCAAGTAAAGTACCCTCCAATACAGCAACATCTCCATTTGGTATCGATGGTTCACCGCAATCTGTAAATACACAATACAATATAGCAATTTGATATTGTTAGTGACGGTTAGATATTCAAATTGCAATTACAGTTCTATAGCGTTTTGTTATGATAAAAGAGAAAGAATACCTTTAAAACATGTTGGAGACGATGACCAAGAACCACCTTCCAGACATGTAATTATTGCCACTCCTATCAGAGCATATCCGGTGTCACATTCAACCATTGCTATTTCACCATATGTGGAACCAGTTGGTAAATTAGCTTGTCCATTTGGAAGTACAAGATTGCCACAATCTAAAAGATAGAAAAAGGTTATCAATTTATTCTGTTCCATTATGACTTAACATACCGTCTTAAAAACTTAATAATGTCATAGTTAATAGCTAATTTGTTACTATTCTATGACATGAACTAATGCTCTTGTTTGTCTTTTATTCACACAACACCATTGAAACATTGAGTGATTCACTGGCCAGATTTCGTGATAGTATCATGACATAGGTAACACATAATTATTTACAAACCTTGAATTACACAAGCGGCCGATCCACCCCATCCACTATCAGTACATGCAAATGTACTGTTGCTAACAAGATTAAAGCCAGTATTACACGTGATCTGTGCGTTCTGTCCAAATAATGTTCCAGACGAAAAATCAACATCTCCATTATCAATAGTGATGACACCACAATCTACAACATAATCAATGAACGAATTAAAGAGACTAAAGGAAATATAATTCTTTTTACAAGCAGATCTGTTCTGGAATGCTGTCATTGGTAGTATCACTGTCAAGTAACGACAACGATGACCATATATTTGTTTATGCGAACCTAAAGAAAATATATATAATCGATATGCACCTCTTAAGCAGGTAGAATTTGATGACCATACTCCTCCGTCTTCACAAGTCACATGTTCCTCTCCTTGTATGGCGTATCCTTCATTACATTTGATAAATGCTACCTCTCCAAATGTTGTCCCTGTTGGTGCACTTGCAAAACCATTCACAGGTGAAGGATCATTACAATCTAAAAGAAATATTTACATTTGGTGGAATATTTTTAATAAAACTATAATCGCGCGAAACTACATAAGAAAAATCAGGAACAATGTTGTATTACCACATAACTTCGAAATTCTATAACAAATCTACACAAATGAACCTTTAACGAATTATGACTTATTCCTGCTTACTCATAAATGTGTCAACGCCCATAACGTGTCCTAATCAGTTATAAAAAAGACATTTTATTCCAATATCTATACAAACCTTGAATTACACAATCGACCGCTCCATTCCAGCCACTATCTGAACACACAAATGTACTGTCACCCACAAGATCAAAGCCAGTATTACATGTGATTTGTGCGTTCTGTCCAAATAATGTTCCAGACGAAATATCAACGTCTCCATTATCAATAGTGATGGCACAACAATCTACAACACAAACAAAGAATGAATTCGACATCATTCATGTTTTTACAACTAAAGAGACTGAAGGAAAGGGAAATACAATACTTCTTCCAACCATACCTATTCTGGAATGCTGTCATTGGTAGTATCACTGTCAAGTAACATCAATAATGACAGTATATGTGTTTGCATGAATCTAAAGAAAATATATCAAATCGATATGCACCTCTTAAGCAGGTAGAATTTGAGGACCATACTCCTCCGTTTTCACAAGTCACATGTTTCTCTCCTTGTAAGGCGTATCCTTCATTACATTCGATAAATGCTACCTCTCCAAATGTTGTCCCTGTTGGTGCACTTGCAATACCATTCTCAGGTGAAGGATCGTTACAATCTAAAATAAAAAATTGCATTTGGTGGAATATTTTTAATAAAATTATAACAATCGCGCAAAACTACATAAGAAAACCAGGAACAATGTTGTATTACCACATAACTTCGAAATTCTATAACAAATCTATACAAATGAACCTTTAACGAATTATGACTTATTCCTGCTTACCCATAAATGTGTCAACGCCCATAACGTGTCCTAATCAGTTATAAAAAGACATTTTATTCAAAGATTTATACCAACCTTGAATTACACAATCAGCCGCTCCATCCCAGCCACTATCTGAACACACAAATGCACTGTCACCCACAATATCAAAGCCAGTATTACAAGTGATTTGTGCGTTCTGTCCAAATAATGTTCCAGACGAAATATCAGCGACTCCATTATCAATAGTGATGGCACCACAATCTACAACACAACAAAGAATGAATTCGACATCATTCATGTTTTTACAACTAAAGAGACTGAAGGAAAGGGAAATACAATACTTCTTCCAACCATACCTATTCTGGAATGCTGTCATTGGTAGTATCACTGTCAAGTAACATCAATAATGACAGTATTTGTGTTTGTGTGAATCTAAAGAAAATATATCAAATCGATATGCACCTCTTAAGCAGGTAGAATTTGAGGACCATACTCCTCCGTCTTCACAAGTCACATGTTTCTCTCCTTGTAAGGCGTATCCTTCATTACATTCGATAAATGCTACCTCTCCAAATGTTGTCCCTGTTGGTGCACTTGCAATACCATTCACAGGTGAAGGATCGTTACAATCTAAAAGAAATATTTACATCTGGTGGAATATTTTTAATAAAACTATAATCGCGCGGAACTACATAAGAAAACCAGGAACAATGTTGTATTACCACATAACTTCGAAATTCTATAACAAATCTACACAAATGAACCTTTAACGAATTATGACTTATTCCTGCTTACTCATAAATGTGTCAACGTCCATAATGTGTCCTAATCAGTTATAAAAAGACATTTTATTCAAAGATTTATACAAACCTTGAATTACACAATCGACCGCTCCATTCCAGCCACTATCTGAACACACAAATGTACTGTCACCCACAAGATCAAAGCCAGTATTACATGTGATTTGTGCGTTCTGTCCAAATAATGTTCCAGACGAAATATCAGCGACTCCATTATCAATAGTGATGGCACCACAATCTACAACACAAACAATGAATAAATTCGACATCATTCATGTTTTTACAATTAAAGAGACTGAAGGAAAAGGAAATACAATACTTCTTCCAACTAGACCTTTTCTGGAATGCTGTCATTGGTAGTATCACGGTCAAGTAGCGACAATTTAATATGGCAGTATATGTGTTTGCGTGAATCTAAAGAAAATATATCAAATCGAAATGCACCTCTTAAGCAGGTAGAATTTGATGACCATAGTCCTCCGTCTTCACAAGTCACATGTTTCTCTCCTTGTAAGGCGTATCCATCATTACATTCGATAAATGCTACCTCTCCAAATGTTGTCCCTGTTGGTGCACTTGCAATACCATTCTCAGGTGAAGGATCGTTACAATCTACAGACATTATTAACATCGGTTTTAATATATAAAATAAAAGATTATCTGCCTTTTTCAAAATCATATTCGAACTTTCCAATTTATGTTGAGGCTTATTATATGGAAATGAAATACCTTAGCGATTTCAAAATTGGAGTTCAGTTTATAATTCAGTGAAGAAATATACAAAAGAGCTTATACATGTATATAAACTTATTACAAATACAATGCTGAACTGTTACTGCATCATTATGGCATTAATGAGCATGTGGTAGAGCTCGGTAACATAATGAGTCACACGTGTCTAATTTGCTTCGTATAATTTCCACTCAATAAATTCTAATTCAATGAATATCATTCATGATTTAAATTTATACAAACCTTGAATTACACAATCGACCGCTCCATTCCAGCCACTATCTGAACACACAAATGTACTATCACCCACAATATCAAAGCCAGTATTACATGTGATTTGTGCGTTCTGTCCAAATAATGTTCCAGACAAAATATCAACGACTCCATTATCAATAGTGATGGCACCACAATCTACAACACAAACAATGAATGAATTCGACATCATTCATGTTTTTACAATTAAAGAGACTGAAGGAAAAGGAAATACAATACTTCTTCCAACTAGACCTTTTCTGGAATGCTGTCATTGATAGTATCACTGTCAAGTAAAGACAATGCTGACAGTATATGTGATTGTGTGAATCTAAAGAAAATATATCAAATCGATATGCACCTCTTAAGCAGGTAGAATTTGAGGACCATACTCCTCCGTCTTCACAAGTCACATGTTTCTCTCCTTGTAAGGCGTATCCTTCATTACATTCGATAAATGCTACCTCTCCAAATGTTGTCCCTGTTGGTGCACTTGCAATACCATTCTCAGGTGAAGGATCGTTACAATCTAAAATAAATATTTACATCTGGTGGAATATTTTTAATAAAACTATAATCGCGCGAAACTACATAAGAAAAATCAGGAACAATGTTGTATTACCACATAACTTCGAAATTCTATAACAAATCTACACAAATGAACCTTTAACGAATTATGACTTATTCCTGCTTACTCATAAATGTGTCAACGCCCATAACGTGTCCTAATCAGTTATAAAAAGACATTTTATTCAAAGATTTATACCAACCTTGAATTACACAATCAGCCGCTCCATCCCAGCCACTATCTGAACACACAAATGCACTGTCACCCACAAGATCAAAGCCAGTATTACAAGTGATTTGTGCGTTCTGTCCAAATAATGTTCCAGACGAAATATCAGCGACTCCATTATCAATAGTGATGGCACCACAATCTACAACACAAACAAAGAATGAATTCGACATCATTCATGTTTTTACAACTAAAGAGACTGAAGGAAAGGGAAATACAATACTTCTTCCAACTAGACCTATTCTGGAATGCTGTCATTGGTAGTATCACGGTCAAGTAGCGACAATTTAATATGGCAGTATATGTGTTTGCGTGAATCTAAAGAAAATATATCAAATCGAAATGCACCTCTTAAGCAGGTAGAATTTGATGACCATAGTCCTCCGTCTTCACAAGTCACATGTTTCTCTCCTTGTAAGGCGTATCCTTCATTACATTCGATAAATGCTACCTCTCCAAATGTTGTCCCTGTTGGTGCACTTGCAATACCATTCTCAGGTGAAGGATCGTTACAATCTACAGACATTATTAACATCGGTTTTAATATATAAAAAAAAAGATTATCTGCCTTTTTCAAAATCATATTCGAACTTTCCAATTTATGTTGAGGCTTATTATATGGAAATGAAATACCTTAGCGATTTCAAAATTGGAGTTCAGTTTATAATTCAGTGAAGAAATACACATATATATGCTGAACTGTTACTGCATCATTATGGCATTAATGAGCCTGTGGTAGAGCTCGGTAACATAATGAGTCACACGTGTCTAATTTGCTTCGTATAATTTCCACTCAATAAATTCTAATTCAATGAATATCATTCATGATTTAAATTTATACAAACCTTGAATTACACAATCGGCCGTTCCATTCCAGCCACTATCTGAACACACAAATATGCTGTCACCCGCAAGATCAAAGCCAGTATTACATGTGATTTGTGCGTTCTGTCCAAATAATGTTCCAGACGAAGTATCAACATTTCCATTATCAATGGTGATAATACCACAATCTACAACATAAAATAATTTAATCAACGACCAAACAATGAAATAATAACATAATGAAAACAGAACATTATAATTGTTTCATTCTTGTTCCAGACGTATATTTTCATTATCAATTGGAATAATTAGAATCACAATCTAGCAAATGATACTTTATTGCATATCAAAAACAAATGATGAAAATGACGGTGAAATAGCTCAAGATTATACTAACGGTAATTGAACATTTGTAGCAAGTACATGCCGATATATTTTTATGTCATGCAAGTGATTAACGTCCTGACATTACTGTCTATTTCTAGACTACTTCTTGTCCAGCCGCGCATTGAGTCTTTCAGAGACATGTAACCTTATGTAAACAAAGAACTTGTCTCTAAATAACTCAAAGTTATTAAAAACGACATAACAACATAATCTAAATGTAATAGTTCTATAGTTGTTTTAATACTCTTACTTCTTATACAGCTAGGGGTCGAGCTCCACACGGGACCAGCATCACAATATATATGCGTGTCTCCAACTAAATCGTAACCATCAATACACGATAATATTACAGCTGATCCAAATGTAAATCCTCTAGACATTTCAGCCTGACCATTAGTCGGAGTAGGATCTCCACATTCTGAAATCAGACAAATACGATTTGAAATGCAGTAAACATTTTCGACGAGAGTACATGAACAGTTTTTCATGAATTTTCTCTAGGTATATACATGAACAAATAGGATATGGAAAGTTTGTTTCATTGATGAAGTGAGAATTCTAGTTAGAATTACATTCCATCAGTATATGTAATGTATTCAACTATTCGTAAAATTTAGATATTCCGGGCGTTCAACCCACTCATATAGTGTGAAATAAAATTAAAAAGCGAACATTCCGTATATTGCCGAAGGTGTTACTGACAGAATATTGCCAGCACATATTGAACGGTACTGTCGAACGACGATGACTTAAGTATGTAGAACACGATACTAATGATCTTCTGGGGTACGGAATAATTGCTCAGATAGGCTATCCTTGAAGCATTAATGTAGGATTACCCGACTCAAACTTTGAACAGAGGGTAAATAGAAAGTCATTGAAAAAACGAAACTTTATTGACAAAAAAGGAGAGAAAAATATTTGAATGTAGCGGTCGCGTAAGCTCAAAGCGACAATCTTTAAAGGTGGCATTTTATCTATATTTCATTATATCAGAGTTTTTCAATGTTCCCCAGCTTACCCTGGATAATACATTCAGGTGAATCACTCCAACCAGAATGTAAGCAATACACAATGGACGAACCAGTCAGGTTGTACCCAGTTTTACATGTAACTGTAGCATTTGATCCAACGTAAGTCCCAAACGACACGTCAGCATGTCCATTGGATGGTGTTGGGCTACCACAATCTGAAAAAGTAAACAATTCAGTTTGCTAATAAGGCTCTTTCAAATAACTATGTGACGTCCATTAGGAAATTAACGGTACTGTCAACTAAAAAGGAATAATTAAGTCTACTTCCGGGGCGTTCGCACTGACATTGATGATAAATCTGATGAGCTCGAAAGTTATTTATGGGTCTTTGGCCAACATCCTTATGTTAATAAACGTGAATTAATTAGACACGTAGAAGGATAAGTTAAACGCGGGATTAGGAATGTGTTCGATGACGAAAAGTCGAAAAATCCATGCATATCAAAGGTGAGAGTCAGAGAACAGTATCGAACTATTGTTGGAGAGATGTTGAAACGTCTTTTTATAGTAATGATTGGTGTAATCACACCCGTAAACGCTCCCGCTAGGTATGATTTATCTTGGTAGGTACGGTCGTACTGTTACGGTCGTCTGCTATCGGAAAGGAAATGACCAAAATGAGTTTTGTTTAATAGTTTATATATTCCGTTTTATAGTGAGGTAGAAAATAAATATTGCTATGTATTTATGTGCTCTTGCCACAAAAGTCAGCCATAAAAGTCCTAGGCTATTTACTCATGAAATAAGAAAGATACGGCGAGTATTTTAATTCGGCGTATATTTCTTATTTCATGAGAAAATTGCAAAAACAGATATTTAGCTGTTTGCCGACTATTTTCAATCTTAAAGCATAACAAAGCGTATTTATAAAATATATTCATAAACTGCAATACAATCTATTTTCTGCATACTCTGACCAAATGCTTTGCTACTGTCCGTTTCATAGTGGAGAAATCGACCTGAAAACAACCAGGTAAAAACAATTGGTCCTGCTCTGGGGAGACAAAGCTCAGGACTGCCACGTGTAAGACTAAATTTTATGTATGGTATCAGGGAGGGTTCCTCCTGCGAATTGTTAATGTTTTGTTCGGTGAAACGTTTAGTTTGATGAATTCTGATAAAGCATATATGTGATTTGCTCTAAAGGGATGAAATACAAGGAAATAGACTTAAATCATAGGACTGGAAAGAATTGGTATCACACGAAAACATTCTCGCATCATAAACGTTTCACTGAAGGATACCACATTGCAACATTACCTTCGGCGGCGCATGTAGGATATGCATCCCAAGTGCCATCTGCCTGACAAGTGATCGATGAGACGCCTGTAACGTTGTATCCATCGTCGCAGCTTATCTCTACCATGGTACCGTACGTGCGTACGCCAGTTGAGGCTTGTCCATTGACAGGTGTTGGATCGTCGCATTCTAGACATAGACAGATAACTGGACGTTTAATGGATATTCATTCACACAACAACCGTCAGTCTGCCGAATGCTTTACATTTAAAGTAGAAATGGAGATAATATAATTAAGAACCGCATTGAATGCAGCACTGTAATAATGCTATCGGCAGACTTGCTACAAGAAACGTTCCGCTGCTACATTGACACTTGCAAGGCCAATAACGGTATTGCTCTATTCTTTGATACAATCGTAGAGAATAGATCGTCAAGGCAATACGGCATAGTTATCGAATATACCAGTGTTTGTGTGTCGCATACATTTCCTTATTTCGATGTGGAAACATAGTATATATTCAATGTGCGTACCTATTATATCGCAGGTAGGAAGTGTGCTCCAGTTGCCGCTGTGTTCACAAGTAACGAAGGAAGTTCCTTCCAAGGCGTACCCCATGCTGCAACTAATTATGGCTACCTCGCCGTACGTTGTTCCTTTTGGCGCTTCAAATGACTCGGCATTGGATATGACTGCATCTCCACAATCTGTGAATTCAATGATAACCATGAGAAGTGTTAACACTGTGCACTCAGGCGTGTGTACCTTAACTTGAGATAAGATTCTACGGACTTTGTCTAAAATGATTGTGTCGTAAGCAGCAAAGTTTTACCATTAGTTTCGATGACAAAGATAATGCTTTCAATAAGATAATGGTACTACATGTACAATACAAACCAACAACGGTGCACGTAGCAGTTGCGTTCCAACTTCCAGAAGCTAGGCAAGTCGCAGATATGTCTCCAGTGAGTGTGTATCCAGTGTTGCACGCGAGTTCAGCCGTCTGTTCGAACGTTGTGCCACTTGACGCAGTGAATCGTCCGTTTGCAATCGACAGTATGCCACAGTCTGAAAATATCGATGGCAAAGATATAGTAGACGGTTTAGCTGCCAATTCAATGAAGGAAGAGTTTCCAAGTTTAAGTTTAAGGAAAGTTACAGCGAAACATGGAGTAGAAATGGATTGCACTTCAAATTCGTCAAGATGGGGCTATCGTGAATATAATGCAAAACGAATAAATGCCGTAATGCAACATTACCTTCGACGGCGCATGTAGGATATGCATCCCAAGTGCCATCTGCCTGACAAGTGATCGATGAGACGCCTGTAACGTTGTATCCATCGTCGCAGCTTATCTCTACCATGGTACCGTACGTGCGCACGCCAGTTGAGGCTTGTCCATTGACAGGTGTTGGATCGTCGCATTCTAGACATAGACAGATAACTGGACATTTAATGGATATTCATTCACACAACAACCGTCAGTCTGCCGAATGCTTTACATTTAAAGTAGAAATGGAGATAATATAATTAAGAACCGCATTGAATGCAGCACTGTAATAATGCTATCGGCAGACTTGCTACAAGAAACGTTCCGCTGCTACATTGACACTTGCAATGCCAATAACGGTATTGCTCTATTCTTTGCTACAATCGTAGAGAATAGATCGTCAAGGCAATACGGCATAATTATCGAATATACTAGTGTTTGTGTGTCGCATACATTTCCTTATTTCGATGTGGAAACATAGTATATATTCAATGTGCGTACCTATTATATCGCAGGTAGGAAGTGTGCTCCAGTTGCCGGTGTGTTCACAAGTAACGAATGAAGTTCCGTCCAAGGCGTACCCCATGCTGCAACTAATTATGGCTACCTCGCCGTACGTTGTTCCTTTCGGCGCTTCAAATGACTCGGCATTGGATATGACTGCATCTCCACAATCTGTGAATTCAATGATAACCATGAGAAGTGTTAACACTGTGCACTCAGACGTGTGTACCTTAACTTGAGATCAGATTCTACGGACTTTGTCTAAAATGATTGTGTCGTAAGCAGCAAAGTTTTACCATTAGTTTCGATGACAAAGATAATGCTTTCAATAAGATAATGGTACTACATGTACAATACAAACCAACAACGGTGCACGTAGCAGTTGCGTTCCAACTTCCAGAAGCTAGGCAAGTCGCAGATATGTCTCCAGTGAGTGTGTATCCAGTGTTGCACGCGAGTTCAGCCGTCTGTTCGAAAGTTGTGCCACTTGACGCAGTGAATCGTCCGTTTGCAATCGACAGTATGCCACAGTCTGAAAATATCGATGGCAAAGATATAGTAGACGGTTTAGTTGCCAATTCAATGAAGGAAGAGTTTCCAAGTTTAAGTTTAAGGAAAGTTACAGCGAAACATGGAGTAGAAATGGATTGCACTTCAAATTCGTCAAGATGGGGCTATCGTGAATATAATGCAAAACGAAGAAATGCCGTAATGCAACATTACCTTCGACGGCGCATGTAGGATATGCATCCCAAGTGCCATCTGTCTGACAAGTGATCGATGAGACGCCTGTAACGTTGTATCCATCGTCGCAGCTTATCTCTACCATGGTACCGTACGTGCGCACGCCAGTTGAGGCTTGTCCATTGACAGGTGTTGGATCGTCGCATTCTAGACATAGACAGATAACTGGACATTTAATGGATATTCATTCACACAACAACCGTCAGTCTGCCGAATGCTTTACATTTAAAGTAGAAATGGAGATAATATAATTAAGAACCGCATTGAATGCAGCACTGTAATAATGCTATCGGCAGACTTGCTACAAGAAACGTTCCGCTGCTACATTGACACTTGCAATGCCAATAACGGTATTGCTCTATTCTTTGCTACAATCGTAGAGAATAGATCGTCAAGGCAATACGGCATAATTATCGAATATACTAGTGTTTGTGTGTCGCATACATTTCCTTATTTCGATGTGGAAACATAGTATATATTCAATGTGCGTACCTATTATATCGCAGGTAGGAAGTGTGCTCCAGTTGCCGGTGTGTTCACAAGTAACGAAGGAAGTTCCGTCCAAGGCGTACCCCATGCTGCAACTAATTATGGCTACCTCGCCGTACGTTGTTCCTTTCGGCGCTTCAAATGACCCGGCATTGGATATGACTGCATCTCCACAATCTGTGAATTCAATGATAACCATGAGAAGTGTTAACACTGTGCACTCAGGCGTGTGTACCTTAACTTGAGATAAGATTCTACGGACTTTGTCTAAAATGATTGTGTCGTAAGCAGCAAAGTTTTACCATTAGTTTCGATGACAAAGATAATGCTTTCAATAAGATAATGGTACTACATGTACAATACAAACCAACAACGGTGCACGTAGCAGTTGCGTTCCAACTTCCAGAAGCTAGGCAAGTCGCAGATATGTCTCCAGTGAGTGTGTATCCAGTGTTGCACGCGAGTTCAGCCGTCTGTTCGAACGTTGTGCCACTTGACGCAGTGAATCGTCCGTTTGCAATCGACAGTATGCCACAGTCTGAAAACATCGATGGCAAAGATATAGTAGACGGTTTAGCTGCCAATTCAATGAAGGAAGAGTTTCCAAGTTTAAGTTTAAGGAAAGTTACAGCGAAACATGGAGTAGAAATGGATTGCACTTCAAATTCGTCAAGATGGGGCTATCGTGAATATAATGCAAAACGAATAAATGCCGTAATGCAACATTACCTTCGACGGCGCATGTAGGATATGCATCCCAAGTGCCATCTGCCTGACAAGTGATCGATGAGACGCCTGTAACGTTGTATCCATCGTCGCAGCCTATCTCTACCATGGTACCGTACGTGCGCACGCCAGTTGAGGCTTGTCCATTGACAGGTGTTGGATCGTCGCATTCTAGACATAGACAGATAACTGGACATTTAATGGATATTCATTCACACAACAACCGTCAGTCTGCCAAATGCTTTACATTTAAAGTAGAAATGGAGATAATATAATTAAGAACCGCATTGAATGCAGCACTGTAATAATGCTATCGGCAGACTTGCTACAAGAAACGTTCCGCTGCTACATTGACACTTGCAATGCCAATAACGGTATTGCTCTATTCTTTGCTACAATCGTAGAGAATAGATCGTCAAGGCAATACGGCATAATTATCGAATATACTAGTGTTTGTGTGTCGCATACATTTCCTTATTTCGATGTGGAAACATAGTATATATTCAATGTGCGTACCTATTATATCGCAGGTAGGAAGTGTGCTCCAGTTGCCGGTGTGTTCACAAGTAACGAATGAAGTTCCGTCCAAGGCGTACCCCATGCTGCAACTAATTATGGCTACCTCGCCGTACGTTGTTCCTTTCGGCGCTTCAAATGACTCGGCATTGGATATGACTGCATCTCCACAATCTGTGAATTCAATGATAACCATGAGAAGTGTTAACACTGTGCACTCAGGCGTGTGTACCTTAACTTGAGATAAGATTCTACGGACTTTGTCTAAAATGATTGTGTCGTAAGCAGCAAAGTTTTACCATTAGTTTCGATGACAAAGATAATGCTTTCAATAAGATAATGGTACTACATGTACAATACAAACCAACAACGGTGCACGTAGCAGTTGCGTTCCAACTTCCAGAAGCTAGGCAAGTCGCAGATATGTCTCCAGTGAGTGTGTATCCAGTGTTGCACGCGAGTTCAGCCGTCTGTTCGAACGTTGTGCCACTTGACGCAGTGAATCGTCCGTTTGCAATCGACAGTATGCCACAGTCTGAAAATGTCGATGGCAAAGATATAGTAGACGGTTTAGCTGCCAATTCAATGAAGGAAGAGATTCCAAGTTTAAGTTTAAGGAAAGTTACAGCGAAACATGGAGTAGAAATGGATTGCACTTCAAATCCGTCAAGATGGGGCTATCGTGAATATAATGCAAAACGAATAATTACCGTAATGCAACATTACCTTCGACGGCGCATGTAGGATATGCATCCCAAGTGCCATCTGTCTGACAAGTGATCGATGAGACGCCTGTAACGTTGTATCCATCGTCACAGCTTATCTCTACCATGGTACCGTACGTGCGCACGCCAGTTGAGGCTTGTCCATTGACAGGTGTTGGATCGTCGCATTCTAGACATAGACAGATAACTGGACATTTAATGGATATTCATTCACACAACAACCGTCAGTCTGCCGAATGCTTTACATTTAAAGTAGAAATGGAGATAATATAATTAAGAACCGCATTGAATGCAGCACTGTAATAATGCTATCGGCAGACTTGCTACAAGAAACGTTCAGCTGCTACATTGACACTTGCAATGCCAATAACGGTATTGCTCTATTCTTTGCTACAATCGTAGAGAATAGATCGTCAAGGCAATACGGCATAATTATCGAATATACTAGTGTTTGTGTGTCGCATACATTTCCTTATTTCGATGTGGAAACATAGTATATATTCAATGTGCGTACCTATTATATCGCAGGTAGGAAGTGTGCTCCAGTTGCCGGTGTGTTCACAAGTAACGAATGAAGTCCCGTCCAAGGCGTACCCCATGCTGCAACTAATTATGGCTACCTCGCCGTACGTTGTTCCTTTCGGCGCTTCAAATGACTCGGCATTGGATATGACTGCATCTCCACAATCTGTGAATTCAATGATAACCATGAGAAGTGTTAACACTGTGCACTCAGGCGTGTGTACCTTAACTTGAGATAAGATTCTACGGACTTTGTCTAAAATGATTGTGTCGTAAGCAGCAAAGTTTTACCATTAGTTTCGATGACAAAGATAATGCTTTCAATAAGATAATGGTACTACATGTACAATACAAACCAACAACGGTGCACGTAGCAGTTGCGTTCCAACTTCCAGAAGCTAGGCAAGTCGCAGATATGTCTCCAGTGAGTGTGTATCCAGTGTTGCACGCGAGTTCAGCCGTCTGTTCGAACGTTGTGCCACTTGACGCAGTGAATCGTCCGTTTGCAATCGACAGTATGCCACAGTCTGAAAATGTCGATGGCAAAGATATAGTAGACGGTTTAGCTGCCAATTCAATGAAGGAAGAGATTCCAAGTTTAAGTTTAAGGAAAGTTACAGCGAAACATGGAGTAGAAATGGATTGCACTTCAAATTCGTCAAGATGGGGCTATCGTGAATATAATGCAAAACGAATAATTACCGTAATGCAACATTACCTTCGACGGCGCATGTAGGATATGCATCCCAAGTGCCATCTGTCTGACAAGTGATCGATGAGACGCCTGTAACGTTGTATCCATCGTCGCAGCTTATCTCTACCATGGTACCGTACGTGCGCACGCCAGTTGAGGCTTGTCCATTGACAGGTGTTGGATCGTCGCATTCTAGAGATAGACAGATAACTGGACGTTTAATGGATATTCATTCACACAACAACCGTCAGTCTGCCGAATGCTTTACATTTAAAGTAGAAATGGAGATAATATAATTAAGAACCGCATTGAATGCAGCACTGTAATAATGCTATCGGCAGACTTGCTACAAGAAACGTTCAGCTGCTACATTGACACTTGCAATGCCAATAACGGTATTGCTCTATTCTTTGCTACAATCGTAGAGAATAGATCGTCAAGGCAATACGGCATAATTATCGAATATACTAGTGTTTGTGTGTCGCATACATTTCCTTATTTCGATGTGGAAACATAGTATATATTCAATGTGCGTACCTATTATATCGCAGGTAGGAAGTGTGCTCCAGTTGCCGGTGTGTTCACAAGTAACGAATGAAGTCCCGTCCAAGGCGTACCCCATGCTGCAACTAATTATGGCTACCTCGCCGTACGTTGTTCCTTTCGGCGCTTCAAATGACTCGGCATTGGATATGACTGCATCTCCACAATCTGTGAATTCAATGATAACCATGAGAAGTGTTAACACTGTGCACTCAGGCGTGTGTACCTTAACTTGAGATAAGATTCTACGGACTTTGTCTAAAATGATTGTGTCGTAAGCAGCAAAGTTTTACCATTAGTTTCGATGACAAAGATAATGCTTTCAATAAGATAATGGTACTACATGTACAATACAAACCAACAACGGTGCACGTAGCAGTTGCGTTCCAACTTCCAGAAGCTAGGCAAGTCGCAGATATGTCTCCAGTGAGTGTGTATCCAGTGTTGCACGCGAGTTCAGCCGTCTGTTCGAACGTTGTGCCACTTGACGCAGTGAATCGCCCGTTTGCAATCGACAGTATGCCACAGTCTGAAAATGTCGATGGCAAAGATATAGTAGACGGTTTAGCTGCCAATTCAATGAAGGAAGAGATTCCAAGTTTAAGTTTAAGGAAAGTTACAGCGAAACATGGAGTAGAAATGGATTGCACTTCAAATCCGTCAAGATGGGGCTATCGTGAATATAATGCAAAACGAATAATTACCGTAATGCAACATTACCTTCGACGGCGCATGTAGGATATGCATCCCAAGTGCCATCTGTCTGACAAGTGATCGATGAGACGCCTGTAACGTTGTATCCATCGTCACAGCTTATCTCTACCATGGTACCGTACGTGCGCACGCCAGTTGAGGCTTGTCCATTGACAGGTGTTGGATCGTCGCATTCTAGACATAGACAGATAACTGGACATTTAATGGATATTCATTCACACAACAACCGTCAGTCTGCCGAATGCTTTACATTTAAAGTAGAAATGGAGATAATATAATTAAGAACCGCATTGAATGCAGCACTGTAATAATGCTATCGGCAGACTTGCTACAAGAAACGTTCAGCTGCTACATTGACACTTGCAATGCCAATAACGGTATTGCTCTATTCTTTGCTACAATCGTAGAGAATAGATCGTCAAGGCAATACGGCATAATTATCGAATATACTAGTGTTTGTGTGTCGCATACATTTCCTTATTTCGATGTGGAAACATAGTATATATTCAATGTGCGTACCTATTATATCGCAGGTAGGAAGTGTGCTCCAGTTGCCGGTGTGTTCACAAGTAACGAATGAAGTCCCGTCCAAGGCGTACCCCATGCTGCAACTAATTATGGCTACCTCGCCGTACGTTGTTCCTTTCGGCGCTTCAAATGACTCGGCATTGGATATGACTGCATCTCCACAATCTGTGAATTCAATGATAACCATGAGAAGTGTTAACACTGTGCACTCAGGCGTGTGTACCTTAACTTGAGATAAGATTCTACGGACTTTGTCTAAAATGATTGTGTCGTAAGCAGCAAAGTTTTACCATTAGTTTCGATGACAAAGATAATGCTTTCAATAAGATAATGGTACTACATGTACAATACAAACCAACAACGGTGCACGTAGCAGTTGCGTTCCAACTTCCAGAAGCTAGGCAAGTCGCAGATATGTCTCCAGTGAGTGTGTATCCAGTGTTGCACGCGAGTTCAGCCGTCTGTTCGAACGTTGTGCCACTTGACGCAGTGAATCGTCCGTTTGCAATCGACAGTATGCCACAGTCTGAAAATGTCGATGGCAAAGATATAGTAGACGGTTTAGCTGCCAATTCAATGAAGGAAGAGATTCCAAGTTTAAGTTTAAGGAAAGTTACAGCGAAACATGGAGTAGAAATGGATTGCACTTCAAATTCGTCAAGATGGGGCTATCGTGAATATAATGCAAAACGAATAATTACCGTAATGCAACATTACCTTCGACGGCGCATGTAGGATATGCATCCCAAGTGCCATCTGTCTGACAAGTGATCGATGAGACGCCTGTAACGTTGTATCCATCGTCGCAGCTTATCTCTACCATGGTACCGTACGTGCGCACGCCAGTTGAGGCTTGTCCATTGACAGGTGTTGGATCGTCGCATTCTAGAGATAGACAGATAACTGGACGTTTAATGGATATTCATTCACACAACAACCGTCAGTCTGCCGAATGCTTTACATTTAAAGTAGAAATGGAGATAATATAATTAAGAACCGCATTGAATGCAGCACTGTAATAATGCTATCGGCAGACTTGCTACAAGAAACGTTCAGCTGCTACATTGACACTTGCAATGCCAATAACGGTATTGCTCTATTCTTTGCTACAATCGTAGAGAATAGATCGTCAAGGCAATACGGCATAATTATCGAATATACTAGTGTTTGTGTGTCGCATACATTTCCTTATTTCGATGTGGAAACATAGTATATATTCAATGTGCGTACCTATTATATCGCAGGTAGGAAGTGTGCTCCAGTTGCCGGTGTGTTCACAAGTAACGAATGAAGTCCCGTCCAAGGCGTACCCCATGCTGCAACTAATTATGGCTACCTCGCCGTACGTTGTTCCTTTCGGCGCTTCAAATGACTCGGCATTGGATATGACTGCATCTCCACAATCTGTGAATTCAATGATAACCATGAGAAGTGTTAACACTGTGCACTCAGGCGTGTGTACCTTAACTTGAGATAAGATTCTACGGACTTTGTCTAAAATGATTGTGTCGTAAGCAGCAAAGTTTTACCATTAGTTTCGATGACAAAGATAATGCTTTCAATAAGATAATGGTACTACATGTACAATACAAACCAACAACGGTGCACGTAGCAGTTGCGTTCCAACTTCCAGAAGCTAGGCAAGTCGCAGATATGTCTCCAGTGAGTGTGTATCCAGTGTTGCACGCGAGTTCAGCCGTCTGTTCGAACGTTGTGCCACTTGACGCAGTGAATCGCCCGTTTGCAATCGACAGTATGCCACAGTCTGAAAATGTCGATGGCAAAGATATAGTAGACGGTTTAGCTGCCAATTCAATGAAGGAAGAGATTCCAAGTTTAAGTTTAAGGAAAGTTACAGCGAAACATGGAGTAGAAATGGATTGCACTTCAAATCCGTCAAGATGGGGCTATCGTGAATATAATGCAAAACGAATAATTACCGTAATGCAACATTACCTTCGACGGCGCATGTAGGATATGCATCCCAAGTGCCATCTGTCTGACAAGTGATCGATGAGACGCCTGTAACGTTGTATCCATCGTCACAGCTTATCTCTACCATGGTACCGTACGTGCGCACGCCAGTTGAGGCTTGTCCATTGACAGGTGTTGGATCGTCGCATTCTAGACATAGACAGATAACTGGACATTTAATGGATATTCATTCACACAACAACCGTCAGTCTGCCGAATGCTTTACATTTAAAGTAGAAATGGAGATAATATAATTAAGAACCGCATTGAATGCAGCACTGTAATAATGCTATCGGCAGACTTGCTACAAGAAACGTTCCGCTGCTACATTGACACTTGCAATGCCAATAACGGTATTGCTCTATTCTTTGCTACAATCGTAGAGAATAGATCGTCAAGGCAATACGGCATAATTATCGAATATACTAGTGTTTGTGTGTCGCATACATTTCCTTATTTCGATGTGGAAACATAGTATATATTCAATGTGCGTACCTATTATATCGCAGGTAGGAAGTGTGCTCCAGTTGCCGGTGTGTTCACAAGTAACGAAGGAAGTTCCGTCCAAGGCGTACCCCATTCTGCAACTAATTATGGCTACCTCGCCGTACGTTGTTCCTTTCGGCGCTTCAAATGACTCGGCATTGGATATGACTGCATCTCCACAATCTGTGAATTCAATGATAACCATGAGAAGTGTTAACACTGTGCACTCAGGCGTGTGTACCTTAACTTGAGATAAGATTCTACGGACTTTGTCTAAAATGATTGTGTCGTAAGCAGCAAAGTTTTACCATTAGTTTCGATGACAAAGATAATGCTTTCAATAAGATAATGGTACTACATGTACAATACAAACCAACAACGGTGCACGTAGCAGTTGCGTTCCAACTTCCAGAAGCTAGGCAAGTCGCAGATATGTCTCCAGTGAGTGTGTATCCAGTGTTGCACGCGAGTTCAGCCGTCTGTTCGAACGTTGTGCCACTTGACGCAGTGAATCGTCCGTTTGCAATCGACAGTATGCCACAGTCTGAAAATGTCGATGGCAAAGATATAGTAGACGGTTTAGCTGCCAATTCAATGAAGGAAGAGATTCCAAGTTTAAGGAAAGTTACAGCGAAACATGGAGTAGAAATGGATTGCACTTCAAATTCGTCAAGATGGGGCTATCGTGAATATAATGCAAAACGAATAATTACCGTAATGCAACATTACCTTCGACGGCGCATGTAGGATATGCATCCCAAGTGCCATCTGTCTGACAAGTGATCGATGAGACGCCTGTAACGTTGTATCCATCGTCGCAGCTTATCTCTACCATGGTACCGTACGTGCGCACGCCAGTTGAGGCTTGTCCATTGACAGGTGTTGGATCGTCGCATTCTAGAGATAGACAGATAACTGGACGTTTAATGGATATTCATTCACACAACAACCGTCAGTCTGCCGAATGCTTTACATTTAAAGTAGAAATGGAGATAATATAATTAAGAACCGCATTGAATGCAGCACTGTAATAATGCTATCGGCAGACTTGCTACAAGAAACGTTCAGCTGCTACATTGACACTTGCAATGCCAATAACGGTATTGCTCTATTCTTTGCTACAATCGTAGAGAATAGATCGTCAAGGCAATACGGCATAATTATCGAATATACTAGTGTTTGTGTGTCGCATACATTTCCTTATTTCGATGTGGAAACATAGTATATATTCAATGTGCGTACCTATTATATCGCAGGTAGGAAGTGTGCTCCAGTTGCCGGTGTGTTCACAAGTAACGAATGAAGTCCCGTCCAAGGCGTACCCCATGCTGCAACTAATTATGGCTACCTCGCCGTACGTTGTTCCTTTCGGCGCTTCAAATGACTCGGCATTGGATATGACTGCATCTCCACAATCTGTGAATTCAATGATAACCATGAGAAGTGTTAACACTGTGCACTCAGGCGTGTGTACCTTAACTTGAGATAAGATTCTACGGACTTTGTCTAAAATGATTGTGTCGTAAGCAGCAAAGTTTTACCATTAGTTTCGATGACAAAGATAATGCTTTCAATAAGATAATGGTACTACATGTACAATACAAACCAACAACGGTGCACGTAGCAGTTGCGTTCCAACTTCCAGAAGCTAGGCAAGTCGCAGATATGTCTCCAGTGAGTGTGTATCCAGTGTTGCACGCGAGTTCAGCCGTCTGTTCGAACGTTGTGCCACTTGACGCAGTGAATCGTCCGTTTGCAATCGACAGTATGCCACAGTCTGAAAATGTCGATGGCAAAGATATAGTAGACGGTTTAGCTGCCAATTCAATGAAGGAAGAGATTCCAAGTTTAAGTTTAAGGAAAGTTACAGCGAAACATGGAGTAGAAATGGATTGCACTTCAAATCCGTCAAGATGGGGCTATCGTGAATATAATGCAAAACGAATAATTACCGTAATGCAACATTACCTTCGACGGCGCATGTAGGATATGCATCCCAAGTGCCATCTGTCTGACAAGTGATCGATGAGACGCCTGTAACGTTGTATCCATCGTCGCAGCTTATCTCTACCATGGTACCGTACGTGCGCACGCCAGTTGAGGCTTGTCCATTGACAGGTGTTGGATCGTCGCATTCTAGAGATAGACAGATAACTGGACGTTTAATGGATATTCATTCACACAACAACCGTCAGTCTGCCGAATGCTTTACATTTAAAGTAGAAATGGAGATAATATAATTAAGAACCGCATTGAATGCAGCACTGTAATAATGCTATCGGCAGACTTGCTACAAGAAACGTTCCGCTGCTACATTGACACTTGCAATGCCAATAACGGTATTGCTCTATTCTTTGCTACAATCGTAGAGAATAGATCGTCAAGGCAATACGGCATAATTATCGAATATGCTAGTGTTTGTGTGTCGCATACATTTCCTTATTTCGATATGGAAACATAGTATATATTCAATGTGCGTACCTGTTATATCGCAGGTAGGAAGTGTGCTCCAGTTGCCGGTGTGTTCACAAGTAACGAAGGAAGTTCCGTCCAAGGCGTACCCCATGCTGCAACTAATTATGGCTACCTCGCCGTACGTTGTTCCTTTCGGCGCTTCAAATGACTCGGCATTGGATATGACTGCATCTCCACAATCTGTGAATTCAATGATAACCATGAGAAGTGTTAACACTGTGCACTCAGGCGTGTGTACCTTAACTTGAGATAAGATTCTACGGACTTTGTCTAAAATGATTGTGTCGTAAGCAGCAAAGTTTTACCATTAGTTTCGATGACAAAGATAATGCTTTCAATAAGATAATGGTACTACATGTACAATACAAACCAACAACGGTGCACGTAGCAGTTGCGTTCCAACTTCCAGAAGCTAGGCAAGTCGCAGATATGTCTCCAGTGAGTGTGTATCCAGTGTTGCACGCGAGTTCAGCCGTCTGTTCGAACGTTGTGCCACTTGACGCAGTGAATCGTCCGTTTGCAATCGACAGTATGCCACAGTCTGAAAATGTCGATGGCAAAGATATAGTAGACGGTTTAGCTGCCAATTCAATGAAGGAAGAGATTCCAAGTTTAAGTTTAAGGAAAGTTACAGCGAAACATGGAGTAGAAATGGATTGCACTTCAAATCCGTCAAGATGGGGCTATCGTGAATATAATGCAAAACGAATAATTACCGTAATGCAACATTACCTTCGACGGCGCATGTAGGATATGCATCCCAAGTGCCATCTGTCTGACAAGTGATCGATGAGACGCCTGTAACGTTGTATCCATCGTCGCAGCTTATCTCTACCATGGTACCGTACGTGCGCACGCCAGTTGAGGCTTGTCCATTGACAGGTGTTGGATCGTCGCATTCTAGAGATAGACAGATAACTGGACGTTTAATGGATATTCATTCACACAACAACCGTCAGTCTGCCGAATGCTTTACATTTAAAGTAGAAATGGAGATAATATAATTAAGAACCGCATTGAATGCAGCACTGTAATAATGCTATCGGCAGACTTGCTACAAGAAACGTTCAGCTGCTACATTGACACTTGCAATGCCAATAACGGTATTGCTCTATTCTTTGCTACAATCGTAGAGAATAGATCGTCAAGGCAATACGGCATAATTATCGAATATACTAGTGTTTGTGTGTCGCATACATTTCCTTATTTCGATGTGGAAACATAGTATATATTCAATGTGCGTACCTATTATATCGCAGGTAGGAAGTGTGCTCCAGTTGCCGGTGTGTTCACAAGTAACGAATGAAGTTCCGTCCAAGGCGTACCCCATGCTGCAACTAATTATGGCTACCTCGCCGTACGTTGTTCCTTTCGGCGCTTCAAATGACTCGGCATTGGATATGACTGCATCTCCACAATCTGTGAATTCAATGATAACCATGAGAAGTGTTAACACTGTGCACTCAGGCGTGTGTACCTTAACTTGAGATAAGATTCTACGGACTTTGTCTAAAATGATTGTGTCGTAAGCAGCAAAGTTTTACCATTAGTTTCGATGACAAAGATAATGCTTTCAATAAGATAATGGTACTACATGTACAATACAAACCAACAACGGTGCACGTAGCAGTTGCGTTCCAACTTCCAGAAGCTAGGCAAGTCGCAGATATGTCTCCAGTGAGTGTGTATCCAGTGTTGCACGCGAGTTCAGCCGTCTGTTCGAACGTTGTGCCACTTGACGCAGTGAATCGTCCGTTTGCAATCGACAGTATGCCACAGTCTGAAAATGTCGATGGCAAAGATATAGTAGACGGTTTAGCTGCCAATTCAATGAAGGAAGAGATTCCAAGTTTAAGTTTAAGGAAAGTTACAGCGAAACATGGAGTAGAAATGGATTGCACTTCAAATCCGTCAAGATGGGGCTATCGTGAATATAATGCAAAACGAATAATTACCGTAATGCAACATTACCTTCGACGGCGCATGTAGGATATGCATCCCAAGTGCCATCTGTCTGACAAGTGATCGATGAGACGCCTGTAACGTTGTATCCATCGTCGCAGCTTATCTCTACCATGGTACCGTACGTGCGCACGCCAGTTGAGGCTTGTCCATTGACAGGTGTTGGATCGTCGCATTCTAGAGATAGACAGATAACTGGACGTTTAATGGATATTCATTCACACAACAACCGTCAATCTGCCGAATGCTTTACATTTAAAGTAGAAATGGAGATAATATAATTAAGAACCGCATTGAATGCAGCACTGTAATAATGCTATCGGCAGACTTGCTACAAGAAACGTTCCGCTGCTACATTGACACTTGCAATGCCAATAACGGTATTGCTCTATTCTTTGCTACAATCGTAGAGAATAGATCGTCAAGGCAATACGGCATAATTATCGAATATACTAGTGTTTGTGTGTCGCATACATTTCCTTATTTCGATGTGGAAACATAGTATATATTCAATGTGCGTACCTATTATATCGCAGGTAGGAAGTGTGCTCCAGTTGCCGGTGTGTTCACAAGTAACGAAGGAAGTTCCGTCCAAGGCGTACCCCATGCTGCAACTAATTATGGCTACCTCGCCGTACGTTGTTCCTTTCGGCGCTTCAAATGACTCGGCATTGGATATGACTGCATCTCCACAATCTGTGAATTCAATGATAACCATGAGAAGTGTTAACACTGTGCACTCAGGCGTGTGTACCTTAACTTGAGATAAGCTTCTACGGACTTTGTCTAAAATGATTGTGTCGTAAGCAGCAAAGTTTTACCATTAGTTTCGATGACAAAGATAATGCTTTCAATAAGATAATGGTACTACATGTACAATACAAACCAACAACGGTGCACGTAGCAGTTGCGTTCCAACTTCCAGAAGCTAGGCAAGTCGCAGATATGTCTCCAGTGAGTGTGTATCCAGTGTTGCACGCGAGTTCAGCCGTCTGTTCGAACGTTGTGCCACTTGACGCAGTGAATCGTCCGTTTGCAATCGACAGTATGCCACAGTCTGAAAATGTCGATGGCAAAGATATAGTAGACGGTTTAGCTGCCAATTCAATGAAGGAAGAGATTCCAAGTTTAAGTTTAAGGAAAGTTACAGCGAAACATGGAGTAGAAATGGATTGCACTTCAAATCCGTCAAGATGGGGCTATCGTGAATATAATGCAAAACGAATAATTACCGTAATGCAACATTACCTTCGACGGCGCATGTAGGATATGCATCCCAAGTGCCATCTGTCTGACAAGTGATCGATGAGACGCCTGTAACGTTGTATCCATCGTCGCAGCTTATCTCTACCATGGTACCGTACGTGCGCACGCCAGTTGAGGCTTGTCCATTGACAGGTGTTGGATCGTCGCATTCTAGAGATAGACAGATAACTGGACGTTTAATGGATATTCATTCACACAACAACCGTCAGTCTGCCGAATGCTTTACATTTAAAGTAGAAATGGAGATAATATAATTAAGAACCGCATTGAATGCAGCACTGTAATAATGTTATCGGCAGACTTGCTACAAGAAACGTTCCGCTGCTACATTGACACTTGCAATGCCAATAACGGTATTGCTCTATTCTTTGCTACAATCGTAGAGAATAGATCGTCAGGGCAATACGGCATAATTATCGAATATACTAGTGTTTGTGTGTCGCATACATTTCCTTATTTCGATATGGAAACATAGTATATATTCAATGTGCGTACCTATTATATCGCAGGTAGGAAGTGTGCTCCAGTTGCCGGTGTGTTCACAAGTAACGAAGGAAGTTCCGTCCAAGGCGTACCCCATGCTGCAACTAATTATGGCTACCTCGCCGTACGTTGTTCCTTTCGGCGCTTCAAATGACTCGGCATTGGATATGACTGCATCTCCACAATCTGTGAATTCAATGATAACCATGAGAAGTGTTAACACTGTGCACTCAGGCGTGTGTACCTTAACTTGAGATAAGATTCTACGGACTTTGTCTAAAATGATTGTGTCGTAAGCAGCAAAGTTTTACCATTAGTTTCGATGACAAAGATAATGCTTTCAATAAGATAATGGTACTACATGTACAATACAAACCAACAACGGTGCACGTAGCAGTTGCGTTCCAACTTCCAGAAGCTAGGCAAGTCGCAGATATGTCTCCAGTGAGTGTGTATCCAGTGTTGCACGCGAGTTCAGCCGTCTGTTCGAACGTTGTGCCACTTGACGCAGTGAATCGTCCGTTTGCAATCGACAGTATGCCACAGTCTGAAAATGTCGATGGCAAAGATATAGTAGACGGTTTAGCTGCCAATTCAATGAAGGAAGAGATTCCAAGTTTAAGTTTAAGGAAAGTTCACGAAACATGGAGTAGAAATGGATTGCACTTCAAATCCGTCAAGATGGGGCAATCGTGAATATAAAGCAAAACGAATAATTACCGTAATGCAACATTACCTTCGACGGCGCATGTAGGATATGCATCCCAAGTGCCATCTGTCTGACAAGTGATCGATGAGACGCCTGTAACGTTGTATCCATCGTCGCAGCTTATCTCTACCATGGTACCGTACGTGCGCACGCCAGTTGAGGCTTGTCCATTGACAGGTGTTGGATCGTCGCATTCTAGAGATAGACAGATAACTGGACGTTTAATGGATATTCATTCACACAACAACCGTCAATCTGCCGAATGCTTTACATTTAAAGTAGAAATGGAGATAATATAATTAAGAACCGCATTGAATGCAGCACTGTAATAATGCTATCGGCAGACTTGCTACAAGAAACGTTCCGCTGCTACATTGACACTTGCAATGCCAATAACGGTATTGCTCTATTCTTTGCTACAATCGTAGAGAATAGATCGTCAAGGCAATACGGCATAATTATCGAATATACTAGTGTTTGTGTGTCGCATACATTTCCTTATTTCGATGTGGAAACATAGTATATATTCAATGTGCGTACCTATTATATCGCAGGTAGGAAGTGTGCTCCAGTTGCCGGTGTGTTCACAAGTAACGAAGGAAGTTCCGTCCAAGGCGTACCCCATGCTGCAACTAATTATGGCTACCTCGCCGTACGTTGTTCCTTTCGGCGCTTCAAATGACTCGGCATTGGATATGACTGCATCTCCACAATCTGTGAATTCAATGATAACCATGAGAAGTGTTAACACTGTGCACTCAGGCGTGTGTACCTTAACTTGAGATAAGATTCTACGGACTTTGTCTAAAATGATTGTGTCGTAAGCAGCAAAGTTTTACCATTAGTTTCGATGACAAAGATAATGCTTTCAATAAGATAATGGTACTACATGTACAATACAAACCAACAACGGTGCACGTAGCAGTTGCGTTCCAACTTCCAGAAGCTAGGCAAGTCGCAGATATGTCTCCAGTGAGTGTGTATCCAGTGTTGCACGCGAGTTCAGCCGTCTGTTCGAACGTTGTGCCACTTGACGCAGTGAATCGTCCGTTTGCAATCGACAGTATGCCACAGTCTGAAAATGTCGATGGCAAAGATATAGTAGACGGTTTAGCTGCCAATTCAATGAAGGAAGAGATTCCAAGTTTAAGTTTAAGGAAAGTTACAGCGAAACATGGAGTAGAAATGGATTGCACCTCAAATCCGTCAAGATGGGGCTATCGTGAATATAATGCAAAACGAATAATTACCGTAATGCAACATTACCTTCGACGGCGCATGTAGGATATGCATCCCAAGTGCCATCTGTCTGACAAGTGATCGATGAGACGCCTGTAACGTTGTATCCATCGTCGCAGCTTATCTCTACCATGGTACCGTACGTGCGCACGCCAGTTGAGGCTTGTCCATTGACAGGTGTTGGATCGTCGCATTCTAGAGATAGACAGATAACTGGACGTTTAATGGATATTCATTCACACAACAACCGTCAGTCTGCCGAATGCTTTACATTTAAAGTAGAAATGGAGATAATATAATTAAGAACCGCATTGAATGCAGCACTGTAATAATGCTATCGGCAGACTTGCTACAAGAAACGTTCCGCTGCTACATTGACACTTGCAATGCCAATAACGGTATTGCTCTATTCTTTGCTACAATCGTAGAGAATAGATCGTCAAGGCAATACGGCATAATTATCGAATATACTAGTGTTTGTGTGTCGCATACATTTCCTTATTTCGATGTGGAAACATAGTATATATTCAATGTGCGTACCTATTATATCGCAGGTAGGAAGTGTGCTCCAGTTGCCGGTGTGTTCACAAGTAACGAAGGAAGTTCCGTCCAAGGCGTACCCCATGCTGCAACTAATTATGGCTACCTCGCCGTACGTTGTTCCTTTCGGCGCTTCAAATGACTCGGCATTGGATATGACTGCATCTCCACAATCTGTGAATTCAATGATAACCATGAGAAGTGTTAACACTGTGCACTCAGGCGTGTGTACCTTAACTTGAGATAAGATTCTACGGACTTTGTCTAAAATGATTGTGTCGTAAGCAGCAAAGTTTTACCATTAGTTTCGATGACAAAGATAATGCTTTCAATAAGATAATGGTACTACATGTACAATACAAACCAACAACGGTGCACGTAGCAGTTGCGTTCCAACTTCCAGAAGCTAGGCAAGTCGCAGATATGTCTCCAGTGAGTGTGTATCCAGTGTTGCACGCGAGTTCAGCCGTCTGTTCGAACGTTGTGCCACTTGACGCAGTGAATCGTCCGTTTGCAATCGACAGTATGCCACAGTCTGAAAATGTCGATGGCAAAGATATAGTAGACGGTTTAGCTGCCAATTCAATGAAGGAAGAGATTCCAAGTTTAAGTTTAAGGAAAGTTACAGCGAAACATGGAGTAGAAATGGATTGCACTTCAAATCCGTCAAGATGGGGCTATCGTGAATATAATGCAAAACGAATAATTACCGTAATGCAACATTACCTTCGACGGCGCATGTAGGATATGCATCCCAAGTGCCATCTGTCTGACAAGTGATCGATGAGACGCCTGTAACGTTGTATCCATCGTCGCAGCTTATCTCTACCATGGTACCGTACGTGCGCACGCCAGTTGAGGCTTGTCCATTGACAGGTGTTGGATCGTCGCATTCTAGAGATAGACAGATAACTGGACGTTTAATGGATATTCATTCACACAACAACCGTCAGTCTGCCGAATGCTTTACATTTAAAGTAGAAATGGAGATAATATAATAAAGAACCGCATTGAATGCAGCACTGTAATAATGCTATCGGCAGACTTGCTACAAGAAACGTTCCGCTGCTACATTGACACTTGCAATGCCAATAACGGTATTGCTCTATTCTTTGCTACAATCGTAGAGAATAGATCGTCAAGGCAATACGGCATAATTATCGAATATACTAGTGTTTGTGTGTCGCATACATTTCCTTATTTCGATGTGGAAACATAGTATATATTCAATGAGCGTACCTATTATATCGCAGGTAGGAAGTGTGCTCCAGTTGCCGGTGTGTTCACAAGTAACGAAGGAAGTTCCGTCCAAGGCGTACCCCATGCTGCAACTAATTATGGCTACCTCGCCGTACGTTGTTCCTTTCGGCGCTTCAAATGACTCGGCATTGGATATGACTGCATCTCCACAATCTGTGAATTCAATGATAACCATGAGAAGTGTTAACACAGTGCACTCAGGCGTGTGTACCTTAACTTGAGATAAGATTCTACGGACTTTGTCTAAAATGATTGTGTCGTAAGCAGCAAAGTTTTACCATTAGTTTCGATGACAAAGATAATGCTTTCAATAAGATAATGGTACTACATGTACAATACAAACCAACAACGGTGCACGTAGCAGTTGCGTTCCAACTTCCAGAAGCTAGGCAAGTCGCAGATATGTCTCCAGTGAGTGTGTATCCAGTGTTGCACGCGAGTTCAGCCGTCTGTTCGAACGTTGTGCCACTTGACGCAGTGAATCGTCCGTTTGCAATCGACAGTATGCCACAGTCTGAAAATGTCGATGGCAAAGATATAGTAGACGGTTTAGCTGCCAATTCAATGAAGGAAGAGATTCCAAGTTTAAGTTTAAGGAAAGTTACAGCGAAACATGGAGTAGAAATGGATTGCACTTCAAATCCGTCAAGATGGGGCTATCGTGAATATAAAGCAAAACGAATAATTACCGTAATGCAACATTACCTTCGACGGCGCATGTAGGATATGCATCCCAAGTGCCATCTGTCTGACAAGTGATCGATGAGACGCCTGTAACGTTGTATCCATCGTCGCAGCTTATCTCTACCATGGTACCGTACGTGCGCACGCCAGTTGAGGCTTGTCCATTGACAGGTGTTGGATCGTCGCATTCTAGAGATAGACAGATAACTGGACGTTTAATGGATATTCATTCACACAACAACCGTCAATCTGCCGAATGCTTTACATTTAAAGTAGAAATGGAGATAATATAATTAAGAACCGCATTGAATGCAGCACTGTAATAATGCTATCGGCAGACTTGCTACAAGAAACGTTCCGCTGCTACATTGACACTTGCAATGCCAATAACGGTATTGCTCTATTCTTTGCTACAATCGTAGAGAATAGATCGTCAAGGCAATACGGCATAATTATCGAATATACTAGTGTTTGTGTGTCGCATACATTTCCTTATTTCGATGTGGAAACATAGTATATATTCAATGTGCGTACCTATTATATCGCAGGTAGGAAGTGTGCTCCAGTTGCCGGTGTGTTCACAAGTAACGAAGGAAGTTCCGTCCAAGGCGTACCCCATGCTGCAACTAATTATGGCTACCTCGCCGTACGTTGTTCCTTTCGGCGCTTCAAATGACTCGGCATTGGATATGACTGCATCTCCACAATCTGTGAATTCAATGATAACCATGAGAAGTGTTAACACTGTGCACTCAGGCGTGTGTACCTTAACTTGAGATAAGATTCTACGGACTTTGTCTAAAATGATTGTGTCGTAAGCAGCAAAGTTTTACCATTAGTTTCGATGACAAAGATAATGCTTTCAATAAGATAATGGTACTACATGTACAATACAAACCAACAACGGTGCACGTAGCAGTTGCGTTCCAACTTCCAGAAGCTAGGCAAGTCGCAGATATGTCTCCAGTGAGTGTGTATCCAGTGTTGCACGCGAGTTCAGCCGTCTGTTCGAACGTTGTGCCACTTGACGCAGTGAATCGTCCGTTTGCAATCGACAGTATGCCACAGTCTGAAAATGTCGATGGCAAAGATATAGTAGACGGTTTAGCTGCCAATTCAATGAAGGAAGAGATTCCAAGTTTAAGTTTAAGGAAAGTTACAGCGAAACATGGAGTAGAAATGGATTGCACCTCAAATCCGTCAAGATGGGGCTATCGTGAATATAATGCAAAACGAATAATTACCGTAATGCAACATTACCTTCGACGGCGCATGTAGGATATGCATCCCAAGTGCCATCTGTCTGACAAGTGATCGATGAGACGCCTGTAACGTTGTATCCATCGTCGCAGCTTATCTCTACCATGGTACCGTACGTGCGCACGCCAGTTGAGGCTTGTCCATTGACAGGTGTTGGATCGTCGCATTCTAGAGATAGACAGATAACTGGACGTTTAATGGATATTCATTCACACAACAACCGTCAGTCTGCCGAATGCTTTACATTTAAAGTAGAAATGGAGATAATATAATTAAGAACCGCATTGAATGCAGCACTGTAATAATGCTATCGGCAGACTTGCTACAAGAAACGTTCCGCTGCTACATTGACACTTGCAATGCCAATAACGGTATTGCTCTATTCTTTGCTACAATCGTAGAGAATAGATCGTCAAGGCAAAACGGCATAATTATCGAATATACTAGTGTTTGTGTGTCGCATACATTTCCTTATTTCGATGTGGAAACATAGTATATATTCAATGTGCGTACCTATTATATCGCAGGTAGGAAGTGTGCTCCAGTTGCCGGTGTGTTCACAAGTAACGAAGGAAGTTCCGTCCAAGGCGTACCCCATGCTGCAACTAATTATGGCTACCTCGCCGTACGTTGTTCCTTTCGGCGCTTCAAATGACTCGGCATTGGATATGACTGCATCTCCACAATCTGTGAATTCAATGATAACCATGAGAAGTGTTAACACTGTGCACTCAGGCGTGTGTACCTTAACTTTAGATAAGATTCTACGGACTTTGTCTAAAATGATTGTGTCGTAAGCAGCAAAGTTTTACCATTAGTTTCGATGACAAAGATAATGCTTTCAATAAGATAATGGTACTACATGTACAATACAAACCAACAACGGTGCACGTAGCAGTTGCGTTCCAACTTCCAGAAGCTAGGCAAGTCGCAGATATGTCTCCAGTGAGTGTGTATCCAGTGTTGCACGCGAGTTCAGCCGTCTGTTCGAACGTTGTGCCACTTGACGCAGTGAATCGTCCGTTTGCAATCGACAGTATGCCACATTCTGAAAATGTCGATGGCAAAGATATAGTAGACGGTTTAGCTGCCAATTCAATGAAGGAAGAGATTCCAAGTTTAAGTTTAAGGAAAGTTACAGCGAAACATGGAGTAGAAATGGATTGCACCTCAAATCCGTCAAGATGGGGCTATCGTGAATATAATGCAAAACGAATAATTACCGTAATGCAACATTACCTTCGACGGCGCATGTAGGATATGCATCCCAAGTGCCATCTGTCTGACAAGTGATCGATGAGACGCCTGTAACGTTGTATCCATCGTCGCAGCTTATCTCTACCATGGTACCGTACGTGCGCACGCCAGTTGAGGCTTGTCCATTGACAGGTGTTGGATCGTCGCATTCTAGAGATAGACAGATAACTGGACGTTTAATGGATATTCATTCACACAACAACCGTCAGTCTGCCGAATGCTTTACATTTAAAGTAGAAATGGAGATAATATAATTAAGAACCGCATTGAATGCAGCACTGTAATAATGCTATCGGCAGACTTGCTACAAGAAACGTTCCGCTGCTACATTGACACTTGCAATGCCAATAACGGTATTGCTCTATTCTTTGCTACAATCGTAGAGAATAGATCGTCAAGGCAATACGGCATAATTATCGAATATACTAGTGTTTGTGTGTCGCATACATTTCCTTATTTCGATGTGGAAACATAGTATATATTCAATGAGCGTACCTATTATATCGCAGGTAGGAAGTGTGCTCCAGTTGCCGGTGTGTTCACAAGTAACGAAGGAAGTTCCGTCCAAGGCGTACCCCATGCTGCAACTAATTATGGCTACCTCGCCGTACGTTGTTCCTTTCGGCGCTTCAAATGACTCGGCATTGGATATGACTGCATCTCCACAATCTGTGAATTCAATGATAACCATGAGAAGTGTTAACACTGTGCACTCAGGCGTGTGTACCTTAACTTGAGATAAGATTCTACGGACTTTGTCTAAAATGATTGTGTCGTAAGCAGCAAAGTTTTACCATTAGTTTCGATGACAAAGATAATGCTTTCAATAAGATAATGGTACTACATGTACAATACAAACCAACAACGGTGCACGTAGCAGTTGCGTTCCAACTTCCAGAAGCTAGGCAAGTCGCAGATATGTCTCCAGTGAGTGTGTATCCAGTGTTGCACGCGAGTTCAGCCGTCTGTTCGAACGTTGTGCCACTTGACGCAGTGAATCGTCCGTTTGCAATCGACAGTATGCCACAGTCTGAAAATGTCGATGGCAAAGATATAGTAGACGGTTTAGCTGCCAATTCAATGAAGGAAGAGATTCCAAGTTTAAGTTTAAGGAAAGTTACAGCGAAACATGGAGTAGAAATGGATTGCACCTCAAATCCGTCAAGATGGGGCTATCGTGAATATAATGCAAAACGAATAATTACCGTAATGCAACATTACCTTCGACGGCGCATGTAGGATATGCATCCCAAGTGCCATCTGTCTGACAAGTGATCGATGAGACGCCTGTAACGTTGTATCCATCGTCGCAGCTTATCTCTACCATGGTACCGTACGTGCGCACGCCAGTTGAGGCTTGTCCATTGACAGGTGTTGGATCGTCGCATTCTAGAGATAGACAGATAACTGGACGTTTAATGGATATTCATTCACACAACAACCGTCAGTCTGCCGAATGCTTTACATTTAAAGTAGAAATGGAGATAATATAATAAAGAACCGCATTGAATGCAGCACTGTAATAATGCTATCGGCAGACTTGCTACAAGAAACGTTCCGCTGCTACATTGACACTTGCAATGCCAATAACGGTATTGCTCTATTCTTTGCTACAATCGTAGAGAATAGATCGTCAAGGCAATACGGCATAATTATCGAATATACTAGTGTTTGTGTGTCGCATACATTTCCTTATTTCGATGTGGAAACATAGTATATATTCAATGAGCGTACCTATTATATCGCAGGTAGGAAGTGTGCTCCAGTTGCCGGTGTGTTCACAAGTAACGAAGGAAGTTCCGTCCAAGGCGTACCCCATGCTGCAACTAATTATGGCTACCTCGCCGTACGTTGTTCCTTTCGGCGCTTCAAATGACTCGGCATTGGATATGACTGCATCTCCACAATCTGTGAATTCAATGATAACCATGAGAAGTGTTAACACAGTGCACTCAGGCGTGTGTACCTTAACTTGAGATAAGATTCTACGGACTTTGTCTAAAATGATTGTGTCGTAAGCAGCAAAGTTTTACCATTAGTTTCGATGACAAAGATAATGCTTTCAATAAGATAATGGTACTACATGTACAATACAAACCAACAACGGTGCACGTAGCAGTTGCGTTCCAACTTCCAGAAGCTAGGCAAGTCGCAGATATGTCTCCAGTGAGTGTGTATCCAGTGTTGCACGCGAGTTCAGCCGTCTGTTCGAACGTTGTGCCACTTGACGCAGTGAATCGTCCGTTTGCAATCGACAGTATGCCACAGTCTGAAAATGTCGATGGCAAAGATATAGTAGACGGTTTAGCTGCCAATTCAATGAAGGAAGAGATTCCAAGTTTAAGTTTAAGGAAAGTTACAGCGAAACATGGAGTAGAAATGGATTGCACTTCAAATCCGTCAAGATGGGGCTATCGTGAATATAAAGCAAAACGAATAATTACCGTAATGCAACATTACCTTCGACGGCGCATGTAGGATATGCATCCCAAGTGCCATCTGTCTGACAAGTGATCGATGAGACGCCTGTAACGTTGTATCCATCGTCGCAGCTTATCTCTACCATGGTACCGTACGTGCGCACGCCAGTTGAGGCTTGTCCATTGACAGGTGTTGGATCGTCGCATTCTAGAGATAGACAGATAACTGGACGTTTAATGGATATTCATTCACACAACAACCGTCAATCTGCCGAATGCTTTACATTTAAAGTAGAAATGGAGATAATATAATTAAGAACCGCATTGAATGCAGCACTGTAATAATGCTATCGGCAGACTTGCTACAAGAAACGTTCCGCTGCTACATTGACACTTGCAATGCCAATAACGGTATTGCTCTATTCTTTGCTACAATCGTAGAGAATAGATCGTCAAGGCAATACGGCATAATTATCGAATATACTAGTGTTTGTGTGTCGCATACATTTCCTTATTTCGATGTGGAAACATAGTATATATTCAATGAGCGTACCTATTATATCGCAGGTAGGAAGTGTGCTCCAGTTGCCGGTGTGTTCACAAGTAACGAAGGAAGTTCCGTCCAAGGCGTACCCCATGCTGCAACTAATTATGGCTACCTCGCCGTACGTTGTTCCTTTCGGCGCTTCAAATGACTCGGCATTGGATATGACTGCATCTCCACAATCTGTGAATTCAATGATAACCATGAGAAGTGTTAACACTGTGCACTCAGGCGTGTGTACCTTAACTTGAGATAAGATTCTACGGACTTTGTCTAAAATGATTGTGTCGTAAGCAGCAAAGTTTTACCATTAGTTTCGATGACAAAGATAATGCTTTCAATAAGATAATGGTACTACATGTACAATACAAACCAACAACGGTGCACGTAGCAGTTGCGTTCCAACTTCCAGAAGCTAGGCAAGTCGCAGATATGTCTCCAGTGAGTGTGTATCCAGTGTTGCACGCGAGTTCAGCCGTCTGTTCGAACGTTGTGCCACTTGACGCAGTGAATCGTCCGTTTGCAATCGACAGTATGCCACAGTCTGAAAATGTCGATGGCAAAGATATAGTAGACGGTTTAGCTGCCAATTCAATGAAGGAAGAGATTCCAAGTTTAAGTTTAAGGAAAGTTACAGCGAAACATGGAGTAGAAATGGATTGCACCTCAAATCCGTCAAGATGGGGCTATCGTGAATATAATGCAAAACGAATAATTACCGTAATGCAACATTACCTTCGACGGCGCATGTAGGATATGCATCCCAAGTGCCATCTGTCTGACAAGTGATCGATGAGACGCCTGTAACGTTGTATCCATCGTCGCAGCTTATCTCTACCATGGTACCGTACGTGCGCACGCCAGTTGAGGCTTGTCCATTGACAGGTGTTGGATCGTCGCATTCTAGAGATAGACAGATAACTGGACGTTTAATGGATATTCATTCACACAACAACCGTCAGTCTGCCGAATGCTTTACATTTAAAGTAGAAATGGAGATAATATAATTAAGAACCGCATTGAATGCAGCACTGTAATAATGCTATCGGCAGACTTGCTACAAGAAACGTTCCGCTGCTACATTGACACTTGCAATGCCAATAACGGTATTGCTCTATTCTTTGCTACAATCGTAGAGAATAGATCGTCAAGGCAATACGGCATAATTATCGAATATACTAGTGTTTGTGTGTCGCATACATTTCCTTATTTCGATGTGGAAACATAGTATATATTCAATGTGCGTACCTATTATATCGCAGGTAGGAAGTGTGCTCCAGTTGCCGGTGTGTTCACAAGTAACGAAGGAAGTTCCGTCCAAGGCGTACCCCATGCTGCAACTAATTATGGCTACCTCGCCGTACGTTGTTCCTTTCGGCGCTTCAAATGACTCGGCATTGGATATGACTGCATCTCCACAATCTGTGAATTCAATGATAACCATGAGAAGTGTTAACACTGTGCACTCAGGCGTGTGTACCTTAACTTTAGATAAGATTCTACGGACTTTGTCTAAAATGATTGTGTCGTAAGCAGCAAAGTTTTACCATTAGTTTCGATGACAAAGATAATGCTTTCAATAAGATAATGGTACTACATGTACAATACAAACCAACAACGGTGCACGTAGCAGTTGCGTTCCAACTTCCAGAAGCTAGGCAAGTCGCAGATATGTCTCCAGTGAGTGTGTATCCAGTGTTGCACGCGAGTTCAGCCGTCTGTTCGAACGTTGTGCCACTTGACGCAGTGAATCGTCCGTTTGCAATCGACAGTATGCCACAGTCTGAAAATGTCGATGGCAAAGATATAGTAGACGGTTTAGCTGCCAATTCAATGAAGGAAGAGATTCCAAGTTTAAGTTTAAGGAAAGTTACAGCGAAACATGGAGTAGAAATGGATTGCACCTCAAATCCGTCAAGATGGGGCTATCGTGAATATAATGCAAAACGAATAATTACCGTAATGCAACATTACCTTCGACGGCGCATGTAGGATATGCATCCCAAGTGCCATCTGTCTGACAAGTGATCGATGAGACGCCTGTAACGTTGTATCCATCGTCGCAGCTTATCTCTACCATGGTACCGTACGTGCGCACGCCAGTTGAGGCTTGTCCATTGACAGGTGTTGGATCGTCGCATTCTAGAGATAGACAGATAACTGGACGTTTAATGGATATTCATTCACACAACAACCGTCAGTCTGCCGAATGCTTTACATTTAAAGTAGAAATGGAGATAATATAATTAAGAACCGCATTGAATGCAGCACTGTAATAATGCTATCGGCAGACTTGCTACAAGAAACGTTCCGCTGCTACATTGACACTTGCAATGCCAATAACGGTATTGCTCTATTCTTTGCTACAATCGTAGAGAATAGATCGTCAAGGCAATACGGCATAATTATCGAATATACTAGTGTTTGTGTGTCGCATACATTTCCTTATTTCGATGTGGAAACATAGTATATATTCAATGAGCGTACCTATTATATCGCAGGTAGGAAGTGTGCTCCAGTTGCCGGTGTGTTCACAAGTAACGAAGGAAGTTCCGTCCAAGGCGTACCCCATGCTGCAACTAATTATGGCTACCTCGCCGTATGTTGTTCCTTTCGGCGCTTCAAATGACTCGGCATTGGATATGACTGCATCTCCACAATCTGTGAATTCAATGATAACCATGAGAAGTGTTAACACTGTGCACTCAGGCGTGTGTACCTTAACTTGAGATAAGATTCTACGGACTTTGTCTAAAATGATTGTGTCGTAAGCAGCAAAGTTTTACCATTAGTTTCGATGACAAAGATAATGCTTTCAATAAGATAATGGTACTACATGTACAATACAAACCAACAACGGTGCACGTAGCAGTTGCGTTCCAACTTCCAGAAGCTAGGCAAGTCGCAGATATGTCTCCAGTGAGTGTGTATCCAGTGTTGCACGCGAGTTCAGCCGTCTGTTCGAACGTTGTGCCACTTGACGCAGTGAATCGTCCGTTTGCAATCGACAGTATGCCACAGTCTGAAAATGTCGATGGCAAAGATATAGTAGACGGTTTAGCTGCCAATTCAATGAAGGAAGAGATTCCAAGTTTAAGTTTAAGGAAAGTTACAGCGAAACATGGAGTAGAAATGGATTGCACCTCAAATCCGTCAAGATGGGGCTATCGTGAATATAATGCAAAACGAATAATTACCGTAATGCAACATTACCTTCGACGGCGCATGTAGGATATGCATCCCAAGTGCCATCTGTCTGACAAGTGATCGATGAGACGCCTGTAACGTTGTATCCATCGTCGCAGCTTATCTCTACCATGGTACCGTACGTGCGCACGCCAGTTGAGGCTTGTCCATTGACAGGTGTTGGATCGTCGCATTCTAGAGATAGACAGATAACTGGACGTTTAATGGATATTCATTCACACAACAACCGTCAGTCTGCCGAATGCTTTACATTTAAAGTAGAAATGGAGATAATATAATTAAGAACCGCATTGAATGCAGCACTGTAATAATGCTATCGGCAGACTTGCTACAAGAAACGTTCCGCTGCTACATTGACACTTGCAATGCCAATAACGGTATTGCTCTATTCTTTGCTACAATCGTAGAGAATAGATCGTCAGGGCAATACGGCATAATTATCGAATATACTAGTGTTTGTGTGTCGCATACATTTCCTTATTTCGATGTGGAAACATAGTATATATTCAATGTGCGTACCTATTATATCGCAGGTAGGAAGTGTGCTCCAGTTGCCGGTGTGTTCACAAGTAACGAAGGAAGTTCCGTCCAAGGCGTACCCCATGCTGCAACTAATTATGGCTACCTCGCCGTACGTTGTTCCTTTCGGCGCTTCAAATGACTCGGCATTGGATATGACTGCATCTCCACAATCTGTGAATTCAATGATAACCATGAGAAGTGTTAACACTGTGCACTCAGGCGTGTGTACCTTAACTTGAGATAAGATTCTACGGACTTAGTCTAAAATGATTGTGTCGTAAGCAGCAAAGTTTTACCATTAGTTTCGATGACAAAGATAATGCTTTCAATAAGATAATGGTACTACATGTACAATACAAACCAACAACGGTGCACGTAGCAGTTGCGTTCCAACTTCCAGAAGCTAGGCAAGTCGCAGATATGTCTCCAGTGAGTGTGTATCCAGTGTTGCACGCGAGTTCAGCCGTCTGTTCGAACGTTGTGCCACTTGACGCAGTGAATCGTCCGTTTGCAATCGACAGTATGCCACAGTCTGAAAATGTCGATGGCAAAGATATAGTAGACGGTTTAGCTGCCAATTCAATGAAGGAAGAGATTCCAAGTTTAAGTTTAAGGAAAGTTACAGCGAAACATGGAGTAGAAATGGATTGCACTTCAAATCCGTCAAGATGGGGCTATCGTGAATTTAATGCAAAACGAATAATTACCGTAATGCAACATTACCTTCGACGGCGCATGTAGGATATGCATCCCAAGTGCCATCTGTCTGACAAGTGATCGATGAGACGCCTGTAACGTTGTATCCATCGTCGCAGCTTATCTCTACCATGGTACCGTACGTGCGCACGCCAGTTGAGGCTTGCCCATTGACAGGTGTTGGATCGTCGCATTCTAGACATAGACAGATAACTGGACGTTTAATGGATATTCATTCACACAACAACCGTCAGTCTGCCGAATGCTTTACATTTAAAGTAGAAATGGAGATAATATAATTAAGAACCGCATTGAATGCAGCACTGTAATAATGCTATCGGCAGACTTGCTACAAGAAACGTTCCGCTGCTACATTGACACTTGCAATGCCAATAACGGTATTGCCCTATTCTTTGCTACAATCGTAGAGAATAGATCGTCAGGGCAATACGGCATAATTATCGAATATACTAGTGTTTGTGTGTCGCATACATTTCCTTATTTCGATGTGGAAACATAGTATATATTCAATGTGCGTACCTATTATATCGCAGGTAGGAAGTGTGCTCCAGTTGCCGGTGTGTTCACAAGTAACGAAGGAAGTTCCGTCCAAGGCGTACCCCATGCTGCAACTAATTATGGCTACCTCGCCGTACGTTGTTCCTTTCGGCGCTTCAAATGACTCGGCATTGGATATGACTGCATCTCCACAATCTGTGAATTCAATGATAACCATGAGAAGTGTTAACACTGTGCACTCAGGCGTGTGTACCTTAACTTGAGATAAGATTCTACGGACTTTGTCTAAAATGATTGTGTCGTAAGCAGCAAAGTTTTACCATTAGTTTCGATGACAAAGATAATGCTTTCAATAAGATAATGGTACTACATGTACAATACAAACCAACAACGGTGCACGTAGCAGTTGCGTTCCAACTTCCAGAAGCTAGGCAAGTCGCAGATATGTCTCCAGTGAGTGTGTATCCAGTGTTGCACGCGAGTTCAGCCGTCTGTTCGAACGTTGTGCCACTTGACGCAGTGAATCGTCCGTTTGCAATCGACAGTATGCCACAGTCTGAAAATGTCGATGGCAAAGATATAGTAGACGGTTTAGCTGCCAATTCAATGAAGGAAGAGATTCCAAGTTTAAGTTTAAGGAAAGTTACAGCGAAACATGGAGTAGAAATGGATTGCACTTCAAATCCGTCAAGATGGGGCTATCGTGAATATAAAGCAAAACGAATAATTACCGTAATGCAACATTACCTTCGACGGCGCATGTAGGATATGCATCCCAAGTGCCATCTGTCTGACAAGTGATCGATGAGACGCCTGTAACGTTGTATCCATCGTCGCAGCTTATCTCTACCATGGTACCGTACGTGCGCACGCCAGTTGAGGCTTGCCCATTGACAGGTGTTGGATCGTAGCATTCTAGACATAGACAGATAACTGGACGTTTAATGGATATTCATTCACACAACAACCGTCAGTCTGCCGAATGCTTTACATTTAAAGTAGAAATGGAGATAAAATAATTAAGAACCGCATTGAATGCAGCACTGTAATAATGCTATCGGCAGACTTGCTACAAGAAACGTTCCGCTGCTACATTGACACTTGCAATGCCAATAACGGTATTGCTCTATTCTTTGCTACAATCGTAGAGAATAGATCGTCAAGGCAATACGGCATAATTATCGAATATACTAGTGTTTGTGTGTCGCATACATTTCCTTATTTCGATGTGGAAACATAGTATATATTCAATATGCGTACCTATTATATCGCAGGTAGGATGTGTGCTCCAGTTGCCGGTGTGTTCACAAGTAACGAAGGAAGTTCCGTCCAAGGCGTACCCCATGCTGCAACTAATTATGGCTACCTCGCCGTACGTTGTTCCTTTCGGCGCTTCAAATGACTCGGCATTGGATATGACTGCATCTCCACAATCTGTGAATTCAATGATAACCATGAGAAGTGTTAACACTGTGCACTCAGGCGTGTGTACCTTAACTTGAGATAAGATTCTACGGACTTAGTCTAAAATGATTGTGTCGTAAGCAGCAAAGTTTTACCATTAGTTTCGATGACAAAGATAATGCTTTCAATAAGATAATGGTACTACATGTACAATACAAACCAACAACGGTGCACGTAGCAGTTGCGTTCCAACTTCCAGAAGCTAGGCAAGTCGCAGATATGTCTCCAGTGAGTGTGTATCCAGTGTTGCACGCGAGTTCAGCCGTCTGTTCGAACGTTGTGCCACTTGACGCAGTGAATCGTCCGTTTGCAATCGACAGTATGCCACAGTCTGAAAATGTCGATGGCAAAGATATAGTAGACGGTTTAGCTGCCAATTCAATGAAGGAAGAGATTCCAAGTTTAAGTTTAAGGAAAGTTACAGCGAAACATGGAGTAGAAATGGATTGCACTTCAAATCCGTCAAGATGGGGCTATCGTGAATATAAAGCAAAACGAATAATTACCGTAATGCAACATTACCTTCGACGGCGCATGTAGGATATGCATCCCAAGTGCCATCTGTCTGACAAGTGATCGATGAGACGCCTGTAACGTTGTATCCATCGTCGCAGCTTATCTCTACCATGGTACCGTACGTGCGCACGCCAGTTGAGGCTTGCCCATTGACAGGTGTTGGATCGTCGCATTCTAGACATAGACAGATAACTGGACGTTTAATGGATATTCATTCACACAACAACCGTCAGTCTGCCGAATGCTTTACATTTAAAGTAGAAATGGAGATAAAATAATTAAGAACCGCATTGAATGCAGCACTGTAATAATGCTATCGGCAGACTTGCTACAAGAAACGTTCCGCTGCTACATTGACACTTGCAATGCCAATAACGGTATTGCTCTATTCTTTGCTACAATCGTAGAGAATAGATCGTCAAGGCAATACGGCATAATTATCGAATATACTAGTGTTTGTGTGTCGCATACATTTCCTTATTTCGATGTGGAAACATAGTATATATTCAATATGCGTACCTATTATATCGCAGGTAGGAAGTGTGCTCCAGTTGCCGGTGTGTTCACAAGTAACGAAGGAAGTTCCGTCCAAGGCGTACCCCATGCTGCAACTAATTATGGCTACCTCGCCGTACGTTGTTCCTTTCGGCGCTTCAAATGACTCGGCATTGGATATGACTGCATCTCCACAATCTGTGAATTCAATGATAACCATGAGAAGTGTTAACACTGTGCACTCAGGCGTGTGTACCTTAACTTGAGATAAGATTCTACGGACTTAGTCTAAAATGATTGTGTCGTAAGCAGCAAAGTTTTACCATTAGTTTCGATGACAAAGATAATGCTTTCAATAAGATAATGGTACTACATGTACAATACAAACCAACAACGGTGCACGTAGCAGTTGCGTTCCAACTTCCAGAAGCTAGGCAAGTCGCAGATATGTCTCCAGTGAGTGTGTATCCAGTGTTGCACGCGAGTTCAGCCGTCTGTTCGAACGTTGTGCCACTTGACGCAGTGAATCGTCCGTTTGCAATCGACAGTATGCCACAGTCTGAAAATGTCGATGGCAAAGATATAGTAGACGGTTTAGCTGCCAATTCAATGAAGGAAGAGATTCCAAGTTTAAGTTTAAGGAAAGTTACAGCGAAACATGGAGTAGAAATGGATTGCACTTCAAATCCGTCAAGATGGGGCTATCGTGAATATAATGCAAAACGAATAATTACCGTAATGCAACATTACCTTCGACGGCGCATGTAGGATATGCATCCCAAGTGCCATCTGTCTGACAAGTGATCGATGAGACGCCTGTAACGTTGTATCCATCGTCGCAGCTTATCTCTACCATGGTACCGTACGTGCGCACGCCAGTTGAGGCTTGTCCATTGACAGGTGTTGGATCGTCGCATTCTAGACATAGACAGAAAACTGGACGTTTAATGGATATTCATTCACACAACAACCGTCAGTCTGCCGAATGCTTTACATTTAAAGTAGAAATGGAGATAATATAATTAAGAACCGCATTGAATGCAGCACTGTAATAATGCTATCGGCAGACTTGCTACAAGAAACGTTCCGCTGCTACATTGACACTTGCAATGCCAATAACGGTATTGCTCTATTCTTTGCTACAATCGTAGAGAATAGATCGTCAAGGCAATACGGCATAATTATCGAATATACTAGTGTTTGTGTGTCGCATACATTTCCTTATTTCGATGTGGAAACATAGTATATATTCAATGTGCGTACCTATTATATCGCAGGTAGGAAGTGTGCTCCAGTTGCCGGTGTGTTCACAAGTAACGAAGGAAGTTCCGTCCAAGGCGTACCCCATGCTGCAACTAATTATGGCTACCTCGCCGTACGTTGTTCCTTTCGGCGCTTCAAATGACTCGGCATTGGATATGACTGCATCTCCACAATCTGTGAATTCAATGATAACCATGAGAAGTGTTAACACTGTGCACTCAGGCGTGTGTACCTTAACTTGAGATAAGATTCTACGGACTTTGTCTAAAATGATTGTGTCGTAAGCAGCAAAGTTTTACCATTAGTTTCGATGACAAAGATAATGCTTTCAATAAGATAATGGTACTACATGTACAATACAAACCAACAACGGTGCACGTAGCAGTTGCGTTCCAACTTCCAGAAGCTAGGCAAGTCGCAGATATGTCTCCAGTGAGTGTGTATCCAGTGTTGCACGCGAGTTCAGCCGTCTGTTCGAACGTTGTGCCACTTGACGCAGTGAATCGTCCGTTTGCAATCGACAGTATGCCACAGTCTGAAAATGTCGATGGCAAAGATATAGTAGACGGTTTAGCTGCCAATTCAATGAAGGAAGAGATTCCAAGTTTAAGTTTAAGGAAAGTTACAGCGAAACATGGAGTAGAAATGGATTGCACTTCAAATCCGTCAAGATGGGGCTATCGTGAATATAATGCAAAACGAATAATTACCGTAATGCAACATTACCTTCGACGGCGCATGTAGGATATGCATTCCAAGTGCCATCTGTCTGACAAGTGATCGATGAGACGCCTGTAACGTTGTATCCATCGTCGCAGCTTATCTCTACCATGGTACCGTACGTGCGCACGCCAGTTGAGGCTTGTCCATTGACAGGTGTTGGATCGTCGCATTCTAGAAATAGACAGATAACTGGACATTTAATGGATATTCATTCACACAACAACCGTCAGTCTGTCGAATGCTTTACATTTAAAGTAGAGATGGAGATAATATAATTAAGAACCGCATTGAATGCAGCACTGTAATAATGCTATCGGCAGACTTGCTACAAGAAACGTTCCGCTGCTACATTGACACTTGCAATGCCAATAACGGTATTGCTCTATTCTTTGCTACAATCGTAGAGAATAGATCGTCAAGGCAATACGGCATAATTATCGAATATACTAGTGTTTTTGTGTCGGATACATTTCCTTATTTCGATGTGGAAACATAGTATATATTCAATGTGCGTACCTATTATATCGCAGGTAGGAAGTGTGCTCCAGTTGCCGGTGTGTTCACAAGTAACGAAGGAAGTTCCGTCCAAGGCGTACCCCATGCTGCAACTAATTATGGCTACCTCGCCGTACGTTGTTCCTTTCGGCGCTTCAAATGACTCGGCATTGGATATGACTGCATCTCCACAATCTGTGAATTCAATGATAACCATGAGAAGTGTTAACACTGTGCACTCAGGCGTGTGTACCTTAACTTGAGATAAGATTCTACGGACTTTGTCTAAAATGATTGTGTCGTAAGCAGCAAAGTTTTACCATTAGTTTCGATGACAAAGATAATGCTTTCAATAAGATAATGGTACTACATGTACAATACAAACCAACAACGGTGCACGTAGCAGTTGCGTTCCAACTTCCAGAAGCTAGGCAAGTCGCAGATATGTCTCCAGTGAGTGTGTATCCAGTGTTGCACGCGAGTTCAGCCGTCTGTTCGAACGTTGTGCCACTTGACGCAGTGAATCGTCCGTTTGCAATCGACAGTATGCCACAGTCTGAAAATGTCGATGGCAAAGATATAGTAGACGGTTTAGCTGCCAATTCAATGAAGGAAGAGATTCCAAGTTTAAGTTTAAGGAAAGTTACAGCGAAACATGGAGTAGAAATGGATTGCACTTCAAATCCGTCAAGATGGGGCTATCGTGAATATAATGCAAAACGAATAATTACCGTAATGCAACATTACCTTCGACGGCGCATGTAGGATATGCATCCCAAGTGCCATCTGTCTGACAAGTGATCGATGAGACGCCTGTAACGTTGTATCCATCGTCGCAGCTTATCTCTACCATGGTACCGTACGTGCGCACGCCAGTTGAGGCTTGTCCATTGACAGGTGTTGGATCGTCGCATTCTAGAGATAGACAGATAACTGGACGTTTAATGGATATTCATTCACACAACAACCGTCAGTCTGCCGAATGCTTTACATTTAAAGTAGAAATGGAGATAATATAATTAAGAACCGCATTGAATGCAGCACTGTAATAATGCTATCGGCAGACTTGCTACAAGAAACGTTCCGCTGCTACATTGACACTTGCAATGCCAATAACGGTATTGCTCTATTCTTTGCTACAATCGTAGAGAATAGATCGTCAAGGCAATACGGCATAATTATCGAATATACTAGTGTTTTTGTGTCGGATACATTTCCTTATTTCGATGTGGAAACATAGTATATATTCAATGTGCGTACCTATTATATCGCAGGTAGGAAGTGTGCTCCAGTTGCCGGTGTGTTCACAAGTAACGAAGGAAGTTCCGTCCAAGGCGTACCCCATGCTGCAACTAATTATGGCTACCTCGCCGTACGTTGTTCCTTTCGGCGCTTCAAATGACTCGGCATTGGATATGACTGCATCTCCACAATCTGTGAATTCAATGATAACCATGAGAAGTGTTAACACTGTGCACTCAGGCGTGTGTACCTTAACTTGAGATAAGATTCTACGGACTTTGTCTAAAATGATTGTGTCGTAAGCAGCAAAGTTTTACCATTAGTTTCGATGACAAAGATAATGCTTTCAATAAGATAATGGTACTACATGTACAATACAAACCAACAACGGTGCACGTAGCAGTTGCGTTCCAACTTCCAGAAGCTAGGCAAGTCGCAGATATGTCTCCAGTGAGTGTGTATCCAGTGTTGCACGCGAGTTCAGCCGTCTGTTCGAACGTTGTGCCACTTGACGCAGTGAATCGTCCGTTTGCAATCGACAGTATGCCACAGTCTGAAAATGTCGATGGCAAAGATATAGTAGACGGTTTAGCTGCCAATTCAATGAAGGAAGAGATTCCAAGTTTAAGTTTAAGGAAAGTTACAGCGAAACATGGAGTAGAAATGGATTGCACTTCAAATCCGTCAAGATGGGGCTATCGTGAATATAATGCAAAACGAATAATTACCGTAATGCAACATTACCTTCGACGGCGCATGTAGGATATGCATCCCAAGTGCCATCTGTCTGACAAGTGATCGATGAGACGCCTGTAACGTTGTATCCATCGTCGCAGCTTATCTCTACCATGGTACCGTACGTGCGCACGCCAGTTGAGGCTTGTCCATTGACAGGTGTTGGATCGTCGCATTCTAGAGATAGACAGATAACTGGACGTTTAATGGATATTCATTCACACAACAACCGTCAGTCTGCCGAATGCTTTACATTTAAAGTAGAAATGGAGATAATATAATTAAGAACCGCGTTGAATGCAGCACTGTAATAATGCTATCGGCAGACTTGCTACAAGAAACGTTCCGCTGCTACATTGACACTTGCAATGCCAATAACGGTATTGCTCTATTCTTTGCTACAATCGTAGAGAATAGATCGTCAAGGCAATACGGCATAATTATCGAATATACTAGTGTTTTTGTGTCGGATACATTTCCTTATTTCGATGTGGAAACATAGTATATATTCAATGTGCGTACCTATTATATCGCAGGTAGGAAGTGTGCTCCAGTTGCCGGTGTGTTCACAAGTAACGAAGGAAGTTCCGTCCAAGGCGTACCCCATGCTGCAACTAATTATGGCTACCTCGCCGTACGTTGTTCCTTTCGGCGCTTCAAATGACTCGGCATTGGATATGACTGCATCTCCACAATCTGTGAATTCAATGATAACCATGAGAAGTGTTAACACTGTGCACTCAGGCGTGTGTACCTTAACTTGAGATAAGATTCTACGGACTTTGTCTAAAATGATTGTGTCGTAAGCAGCAAAGTTTTACCATTAGTTTCGATGACAAAGATAATGCTTTCAATAAGATAATGGTACTACATGTACAATACAAACCAACAACGGTGCACGTAGCAGTTGCGTTCCAACTTCCAGAAGCTAGGCAAGTCGCAGATATGTCTCCAGTGAGTGTGTATCCAGTGTTGCACGCGAGTTCAGCCGTCTGTTCGAACGTTGTGCCACTTGACGCAGTGAATCGTCCGTTTGCAATCGACAGTATGCCACAGTCTGAAAATGTCGATGGCAAAGATATAGTAGACGGTTTAGCTGCCAATTCAATGAAGGAAGAGATTCCAAGTTTAAGTTTAAGGAAAGTTACAGCGAAACATGGAGTAGAAATGGATTGCACTTCAAATCCGTCAAGATGGGGCTATCGTGAATGTAATGCAAAACGAATAATTACCGTAATGCAACATTACCTTCGACGGCGCATGTAGGATATGCATCCCAAGTGCCATCTGTCTGACAAGTGATCGATGAGACGCCTGTAACGTTGTATCCATCGTCGCAGCTTATCTCTACCATGGTACCGTACGTGCGCACGCCAGTTGAGGCTTGTCCATTGACAGGTGTTGGATCGTCGCATTCTAGAGATAGACAGATAACTGGACGTTTAATGGATATTCATTCACACAACAACCGTCAGTCTGCCGAATGCTTTACATTTAAAGTAGAAATGGAGATAATATAATTAAGAACCGCATTGAATGCAGCACTGTAATAATGCTATCGGCAGACTTGCTACAAGAAACGTTCCGCTGCTACATTGACACTTGCAATGCCAATAACGGTATTGCTCTATTCTTTGCTACAATCGTAGAGAATAGATCGTCAAGGCAATACGGCATAATTATCGAATATACTAGTGTTTTTGTGTCGGATACATTTCCTTATTTCGATGTGGAAACATAGTATATATTCAATGTGCGTACCTATTATATCGCAGGTAGGAAGTGTGCTCCAGTTGCCGGTGTGTTCACAAGTAACGAAGGAAGTTCCGTCCAAGGCGTACCCCATGCTGCAACTAATTATGGCTACCTCGCCGTACGTTGTTCCTTTCGGCGCTTCAAATGACTCGGCATTGGATATGACTGCATCTCCACAATCTGTGAATTCAATGATAACCATGAGAAGTGTTAACACTGTGCACTCAGGCGTGTGTACCTTAACTTGAGATAAGATTCTACGGACTTTGTCTAAAATGATTGTGTCGTAAGCAGCAAAGTTTTACCATTAGTTTCGATGACAAAGATAATGCTTTCAATAAGATAATGGTACTACATGTACAATACAAACCAACAACGGTGCACGTAGCAGTTGCGTTCCAACTTCCAGAAGCTAGGCAAGTCGCAGATATGTCTCCAGTGAGTGTGTATCCAGTGTTGCACGCGAGTTCAGCCGTCTGTTCGAACGTTGTGCCACTTGACGCAGTGAATCGTCCGTTTGCAATCGACAGTATGCCACAGTCTGAAAATGTCGATGGCAAAGATATAGTAGACGGTTTAGCTGCCAATTCAATGAAGGAAGAGATTCCAAGTTTAAGTTTAAGGAAAGTTACAGCGAAACATGGAGTAGAAATGGATTGCACTTCAAATCCGTCAAGATGGGGCTATCGTGAATATAATGCAAAACGAATAATTACCGTAATGCAACATTACCTTCGACGGCGCATGTAGGATATGCATCCCAAGTGCCATCTGTCTGACAAGTGATCGATGAGACGCCTGTAACGTTGTATCCATCGTCGCAGCTTATCTCTACCATGGTACCGTACGTGCGCACGCCAGTTGAGGCTTGTCCATTGACAGGTGTTGGATCGTCGCATTCTAGAGATAGACAGATAACTGGACGTTTAATGGATATTCATTCACACAACAACCGTCAGTCTGCCGAATGCTTTACATTTAAAGTAGAAATGGAGATAATATAATTAAGAACCGCATTGAATGCAGCACTGTAATAATGCTATCGGCAGACTTGCTACAAGAAACGTTCCGCTGCTACATTGACACTTGCAATGCCAATAACGGTATTGCTCTATTCTTTGCTACAATCGTAGAGAATAGATCGTCAAGGCAATACGGCATAATTATCGAATATACTAGTGTTTTTGTGTCGGATACATTTCCTTATTTCGATGTGGAAACATAGTATATATTCAATGTGCGTACCTATTATATCGCAGGTAGGAAGTGTGCTCCAGTTGCCGGTGTGTTCACAAGTAACGAAGGAAGTTCCGTCCAAGGCGTACCCCATGCTGCAACTAATTATGGCTACCTCGCCGTACGTTGTTCCTTTCGGCGCTTCAAATGACTCGGCATTGGATATGACTGCATCTCCACAATCTGTGAATTCAATGATAACCATGAGAAGTGTTAACACTGTGCACTCAGGCGTGTGTACCTTAACTTGAGATAAGATTCTACGGACTTTGTCTAAAATGATTGTGTCGTAAGCAGCAAAGTTTTACCATTAGTTTCGATGACAAAGATAATGCTTTCAATAAGATAATGGTACTACATGTACAATACAAACCAACAACGGTGCACGTAGCAGTTGCGTTCCAACTTCCAGAAGCTAGGCAAGTCGCAGATATGTCTCCAGTGAGTGTGTATCCAGTGTTGCACGCGAGTTCAGCCGTCTGTTCGAACGTTGTGCCACTTGACGCAGTGAATCGTCCGTTTGCAATCGACAGTATGCCACAGTCTGAAAATGTCGATGGCAAAGATATAGTAGACGGTTTAGCTGCCAATTCAATGAAGGAAGAGATTCCAAGTTTAAGTTTAAGGAAAGTTACAGCGAAACATGGAGTAGAAATGGATTGCACTTCAAATCCGTCAAGATGGGGCTATCGTGAATGTAATGCAAAACGAATAATTACCGTAATGCAACATTACCTTCGACGGCGCATGTAGGATATGCATCCCAAGTGCCATCTGTCTGACAAGTGATCGATGAGACGCCTGTAACGTTGTATCCATCGTCGCAGCTTATCTCTACCATGGTACCGTACGTGCGCACGCCAGTTGAGGCTTGTCCATTGACAGGTGTTGGATCGTCGCATTCTAGAGATAGACAGATAACTGGACGTTTAATGGATATTCATTCACACAACAACCGTCAGTCTGCCGAATGCTTTACATTTAAAGTAGAAATGGAGATAAAATAATTAAGAACCGCATTGAATGCAGCACTGTAATAATGCTATCGGCAGACTTGCTACAAGAAACGTTCCGCTGCTACATTGACACTTGCAATGCCAATAACGGTATTGCTCTATTCTTTGCTACAATCGTAGAGAATAGATCGTCAAGGCAATACGGCATAATTATCGAATATACTAGTGTTTGTGTGTCGCATACATTTCCTTATTTCGATGTGGAAACATAGTATATATTCAATGTGCGTACCTATTATATCGCAGGTAGGAAGTGTGCTCCAGTTGCCGGTGTGTTCACAAGTAACGAAGGAAGTTCCGTCCAAGGCGTACCCCATGCTGCAACTAATTATGGCTACCTCGCCGTACGTTGTTCCTTTCGGCGCTTCAAATGACTCGGCATTGGCTATGACTGCATCTCCACAATCTGTGAATTCAATGATAACCATGAGAAGTGTTAACACTGTGCACTCAGGCGTGTGTACCTTAACTTGAGATAAGATTCTACGGACTTTGTCTAAAATGATTGTGTCGTAAGCAGCAAAGTTTTACCATTAGTTTCGATGACAAAGATAATGCTTTCAATAAGATAATGGTACTACATGTACAATACAAACCAACAACGGTGCACGTAGCAGTTGCGTTCCAACTTCCAGAAGCTAGGCAAGTCGCAGATATGTCTCCAGTGAGTGTGTATCCAGTGTTGCACGCGAGTTCAGCCGTCTGTTCGAACGTTGTGCCACTTGACGCAGTGAATCGTCCGTTTGCAATCGACAGTATGCCACAGTCTGAAAATGTCGATGGCAAAGATATAGTAGACGGTTTAGCTGCCAATTCAATTAAGGAAGAGATTCCAAGTTTAAGTTTAAGGAAAGTTACAGCGAAACATGGAGTAGAAATGGATTGCACTTCAAATCCGTCAAGATGGGGCTATCGTGAATATAATGCAAAACGAATAATTACCGTAATGCAACATTACCTTCGACGGCGCATGTAGGATATGCATCCCAAGTGCCATCTGTCTGACAAGTGATCGATGAGACGCCTGTAACGTTGTATCCATCGTCGCAGCTTATCTCTACCATGGTACCGTACGTGCGCACGCCAGTTGAGGCTTGTCCATTGACAGGTGTTGGATCGTCGCATTCTAGACATAGACAGATAACTGGACGTTTAATGGATATTCATTCACACAACAACCGTCAGTCTGCCGAATGCTTTACATTTAAAGTAGAAATGGAGATAATATAATTAAGAACCGCATTGAATGCAGCACTGTAATAATGCTATCGGCAGACTTGCTACAAGAAACGTTCCGCTGCTACATTGACACTTGCAATGCCAATAACGGTATTGCTCTATTCTTTGCTACAATCGTAGAGAATAGATCGTCAAGGCAATACGGCATAATTATCGAATATACTAGTGTTTGTGTGTCGCATACATTTCCTTATTTCGATGTGGAAACATAGTATATATTCAATGTGCGTACCTATTATATCGCAGGTAGGAAGTGTGCTCCAGTTGCCGGTGTGTTCACAAGTAACGAAGGAAGTTCCGTCCAGGGCGTACCCCATGCTGCAACTAATTATGGCTACCTCGCCGTACGTTGTTCCTTTCGGCGCTTCAAATGACTCGGCATTGGATATGACTGCATCTCCACAATCTGTGAATTCAATGATAACCATGAGAAGTGTTAACACTGTGCACTCAGGCGTGTGTACCTTAACTTGAGATAAGATTCTACGGACTTTGTCTAAAATGATTGTGTCGTAAGCAGCAAAGTTTTACCATTAGTTTCGATGACAAAGATAATGCTTTCAATAAGATAATGGTACTACATGTACAATACAAACCAACAACGGTGCACGTAGCAGTTGCGTTCCAACTTCCAGAAGCTAGGCAAGTCGCAGATATGTCTCCAGTGAGTGTGTATCCAGTGTTGCACGCGAGTTCAGCCGTCTGTTCGAACGTTGTGCCACTTGACGCAGTGAATCGTCCGTTTGCAATCGACAGTATGCCACAGTCTGAAAATGTCGATGGCAAAGATATAGTAGACGGTTTAGCTGCCAATTCAATGAAGGAAGAGATTCCAAGTTTAAGTTTAAGGAAAGTTACAGCGAAACATGGAGTAGAAATGGATTGCACTTCAAATCCGTCAAGATGGGGCTATCGTGAATGTAATGCAAAACGAATAATTACCGTAATGCAACATTACCTTCGACGGCGCATGTAGGATATGCATCCCAAGTGCCATCTGTCTGACAAGTGATCGATGAGACGCCTGTAACGTTGTATCCATCGTCGCAGCTTATCTCTACCATGGTACCGTACGTGCGCACGCCAGTTGAGGCTTGTCCATTGACAGGTGTTGGATCGTCGCATTCTAGAGATAGACAGATAACTGGACGTTTAATGGATATTCATTCACACAACAACCGTCAGTCTGCCGAATGCTTTACATTTAAAGTAGAAATGGAGATAAAATAATTAAGAACCGCATTGAATGCAGCACTGTAATAATGCTATCGGCAGACTTGCTACAAGAAACGTTCCGCTGCTACATTGACACTTGCAATGCCAATAACGGTATTGCTCTATTCTTTGCTACAATCGTAGAGAATAGATCGTCAAGGCAATACGGCATAATTATCGAATATACTAGTGTTTGTGTGTCGCATACATTTCCTTATTTCGATGTGGAAACATAGTATATATTCAATGTGCGTACCTATTATATCGCAGGTAGGAAGTGTGCTCCAGTTGCCGGTGTGTTCACAAGTAACGAAGGAAGTTCCGTCCAAGGCGTACCCCATGCTGCAACTAATTATGGCTACCTCGCCGTACGTTGTTCCTTTCGGCGCTTCAAATGACTCGGCATTGGCTATGACTGCATCTCCACAATCTGTGAATTCAATGATAACCATGAGAAGTGTTAACACTGTGCACTCAGGCGTGTGTACCTTAACTTGAGATAAGATTCTACGGACTTTGTCTAAAATGATTGTGTCGTAAGCAGCAAAGTTTTACCATTAGTTTCGATGACAAAGATAATGCTTTCAATAAGATAATGGTACTACATGTACAATACAAACCAACAACGGTGCACGTAGCAGTTGCGTTCCAACTTCCAGAAGCTAGGCAAGTCGCAGATATGTCTCCAGTGAGTGTGTATCCAGTGTTGCACGCGAGTTCAGCCGTCTGTTCGAACGTTGTGCCACTTGACGCAGTGAATCGTCCGTTTGCAATCGACAGTATGCCACAGTCTGAAAATGTCGATGGCAAAGATATAGTAGACGGTTTAGCTGCCAATTCAATTAAGGAAGAGATTCCAAGTTTAAGTTTAAGGAAAGTTACAGCGAAACATGGAGTAGAAATGGATTGCACTTCAAATCCGTCAAGATGGGGCTATCGTGAATATAATGCAAAACGAATAATTACCGTAATGCAACATTACCTTCGACGGCGCATGTAGGATATGCATCCCAAGTGCCATCTGTCTGACAAGTGATCGATGAGACGCCTGTAACGTTGTATCCATCGTCGCAGCTTATCTCTACCATGGTACCGTACGTGCGCACGCCAGTTGAGGCTTGTCCATTGACAGGTGTTGGATCGTCGCATTCTAGAGATAGACAGATAACTGGACGTTTAATGGATATTCATTCACACAACAACCGTCAGTCTGCCGAATGCTTTACATTTAAAGTAGAAATGGAGATAATATAATTAAGAACCGCATTGAATGCAGCACTGTAATAATGCTATCGGCAGACTTGCTACAAGAAACGTTCCGCTGCTACATTGACACTTGCAATGCCAATAACGGTATTGCTCTATTCTTTGCTACAATCGTAGAGAATAGATCGTCAAGGCAATACGGCATAATTATCGAATATACTAGTGTTTGTGTGTCGCATACATTTCCTTATTTCGATGTGGAAACATAGTATATATTCAATGTGCGTACCTATTATATCGCAGGTAGGAAGTGTGCTCCAGTTGCCGGTGTGTTCACAAGTAACGAAGGAAGTTCCGTCCAGGGCGTACCCCATGCTGCAACTAATTATGGCTACCTCGCCGTACGTTGTTCCTTTCGGCGCTTCAAATGACTCGGCATTGGATATGACTGCATCTCCACAATCTGTGAATTCAATGATAACCATGAGAAGTGTTAACACTGTGCACTCAGGCGTGTGTACCTTAACTTGAGATAAGATTCTACGGACTTTGTCTAAAATGATTGTGTCGTAAGCAGCAAAGTTTTACCATTAGTTTCGATGACAACGATAATGCTTTCAATAAGATAATGGTACTACATGTACAATACAAACCAACAACGGTGCACGTAGCAGTTGCGTTCCAACTTCCAGAAGCTAGGCAAGTCGCAGATATGTCTCCAGTGAGTGTGTATCCAGTGTTGCACGCGAGTTCAGCCGTCTGTTCGAACGTTGTGCCACTTGACGCAGTGAATCGTCCGTTTGCAATCGACAGTATGCCACAGTCTGAAAATGTCGATGGCAAAGATATAGTAGACGGTTTAGCTGCCAATTCAATGAAGGAAGAGATTCCAAGTTTAAGTTTAAGGAAAGTTACAGCGAAACATGGAGTAGAAATGGATTGCACTTCAAATCCGTCAAGATGGGGCTATCGTGAATATAATGCAAAACGAATAATTACCGTAATGCAACATTACCTTCGACGGCGCATGTAGGATATGCATCCCAAGTGCCATCTGTCTGACAAGTGATCGATGAGACGCCTGTAACGTTGTATCCATCGTCGCAGCTTATCTCTACCATGGTACCGTACGTGCGCACGCCAGTTGAGGCTTGTCCATTGACAGGTGTTGGATCGTCGCATTCTAGACATAGACAGATAACTGGACGTTTAATGGATATTCATTCACACAACAACCGTCAGTCTGCCGAATGCTTTACATTTAAAGTAGAAATGGAGATAATATAATTAAGAACCGCATTGAATGCAGCACTGTAATAATGCTATCGGCAGACTTGCTACAAGAAACGTTCCGCTGCTACATTGACACTTGCAATGCCAATAACGGTATTGCTCTATTCTTTGCTACAATCGTAGAGAATAGATCGTCAAGGCAATACGGCATAATTATCGAATATACTAGTGTTTGTGTGTCGCATACATTTCCTTATTTCGATGTGGAAACATAGTATATATTCAATGTGCGTACCTATTATATCGCAGGTAGGAAGTGTGCTCCAGTTGCCGGTGTGTTCACAAGTAACGAAGGAAGTTCCGTCCAAGGCGTACCCCATGCTGCAACTAATTATGGCTACCTCGCCGTACGTTGTTCCTTTTGGCGCTTCAAATGACTCGGCATTGGATATGACTGCATCTCCACAATCTGTGAATTCAATGATAACCATGAGAAGTGTTAACACTGTGCACTCAGGCGTGTGTACCTTAACTTGAGATAAGATTCTACGGACTTTGTCTAAAATGATTGTGTCGTAAGCAGCAAAGTTTTACCATTAGTTTCGATGACAAAGATAATGCTTTCAATAAGATAATGGTACTACATGTACAATACAAACCAACAACGGTGCACGTAGCAGTTGCGTTCCAACTTCCAGAAGCTAGGCAAGTCGCAGATATGTCTCCAGTGAGTGTGTATCCAGTGTTGCACGCGAGTTCAGCCATCTGTTCGAACGTTGTGCCACTTGACGCAGTGAATCGTCCGTTTGCAATCGACAGTATGCCACAGTCTGAAAATGTCGATGGCAAAGATATAGTAGGCGGTTTAGCTGCCAATTCAATGAAGGAAGAGATTCCAAGTTTAAGTTTATGGAAAGTTACAGCGAAACATGGAGTAGTAATGGATTGCACTTCAAATACGTCAAGATGGGGCTATCGTGAATATAATGCAAAACGAATAAATGCCGTAATGCAACATTACCTTCGACGGCGCATGTAGGATATGCATCCCAAGTGCCATCTGCCTGACAAGTGATCGATGAGACGCCTGTAACGTTGTATCCATCGTCGCAGCTTATCTCTACCATGGTACCGTACGTGCGCACGCCAGTTGAGGCTTGTCCATTGACAGGTGTTGGATCGTCGCATTCTAGAGATAGACAGATAACTGGACGTTTAATGGTTATTCATTCACACAACAACCGTCAGTCTGCCGAATGCTTTACATTTAAAGTAGAAATGGAGATAATATAATTAAGAACCGCATTGAATGCAGCACTGTAATTATGCTATCGGCAGACTTGCTACAAGAAACGTTCCGCTGCTACATTGACACTTGCAATGCCAATAACGGTATTGCTCTATTCTTTGCTACAATCGTAGAGAATAGATCGTCAAGGCAATACGGCATAATTATCGAATATACTAGTGTTTTTGTGTCGGATACATTTCCTTATTTCGATGTGGAAACATAGTATATATTCAATGTGCGTACCTATTATATCGCAGGTAGGAAGTGTGCTCCAGTTGCCGGTGTGTTCACAAGTAACGAAGGAAGTTCCGTCCAAGGCGTACCCCATGCTGCAACTAATTATGGCTACCTCGCCGTACGTTGTTCCTTTCGGCGCTTCAAATGACTCGGCATTGGATATGACTGCATCTCCACAATCTGTGAATTCAATGATAACCATGAGAAGTGTTAACACTGTGCACTCAGGCGTGTGTACCTTAACTTGAGATAAGATTCTACGGACTTTGTCTAAAATGATTGTGTCGTAAGCAGCAAAGTTTTACCATTAGTTTCGATGACAAAGATAATGCTTTCAATAAGATAATGGTACTACATGTACAATACAAACCAACAACGGTGCACGTAGCAGTTGCGTTCCAACTTCCAGAAGCTAGGCAAGTCGCAGATATGTCTCCAGTGAGTGTGTATCCAGTGTTGCACGCGAGTTCAGCCGTCTGTTCGAACGTTGTGCCACTTGACGCAGTGAATCGTCCGTTTGCAATCGACAGTATGCCACAGTCTGAAAATGTCGATGGCAAAGATATAGTAGACGGTTTAGCTGCCAATTCAATGAAGGAAGAGATTCCAAGTTTAAGTTTAAGGAAAGTTACAGCGAAACATGGAGTAGAAATGGATTGCACTTCAAATCCGTCAAGATGGGGCTATCGTGAATATAATGCAAAACGAATAATTACCGTAATGCAACATTACCTTCGACGGCGCATGTAGGATATGCATCCCAAGTGCCATCTGTCTGACAAGTGATCGATGAGACGCCTGTAACGTTGTATCCATCGTCGCAGCTTATCTCTACCATGGTACCGTACGTGCGCACGCCAGTTGAGGCTTGTCCATTGACAGGTGTTGGATCGTCGCATTCTAGAGATAGACAGATAACTGGACGTTTAATGGATATTCATTCACACAACAACCGTCAGTCTGCCGAATGCTTTACATTTAAAGTAGAAATGGAGATAATATAATTAAGAACCGCATTGAATGCAGCACTGTAATAATGCTATCGGCAGACTTGCTACAAGAAACGTTCCGCTGCTACATTGACACTTGCAATGCCAATAACGGTATTGCTCTATTCTTTGCTACAATCGTAGAGAATAGATCGTCAAGGCAATACGGCATAATTATCGAATATACTAGTGTTTGTGTGTCGCATACATTTCCTTATTTCGATGTGGAAACATAGTATATATTCAATGTGCGTACCTATTATATCGCAGGTAGGAAGTGTGCTCCAGTTGCCGGTGTGTTCACAAGTAACGAAGGAAGTTCCGTCCAAGGCGTACCCCATGCTGCAACTAATTATGGCTACCTCGCCGTACGTTGTTCCTTTCGGCGCTTCAAATGACTCGGCATTGGATATGACTGCATCTCCACAATCTGTGAATTCAATGATAACCATGAGAAGTGTTAACACTGTGCACTCAGGCGTGTGTACCTTAACTTGAGATAAGATTCTACGGACTTTGTCTAAAATGATTGTGTCGTAAGCAGCAAAGTTTTACCATTAGTTTCGATGACAAAGATAATGCTTTCAATAAGATAATGGTACTACATGTACAATACAAACCAACAACGGTGCACGTAGCAGTTGCGTTCCAACTTCCAGAAGCTAGGCAAGTCGCAGATATGTCTCCAGTGAGTGTGTATCCAGTGTTGCACGCGAGTTCAGCCGTCTGTTCGAACGTTGTGCCACTTGACGCAGTGAATCGTCCGTTTGCAATCGACAGTATGCCACAGTCTGAAAATGTCGATGGCAAAGATATAGTAGACGGTTTAGCTGCCAATTCAATGAAGGAAGAGATTCCAAGTTTAAGTTTAAGGAAAGTTACAGCGAAACATGGAGTAGAAATGGATTGCACTTCAAATCCGTCAAGATGGGGCTATCGTGAATATAATGCAAAACGAATAATTACCGTAATGCAACATTACCTTCGACGGCGCATGTAGGATATGCATCCCAAGTGCCATCTGCCTGACAAGTGATCGATGAGACGCCTGTAACGTTGTATCCATCGTCGCAGCTTATCTCTACCATGGTACCGTACGTGCGCACGCCAGTTGAGGCTTGTCCATTGACAGGTGTTGGATCGTTGCATTCTAGAGATAGACAGATAACTGGACGTTTAATGGTTATTCATTCACACAACAACCGTCAGTCTGCCGAATGCTTTACATTTAAAGTAGAAATGGAGATAATATAATTAAGAACCGCATTGAATGCAGCACTGTAATTATGCTATCGGCAGACTTGCTACAAGAAACGTTCCGCTGCTACATTGACACTTGCAATGCCAATAACGGTATTGCTCTATTCTTTGCTACAATCGTAGAGAATAGATCGTCAAGGCAATACGGCATAATTATCGAATATACTAGTGTTTTTATGTCGGATACATTTCCTTATTTCGATGTGGAAACATAGTATATATTCATTGTGCGTACCTATTTTATCGCAGGTAGGAAGTGTGCTCCAGTTGCCGGTGTGTTCACAAGTAACGAAGGAAGTTCCGTCCAAGGCGTACCCCATGCTGCAACTAATTATGGCTACCTCGCCGTACGTTGTTCCTTTCGGCGCTTCAAATGACTCGGCATTGGATATGACTGCATCTCCACAATCTGTGAATTCAATGATAACCATGAGAAGTGTTAACACTGTGCACTCAGGCGTGTGTACCTTAACTTGAGATAAGATTCTACGGACTTTGTCTAAAATGATTGTGTCGTAAGCAGCAAAGTTTTACCATTAGTTTCGATGACAAAGATAATGCTTTCAATAAGATAATGGTACTACATGTACAATACAAACCAACAACGGTGCACGTAGCAGTTGCGTTCCAACTTCCAGAAGCTAGGCAAGTCGCAGATATGTCTCCAGTGAGTGTGTATCCAGTGTTGCACGCGAGTTCAGCCGTCTGTTCGAACGTTGTGCCACTTGACGCAGTGAATCGTCCGTTTGCAATCGACAGTATGCCACAGTCTGAAAATGTCGATGGCAAAGATATAGTAGACGGTTTAGCTGCCAATTCAATGAAGGAAGAGATTCCAAGTTTAAGTTTAAGGAAAGTTACAGCGAAACATGGAGTAGAAATGGATTGCACTTCAAATCCGTCAAGATGGGGCTATCGTGAATATAATGCAAAACGAATAATTACCGTAATGCAACATTACCTTCGACGGCGCATGTAGGATATGCATCCCAAGTGCCATCTGTCTGACAAGTGATCGATGAGACGCCTGTAACGTTGTATCCATCGTCGCAGCTTATCTCTACCATGGTACCGTACGTGCGCACGCCAGTTGAGGCTTGTCCATTGACAGGTGTTGGATCGTCGCATTCTAGAGATAGACAGATAACTGGACGTTTAATGGATATTCATTCACACAACAACCGTCAGTCTGCCGAATGCTTTACATTTAAAGTAGAAATGGAGATAATATAATTAAGAACCGCATTGAATGCAGCACTGTAATAATGCTATCGGCAGACTTGCTACAAGAAACGTTCCGCTGCTACATTGACACTTGCAATGCCAATAACGGTATTGCTCTATTCTTTGCTACAATCGTAGAGAATAGATCGTCAAGGCAATACGGCATAATTATCGAATATACTAGTGTTTGTGTGTCGCATACATTTCCTTATTTCGATGTGGAAACATAGTATATATTCAATGTGCGTACCTATTATATCGCAGGTAGGAAGTGTGCTCCAGTTGCCGGTGTGTTCACAAGTAACGAAGGAAGTTCCGTCCAAGGCGTACCCCATGCTGCAACTAATTATGGCTACCTCGCCGTACGTTGTTCCTTTCGGCGCTTCAAATGACTCGGCATTGGATATGACTGCATCTCCACAATCTGTGAATTCAATGATAACCATGAGAAGTGTTAACACTGTGCACTCAGGCGTGTGTACCTTAACTTGAGATAAGATTCTACGGACTTTGTCTAAAATGATTGTGTCGTAAGCAGCAAAGTTTTACCATTAGTTTCGATGACAAAGATAATGCTTTCAATAAGATAATGGTACTACATGTACAATACAAACCAACAACGGTGCACGTAGCAGTTGCGTTCCAACTTCCAGAAGCTAGGCAAGTCGCAGATATGTCTCCAGTGAGTGTGTATCCAGTGTTGCACGCGAGTTCAGCCGTCTGTTCGAACGTTGTGCCACTTGACGCAGTGAATCGTCCGTTTGCAATCGACAGTATGCCACAGTCTGAAAATGTCGATGGCAAAGATATAGTAGACGGTTTAGCTGCCAATTCAATGAAGGAAGAGATTCCAAGTTTAAGTTTAAGGAAAGTTACAGCGAAACATGGAGTAGAAATGGATTGCACTTCAAATCCGTCAAGATGGGGCTATCGTGAATATAATGCAAAACGAATAATTACCGTAATGCAACATTACCTTCGACGGCGCATGTAGGATATGCATCCCAAGTGCCATCTGTCTGACAAGTGATCGATGAGACGCCTGTAACGTTGTATCCATCGTCGCAGCTTATCTCTACCATGGTACCGTACGTGCGCACGCCAGTTGAGGCTTGTCCATTGACAGGTGTTGGATCGTCGCATTCTAGAGATAGACAGATAACTGGACGTTTAATGGATATTCATTCACGCAACAACCGTCAGTCTGCCGAATGCTTTACATTTAAAGTAGAAATGGAGATAATATAATTAAGAACCGCATTGAATGCAGCACTGTAATAATGCTATCGGCAGACTTGCTACAAGAAACGTTCCGCTGCTACATTGACACTTGCAATGCCAATAACGGTATTGCTCTATTCTTTGCTACAATCGTAGAGAATAGATCGTCAAGGCAATACGGCATAATTATCGAATATACTAGTGTTTGTGTGTCGCATACATTTCCTTATTTCGATGTGGAAACATAGTATATATTCAATGTGCGTACCTATTATATCGCAGGTAGGAAGTGTGCTCCAGTTGCCGGTGTGTTCACAAGTAACGAAGGAAGTTCCGTCCAAGGCGTACCCCATGCTGCAACTAATTATGGCTACCTCGCCGTACGTTGTTCCTTTCGGCGCTTCAAATGACTCGGCATTGGATATGACTGCATCTCCACAATCTGTGAATTCAATGATAACCATGAGAAGTGTTAACACTGTGCACTCAGGCGTGTGTACCTTAACTTGAGATAAGATTCTACGGACTTTGTCTAAAATGATTGTGTCGTAAGCAGCAAAGTTTTACCATTAGTTTCGATGACAAAGATAATGCTTTCAATAAGATAATGGTACTACATGTACAATACAAACCAACAACGGTGCACGTAGCAGTTGCGTTCCAACTTCCAGAAGCTAGGCAAGTCGCAGATATGTCTCCAGTGAGTGTGTATCCAGTGTTGCACGCGAGTTCAGCCGTCTGTTCGAACGTTGTGCCACTTGACGCAGTGAATCGTCCGTTTGCAATCGACAGTATGCCACAGTCTGAAAATGTCGATGGCAAAGATATAGTAGACGGTTTAGCTGCCAATTCAATGAAGGAAGAGATTCCAAGTTTAAGTTTAAGGAAAGTTACAGCGAAACATGGAGTAGAAATGGATTGCACTTCAAATCCGTCAAGATGGGGCTATCGTGAATATAATGCAAAACGAATAATTACCGTAATGCAACATTACCTTCGACGGCGCATGTAGGATATGCATCCCAAGTGCCATCTGTCTGACAAGTGATCGATGAGACGCCTGTAACGTTGTATCCATCGTCGCAGCTTATCTCTACCATGGTACCGTACGTGCGCACGCCAGTTGAGGCTTGTCCATTGACAGGTGTTGGATCGTCGCATTCTAGAGATAGACAGATAACTGGACGTTTAATGGATATTCATTCACACAACAACCGTCAGTCTGCCGAATGCTTTACATTTAAAGTAGAAATGGAGATAATATAATTAAGAACCGCATTGAATGCAGCACTGTAATAATGCTATCGGCAGACTTGCTACAAGAAACGTTCCGCTGCTACATTGACACTTGCAATGCCAATAACGGTATTGCTCTATTCTTTGCTACAATCGTAGAGAATAGATCGTCAAGGCAATACGGCATAATTATCGAATATACTAGTGTTTTTGTGTCGGATACATTTCCTTATTTCGATGTGGAAACATAGTATATATTCAATGTGCGTACCTATTATATCGCAGGTAGGAAGTGTGCTCCAGTTGCCGGTGTGTTCACAAGTAACGAAGGAAGTTCCGTCCAAGGCGTACCCCATGCTGCAACTAATTATGGCTACCTCGCCGTACGTTGTTCCTTTCGGCGCTTCAAATGACTCGGCATTGGATATGACTGCATCTCCACAATCTGTGAATTCAATGATAACCATGAGAAGTGTTAACACTGTGCACTCAGGCGTGTGTACCTTAACTTGAGATAAGATTCTACGGACTTTGTCTAAAATGATTGTGTCGTAAGCAGCAAAGTTTTACCATTAGTTTCGATGACAAAGATAATGCTTTCAATAAGATAATGGTACTACATGTACAATACAAACCAACAACGGTGCACGTAGCAGTTGCGTTCCAACTTCCAGAAGCTAGACAAGTCGCAGATATGTCTCCAGTGAGTGTGTATCCAGTGTTGCACGCGAGTTCAGCCGTCTGTTCGAACGTTGTGCCACTTGACGCAGTGAATCGTCCGTTTGCAATCGACAGTATGCCACAGTCTGAAAATGTCGATGGCAAAGATATAGTAGACGGTTTAGCTGCCAATTCAATGAAGGAAGAGATTCCAAGTTTAAGTTTAAGGAAAGTTACAGCGAAACATGGAGTAGAAATGGATTGCACTTCAAATCCGTCAAGATGGGGCTATCGTGAATATAATGCAAAACGAATAATTACCGTAATGCAACATTACCTTCGACGGCGCATGTAGGATATGCATCCCAAGTGCCATCTGTCTGACAAGTGATCGATGAGACGCCTGTAACGTTGTATCCATCGTCGCAGCTTATCTCTACCATGGTACCGTACGTGCGCACGCCAGTTGAGGCTTGTCCATTGACAGGTGTTGGATCGTCGCATTCTAGAGATAGACAGATAACTGGACGTTTAATGGATATTCATTCACGCAACAACCGTCAGTCTGCCGAATGCTTTACATTTAAAGTAGAAATTGAGATAATATAATTAAGAACCGCATTGAATGCAGCACTGTAATAATGCTATCGGCAGACTTGCTACAAGAAACGTTCCGCTGCTACATTGACACTTGCAATGCCAATAACGGTATTGCTCTATTCTTTGCTACAATCGTAGAGAATAGATCGTCAAGGCAATACGGCATAATTATCGAATATACTAGTGTTTGTGTGTCGCATACATTTCCTTATTTCGATGTGGAAACATAGTATATATTCAATGTGCGTACCTATTATATCGCAGGTAGGAAGTGTGCTCCAGTTGCCGGTGTGTTCACAAGTAACGAAGGAAGTTCCGTCCAGGGCGTACCCCATGCTGCAACTAATTATGGCTACCTCGCCGTACGTTGTTCCTTTCGGCGCTTCAAATGACTCGGCATTGGATATGACTGCATCTCCACAATCTGTGAATTCAATGATAACCATGAGAAGTGTTAACACTGTGCACTCAGGCGTGTGTACCTTAACTTGAGATAAGATTCTACGGACTTTGTCTAAAATGATTGTGTCGTAAGCAGCAAAGTTTTACCATTAGTTTCGATGACAAAGATAATGCTTTCAATAAGATAATGGTACTACATGTACAATACAAACCAACAACGGTGCACGTAGCAGTTGCGTTCCAACTTCCAGAAGCTAGGCAAGTCGCAGATATGTCTCCAGTGAGTGTGTATCCAGTGTTGCACGCGAGTTCAGCCGTCTGTTCGAACGTTGTGCCACTTGACGCAGTGAATCGTCCGTTTGCAATCGACAGTATGCCACAGTCTGAAAATGTCGATGGCAAAGATATAGTAGACGGTTTAGCTGCCAATTCAATGAAGGAAGAGATTCCAAGTTTAAGTTTAAGGAAAGTTACAGCGAAACATGGAGTAGAAATGGATTGCACTTCAAATCCGTCAAGATGGGGCTATCGTGAATATAATGCAAAACGAATAATTACCGTAATGCAACATTACCTTCGACGGCGCATGTAGGATATGCATCCCAAGTGCCATCTGTCTGACAAGTGATCGATGAGACGCCTGTAACGTTGTATCCATCGTCGCAGCTTATCTCTACCATGGTGCCGTACGTGCGCACGCCAGTTGAGGCTTGTCCATTGACAGGTGTTGGATCGTCGCATTCTAGAGATAGACAGATAACTGGACGTTTAATGGATATTCATTCACACAACAACCGTCAGTCTGCCGAATGCTTTACATTTAAAGTAGAAATGGAGATAATATAATTAAGAACCGCATTGAATGCAGCACTGTAATAATGCTATTGGCAGACTTGCTACAAGAAACGTTCCGCTGCTACATTGACACTTGCAATGCCAATAACGGTATTGCTCTATTCTTTGCTACAATCGTAGAGAATAGATCGTCAAGGCAATACGGCATAATTATCGAATATACTAGTGTTTTTGTGTCGGATACATTTCCTTATTTCGATGTGGAAACATAGTATATATTCAATGTGCGTACCTATTATATCGCAGGTAGGAAGTGTGCTCCAGTTGCCGGTGTGTTCACAAGTAACGAAGGAAGTTCCGTCCAAGGCGTACCCCATGCTGCAACTAATTATGGCTACCTCGCCGTACGTTGTTCCTTTCGGCGCTTCAAATGACTCGGCATTGGATATGACTGCATCTCCACAATCTGTGAATTCAATGATAACCATGAGAAGTGTTAACACTGTGCACTCAGGCGTGTGTACCTTAACTTGAGATAAGATTCTACGGACTTTGTCTAAAATGATTGTGTCGTAAGCAGCAAAGTTTTACCATTAGTTTCGATGACAAAGATAATGCTTTCAATAAGATAATGGTACTACATGTACAATACAAACCAACAACGGTGCACGTAGCAGTTGCGTTCCAACTTCCAGAAGCTAGGCAAGTCGCAGATATGTCTCCAGTGAGTGTGTATCCAGTGTTGCACGCGAGTTCAGCCGTCTGTTCAAACGTTGTGCCACTTGACGCAGTGAATCGTCCGTTTGCAATCGACAGTATGCCACAGTCTGAAAATGTCGATGGCAAAGATATAGTAGACGGTTTAGCTGCCAATTCAATGAAGGAAGAGATTCCAAGTTTAAGTTTAAGGAAAGTTACAGCGAAACATGGAGTAGAAATGGATTGCACTTCAAATCCGTCAAGATGGGGCTATCGTGAATATAATGCAAAACGAATAATTACCGTAATGCAACATTACCTTCGACGGCGCATGTAGGATATGCATCCCAAGTGCCATCTGTCTGACAAGTGATCGATGAGACGCCTGTAACGTTGTATCCATCGTCGCAGCTTATCTCTACCATGGTACCGTACGTGCGCACGCCAGTTGAGGCTTGTCCATTGACAGGTGTTGGATCGTCGCATTCTAGAGATAGACAGATAACTGGACGTTTAATGGATATTCATTCACGCAACAACCGTCAGTCTGCCGAATGCTTTACATTTAAAGTAGAAATGGAGATAATATAATTAAGAACCGCATTGAATGCAGCACTGTAATAATGCTATCGGCAGACTTGCTACAAGAAACGTTCCGCTGCTACATTGACACTTGCAATGCCAATAACGGTATTGCTCTATTCTTTGCTACAATCGTAGAGAATAGATCGTCAAGGCAATACGGCATAATTATCGAATATACTAGTGTTTTTGTGTCGGATACATTTCCTTATTTCGATGTGGAAACATAGTATATATTCAATGTGCGTACCTATTATATCGCAGGTAGGAAGTGTGCTCCAGTTGCCGGTGTGTTCACAAGTAACGAAGGAAGTTCCGTCCAAGGCGTACCCCATGCTGCAACTAATTATGGCTACCTCGCCGTACGTTGTTCCTTTCGGCGCTTCAAATGACTCGGCATTGGATATGACTGCATCTCCACAATCTGTGAATTCAATGATAACCATGAGAAGTGTTAACACTGTGCACTCAGGCGTGTGTACCTTAACTTGAGATAAGATTCTACGGACTTTGTCTAAAATGATTGTGTCGTAAGCAGCAAAGTTTTACCATTAGTTTCGATGACAAAGATAATGCTTTCAATGAGATAATGGTACTACATGTACAATACAAACCAACAACGGTGCACGTAGCAGTTGCGTTCCAACTTCCAGAAGCTAGGCAAGTCGCAGATATGTCTCCAGTGAGTGTGTATCCAGTGTTGCACGCGAGTTCAGCCGTCTGTTCGAACGTTGTGCCACTTGACGCAGTGAATCGTCCGTTTGCAATCGACAGTATGCCACAGTCTGAAAATGTCGATGGCAAAGATATAGTAGACGGTTTAGCTGCCAATTCAATGAAGGAAGAGATTCCAAGTTTAAGTTTAAGGAAAGTTACAGCGAAACATGGAGTAGAAATGGATTGCACTTCAAATCCGTCAAGATGGGGCTATCGTGAATATAATGCAAAACGAATAATTACCGTAATGCAACATTACCTTCGACGGCGCATGTAGGATATGCATCCCAAGTGCCATCTGTCTGACAAGTGATCGATGAGACGCCTGTAACGTTGTATCCATCGTCGCAGCTTATCTCTACCATGGTACCGTACGTGCGCACGCCAGTTGAGGCTTGTCCATTGACAGGTGTTGGATCGTCGCATTCTAGAGATAGACAGATAACTGGACGTTTAATGGATATTCATTCACACAACAACCGTCAGTCTGCCGAATGCTTTACATTTAAAGTAGAAATGGAGATAATATAATTAAGAACCGCATTGAATGCAGCACTGTAATAATGCTATTGGCAGACTTGCTACAAGAAACGTTCCGCTGCTACATTGACACTTGCAATGCCAATAACGGTATTGCTCTATTCTTTGCTACAATCGTAGAGAATAGATCGTCAAGGCAATACGGCATAATTATCGAATATACTAGTGTTTTTGTGTCGGATACATTTCCTTATTTCGATGTGGAAACATAGTATATATTCAATGTGCGTACCTATTATATCGCAGGTAGGAAGTGTGCTCCAGTTGCCGGTGTGTTCACAAGTAACGAAGGAAGTTCCGTCCAAGGCGTACCCCATGCTGCAACTAATTATGGCTACCTCGCCGTACGTTGTTCCTTTCGGCGCTTCAAATGACTCGGCATTGGATATGACTGCATCTCCACAATCTGTGAATTCAATGATAACCATGAGAAGTGTTAACACTGTGCACTCAGGCGTGTGTACCTTAACTTGAGATAAGATTCTACGGACTTTGTCTAAAATGATTGTGTCGTAAGCAGCAAAGTTTTACCATTAGTTTCGATGACAAAGATAATGCTTTCAATAAGATAATGGTACTACATGTACAATACAAACCAACAACGGTGCACGTAGCAGTTGCGTTCCAACTTCCAGAAGCTAGGCAAGTCGCAGATATGTCTCCAGTGAGTGTGTATCCAGTGTTGCACGCGAGTTCAGCCGTCTGTTCGAACGTTGTGCCACTTGACGCAGTGAATCGTCCGTTTGCAATCGACAGTATGCCACAGTCTGAAAATGTCGATGGCAAAGATATAGTAGACGGTTTAGCTGCCAATTCAATGAAGGAAGAGATTCCAAGTTTAAGTTTAAGGAAAGTTACAGCGAAACATGGAGTAGAAATGGATTGCACTTCAAATCCGTCAAGATGGGGCTATCGTGAATATAATGCAAAACGAATAATTACCGTAATGCAACATTACCTTCGACGGCGCATGTAGGATATGCATCCCAAGTGCCATCTGTCTGACAAGTGATCGATGAGACGCCTGTAACGTTGTATCCATCGTCGCAGCTTATCTCTACCATGGTACCGTACGTGCGCACGCCAGTTGAGGCTTGTCCATTGACAGGTGTTGGATCGTCGCATTCTAGAGATAGACAGATAACTGGACGTTTAATGGATATTCATTCACGCAACAACCGTCAGTCTGCCGAATGCTTTACATTTAAAGTAGAAATGGAGATAATATAATTAAGAACCGCATTGAATGCAGCACTGTAATAATGCTATCGGCAGACTTGCTACAAGAAACGTTCCGCTGCTACATTGACACTTGCAATGCCAATAACGGTATTGCTCTATTCTTTGCTACAATCGTAGAGAATAGATCGTCAAGGCAATACGGCATAATTATCGAATATACTAGTGTTTTTGTGTCGGATACATTTCCTTATTTCGATGTGGAAACATAGTATATATTCAATGTGCGTACCTATTATATCGCAGGTAGGAAGTGTGCTCCAGTTGCCGGTGTGTTCACAAGTAACGAAGGAAGTTCCGTCCAAGGCGTACCCCATGCTGCAACTAATTATGGCTACCTCGCCGTACGTTGTTCCTTTCGGCGCTTCAAATGACTCGGCATTGGATATGACTGCATCTCCACAATCTGTGAATTCAATGATAACCATGAGAAGTGTTAACACTGTGCACTCAGGCGTGTGTACCTTAACTTGAGATAAGATTCTACGGACTTTGTCTAAAATGATTGTGTCGTAAGCAGCAAAGTTTTACCATTAGTTTCGATGACAAAGATAATGCTTTCAATGAGATAATGGTACTACATGTACAATACAAACCAACAACGGTGCACGTAGCAGTTGCGTTCCAACTTCCAGAAGCTAGGCAAGTCGCAGATATGTCTCCAGTGAGTGTGTATCCAGTGTTGCACGCGAGTTCAGCCGTCTGTTCGAACGTTGTGCCACTTGACGCAGTGAATCGTCCGTTTGCAATCGACAGTATGCCACAGTCTGAAAATGTCGATGGCAAAGATATAGTAGACGGTTTAGCTGCCAATTCAATGAAGGAAGAGATTCCAAGTTTAAGTTTAAGGAAAGTTACAGCGAAACATGGAGTAGAAATGGATTGCACTTCAAATCCGTCAAGATGGGGCTATCGTGAATATAATGCAAAACGAATAATTACCGTAATGCAACATTACCTTCGACGGCGCATGTAGGATATGCATCCCAAGTGCCATCTGTCTGACAAGTGATCGATGAGACGCCTGTAACGTTGTATCCATCGTCGCAGCTTATCTCTACCATGGTACCGTACGTGCGCACGCCAGTTGAGGCTTGTCCATTGACAGGTGTTGGATCGTCGCATTCTAGAGATAGACAGATAACTGGACGTTTAATGGATATTCATTCACGCAACAACCGTCAGTCTGCCGAATGCTTTACATTTAAAGTAGAAATGGAGATAATATAATTAAGAACCGCATTGAATGCAGCACTGTAATAATGCTATCGGCAGACTTGCTACAAGAAACGTTCCGCTGCTACATTGACACTTGCAATGCCAATAACGGTATTGCTCTATTCTTTGCTACAATCGTAGAGAATAGATCGTCAAGGCAATACGGCATAATTATCGAATATACTAGTGTTTGTGTGTCGCATACATTTCCTTATTTCGATGTGGAAACATAGTATATATTCAATGTGCGTACCTATTATATCGCAGGTAGGAAGTGTGCTCCAGTTGCCGGTGTGTTCACAAGTAACGAAGGAAGTTCCGTCCAGGGCGTACCCCATGCTGCAACTAATTATGGCTACCTCGCCGTACGTTGTTCCTTTCGGCGCTTCAAATGACTCGGCATTGGATATGACTGCATCTCCACAATCTGTGAATTCAATGATAACCATGAGAAGTGTTAACACTGTGCACTCAGGCGTGTGTACCTTAACTTGAGATAAGATTCTACGGACTTTGTCTAAAATGATTGTGTCGTAAGCAGCAAAGTTTTACCATTAGTTTCGATGACAAAGATAATGCTTTCAATAAGATAATGGTACTACATGTACAATACAAACCAACAACGGTGCACGTAGCAGTTGCGTTCCAACTTCCAGAAGCTAGGCAAGTCGCAGATATGTCTCCAGTGAGTGTGTATCCAGTGTTGCACGCGAGTTCAGCCGTCTGTTCGAACGTTGTGCCACTTGACGCAGTGAATCGTCCGTTTGCAATCGACAGTATGCCACAGTCTGAAAATGTCGATGGCAAAGATATAGTAGACGGTTTAGCTGCCAATTCAATGAAGGAAGAGATTCCAAGTTTAAGTTTAAGGAAAGTTACAGCGAAACATGGAGTAGAAATGGATTGCACTTCAAATCCGTCAAGATGGGGCTATCGTGAATATAATGCAAAATGAATAATTACCGTAATGCAACATTACCTTCGACGGCGCATGTAGGAAATGCTTCCCAAGTGCCATCTGTCTGACAAGTGATCGATGAGACGCCTGTAACGTTGTATCCATCGTCGCAGCTTATCTCTACCATGGTACCGTACGTGCGCACGCCAGTTGAGGCTTGTCCATTGACAGGTGTTGGATCGTCGCATTCTAGAGATAGACAGATAACTGGACGTTTAATGGATATTCATTCACACAACAACCGTCAGTCTGCCGAATGCTTTACATTTAAAGTAGAAATGGAGATAATATAATTAAGAACCGCATTGAATGCAGCACTGTAATAATGCTATCGGCAGACTTGCTACAAGAAACGTTCCGCTGCTACATTGACACTTGCAATGCCAATAACGGTATTGCTCTATTCTTTGCTACAATCGTAGAGAATAGATCGTCAAGGCAATACGGCATAATTATCGAATATACTAGTGTTTTTGTGTCGGATACATTTCCTTATTTCGATGTGGAAACATAGTATATATTCAATGTGCGTACCTATTATATCGCAGGTAGGAAGTGTGCTCCAGTTGCCGGTGTGTTCACAAGTAACGAAGGAAGTTCCGTCCAAGGCGTACCCCATGCTGCAACTAATTATGGCTACCTCGCCGTACGTTGTTCCTTTCGGCGCTTCAAATGACTCGGCATTGGATATGACTGCATCTCCACAATCTGTGAATTCAATGATAACCATGAGAAGTGTTAACACTGTGCACTCAGGCGTGTGTACCTTAACTTGAGATAAGATTCTACGGACTTTGTCTAAAATGATTGTGTCGTAAGCAGCAAAGTTTTACCATTAGTTTCGATGACAAAGATAATGCTTTCAATGAGATAATGGTACTACATGTACAATACAAACCAACAACGGTGCACGTAGCAGTTGCGTTCCAACTTCCAGAAGCTAGGCAAGTCGCAGATATGTCTCCAGTGAGTGTGTATCCAGTGTTGCACGCGAGTTCAGCCGTCTGTTCGAACGTTGTGCCACTTGACGCAGTGAATCGTCCGTTTGCAATCGACAGTATGCCACAGTCTGAAAATGTCGATGGCAAAGATATAGTAGACGGTTTAGCTGCCAATTCAATGAAGGAAGAGATTCCAAGTTTAAGTTTAAGGAAAGTTACAGCGAAACATGGAGTAGAAATGGATTGCACTTCAAATCCGTCAAGATGGGGCTATCGTGAATATAATGCAAAACGAATAATTACCGTAATGCAACATTACCTTCGACGGCGCATGTAGGATATGCATCCCAAGTGCCATCTGTCTGACAAGTGATCGATGAGACGCCTGTAACGTTGTATCCATCGTCGCAGCTTATCTCTACCATGGTACCGTACGTGCGCACGCCAGTTGAGGCTTGTCCATTGACAGGTGTTGGATCGTCGCATTCTAGAGATAGACAGATAACTGGACGTTTAATGGATATTCATTCACACAACAACCGTCAGTCTGCCGAATGCTTTACATTTAAAGTAGAAATGGAGATAATATAATTAAGAACCGCATTGAATGCAGCACTGTAATAATGCTATCGGCAGACTTGCTACAAGAAACGTTCCGCTGCTACATTGACACTTGCAATGCCAATAACGGTATTGCTCTATTCTTTGCTACAATCGTAGAGAATAGATCGTCAAGGCAATACGGCATAATTATCGAATATACTAGTGTTTTTGTGTCGGATACATTTCCTTATTTCGATGTGGAAACATAGTATATATTCAATGTGCGTACCTATTATATCGCAGGTAGGAAGTGTGCTCCAGTTGCCGGTGTGTTCACAAGTAACGAAGGAAGTTCCGTCCAAGGCGTACCCCATGCTGCAACTAATTATGGCTACCTCGCCGTACGTTGTTCCTTTCGGCGCTTCAAATGACTCGGCATTGGATATGACTGCATCTCCACAATCTGTGAATTCAATGATAACCATGAGAAGTGTTAACACTGTGCACTCAGGCGTGTGCACCTTAACTTGAGATAAGATTCTACGGACTTTGTCTAAAATGATTGTGTCGTAAGCAGCAAAGTTTTACCATTAGTTTCGATGACAAAGATAATGCTTTCAATAAGATAATGGTACTACATGTACAATACAAACCAACAACGGTGCACGTAGCAGTTGCGTTCCAACTTCCAGAAGCTAGGCAAGTCGCAGATATGTCTCCAGTGAGTGTGTATCCAGTGTTGCACGCGAGTTCAGCCGTCTGTTCGAACGTTGTGCCACTTGACGCAGTGAATCGTCCGTTTGCAATCGACAGTATGCCACAGTCTGAAAATGTCGATGGCAAAGATATAGTAGACGGTTTAGCTGCCAATTCAATGAAGGAAGAGATTCCAAGTTTAAGTTTAAGGAAAGTTACAGCGAAACATGGAGTAGAAATGGATTGCACTTCAAATCCGTCAAGATGGGGCTATCGTGAATATAATGCAAAACGAATAATTACCGTAATGCAACATTACCTTCGACGGCGCATGTAGGATATGCATCCCAAGTGCCATCTGTCTGACAAGTGATCGATGAGACGCCTGTAACGTTGTATCCATCGTCGCAGCTTATCTCTACCATGGTACCGTACGTGCGCACGCCAGTTGAGGCTTGTCCATTGACAGGTGTTGGATCGTCGCATTCTAGAGATAGACAGATAACTGGACGTTTAATGGATATTCATTCACACAACAACCGTCAGTCTGCCGAATGCTTTACATTTAAAGTAGAAATGGAGATAATATAATTAAGAACCGCATTGAATGCAGCACTGTAATAATGCTATCGGCAGACTTGCTACAAGAAACGTTCCGCTGCTACATTGACACTTGCAATGCCAATAACGGTATTGCTCTATTCTTTGCTACAATCGTAGAGAATAGATCGTCAAGGCAATACGGCATAATTATCGAATATACTAGTGTTTTTGTGTCGGATACATTTCCTTATTTCGATGTGGAAACATAGTATATATTCAATGTGCGTACCTATTATATCGCAGGTAGGAAGTGTGCTCCAGTTGCCGGTGTGTTCACAAGTAACGAAGGAAGTTCCGTCCAAGGCGTACCCCATGCTGCAACTAATTATGGATACCTCGCCGTACGTTGTTCCTTTCGGCGCTTCAAATGACTCGGCATTGGATATGACTGCATCTCCACAATCTGTGAATTCAATGATAACCATGAGAAGTGTTAACACTGTGCACTCAGGCGTGTGTACCTTAACTTGAGATAAGATTCTACGGACTTTGTCTAAAATGATTGTGTCGTAAGCAGCAAAGTTTTACCATTAGTTTCGATGACAAAGATAATGCTTTCAATAAGATAATGGTACTACATGTACAATACAAACCAACAACGGTGCACGTAGCAGTTGCGTTCCAACTTCCAGAAGCTAGGCAAGTCGCAGATATGTCTCCAGTGAGTGTGTATCCAGTGTTGCACGCGAGTTCAGCCGTCTGTTCGAACGTTGTGCCACTTGACGCAATGAATCGTCCGTTTGCAATCGACAGTATGCCACAGTCTGAAAATGTCGATGGCAAAGATATAGTAGACGGTTTAGCTGCCAATTCAATGAAGGAAGAGATTCCAAGTTTAAGTTTAAGGAAAGTTACAGCGAAACATGGAGTAGAAATGGATTGCACTTCAAATCCGTCAAGATGGGGCTATCGTGAATATAATGCAAAACGAATAATTACCGTAATGCAACATTACCTTCGACGGCGCATGTAGGATATGCATCCCAAGTGCCATCTGTCTGACAAGTGATCGATGAGACGCCTGTAACGTTGTATCCATCGTCGCAGCTTATCTCTACCATGGTACCGTACGTGCGCACGCCAGTTGAGGCTTGTCCATTGACAGGTGTTGGATCGTCGCATTCTAGAGATAGACAGATAACTGGACGTTTAATGGATATTCATTCACGCAACAACCGTCAGTCTGCCGAATGCTTTACATTTAAAGTAGAAATGGAGATAATATAATTAAGAACCGCATTGAATGCAGCACTGTAATAATGCTATCGGCAGACTTGCTACAAGAAACGTTCCGCTGCTACATTGACACTTGCAATGCCAATAACGGTATTGCTCTATTCTTTGCTACAATCGTAGAGAATAGATCGTCAAGGCAATACGGCATAATTATCGAATATACTAGTGTTTGTGTGTCGCATACATTTCCTTATTTCGATGTGGAAACATAGTATATATTCAATGTGCGTACCTATTATATCGCAGGTAGGAAGTGTGCTCCAGTTGCCGGTGTGTTCACAAGTAACGAAGGAAGTTCCGTCCAGGGCGTACCCCATGCTGCAACTAATTATGGCTACCTCGCCGTACGTTGTTCCTTTCGGCGCTTCAAATGACTCGGCATTGGATATGACTGCATCTCCACAATCTGTGAATTCAATGATAACCATGAGAAGTGTTAACACTGTGCACTCAGGCGTGTGTACCTTAACTTGAGATAAGATTCTACGGACTTTGTCTAAAATGATTGTGTCGTAAGCAGCAAAGTTTTACCATTAGTTTCGATGACAAAGATAATGCTTTCAATAAGATAATGGTACTACATGTACAATACAAACCAACAACGGTGCACGTAGCAGTTGCGTTCCAACTTCCAGAAGCTAGGCAAGTCGCAGATATGTCTCCAGTGAGTGTGTATCCAGTGTTGCACGCGAGTTCAGCCGTCTGTTCGAACGTTGTGCCACTTGACGCAGTGAATCGTCCGTTTGCAATCGACAGTATGCCACAGTCTGAAAATGTCGATGGCAAAGATATAGTAGACGGTTTAGCTGCCAATTCAATGAAGGAAGAGATTCCAAGTTTAAGTTTAAGGAAAGTTACAGCGAAACATGGAGTAGAAATGGATTGCACTTCAAATCCGTCAAGATGGGGCTATCGTGAATATAATGCAAAACGAATAATTACCGTAATGCAACATTACCTTCGACGGCGCATGTAGGATATGCATCCCAAGTGCCATCTGTCTGACAAGTGATCGATGAGACGCCTGTAACGTTGTATCCATCGTCGCAGCTTATCTCTACTATGGAACCGTACGTGCGCACGCCAGTTGAGGCTTGTCCATTGACAGGTGTTGGATCGTCGCATTCTAGAGATAGACAGATAACTGGACGTTTAATGGATATTCATTCACACAACAACCGTCAGTCTGCCGAATGCTTTACATTTAAAGTAGAAATGGAGATAATATAATTAAGAACCGCATTGAATGCAGCACTGTAATAATGCTATCGGCAGACTTGCTACAAGAAACGTTCCGCTGCTACATTGACACTTGCAATGCCAATAACGGTATTGCTCTATTCTTTGCTACAATCGTAGAGAATAGATCGTCAAGGCAATACGGCATAATTATCGAATATACTAGTGTTTTTGTGTCGGATACATTTCCTTATTTCGATGTGGAAACATAGTATATATTCAATGTGCGTACCTATTATATCGCAGGTAGGAAGTGTGCTCCAGTTGCCGGTGTGTTCACAAGTAACGAAGGAAGTTCCGTCCAAGGCGTACCCCATGCTGCAACTAATTATGGCTACCTCGCCGTACGTTGTTCCTTTCGGCGCTTCAAATGACTCGGCATTGGATATGACTGCATCTCCACAATCTGTGAATTCAATGATAACCATGAGAAGTGTTAACACTGTGCACTCAGGCGTGTGTACCTTAACTTGAGATAAGATTCTACGGACTTTGTCTAAAATGATTGTGTCGTAAGCAGCAAAGTTTTACCATTAGTTTCGATGACAAAGATAATGCTTTCAATAAGATAATGGTACTACATGTACAATACAAACCAACAACGGTGCACGTAGCAGTTGCGTTCCAACTTCCAGAAGCTAGGCAAGTCGCAGATATGTCTCCAGTGAGTGTGTATCCAGTGTTGCACGCGAGTTCAGCCGTCTGTTCGAACGTTGTGCCACTTGACGCAGTGAATCGTCCGTTTGCAATCGACAGTATGCCACAGTCTGAAAATGTCGATGGCAAAGATATAGTAGACGGTTTAGCTGCCAATTCAATGAAGGAAGAGATTCCAAGTTTAAGTTTAAGGAAAGTTACAGCGAAACATGGAGTAGAAATGGATTGCACTTCAAATCCGTCAAGATGGGGCTATCGTGAATATAATGCAAAACGAATAATTACCGTAATGCAACATTACCTTCGACGGCGCATGTAGGATATGCATCCCAAGTGCCATCTGTCTGACAAGTGATCGATGAGACGCCTGTAACGTTGTATCCATCGTCGCAGCTTATCTCTACCATGGTACCGTACGTGCGCACGCCAGTTGAGGCTTGTCCATTGACAGGTGTTGGATCGTCGCATTCTAGAGATAGACAGATAACTGGACGTTTAATGGATATTCATTCACGCAACAACCGTCAGTCTGCCGAATGCTTTACATTTAAAGTAGAAATGGAGATAATATAATTAAGAACCGCATTGAATGCAGCACTGTTATAATGCTATCGGCAGACTTGCTACAAGAAACGTTCCGCTGCTACATTGACACTTGCAATGCCAATAACGGTATTGCTCTATTCTTTGCTACAATCGTAGAGAATAGATCGTCAAGGCAATACGGCATAATTATCGAATATACTAGTGTTTGTGTGTCGCATACATTTCCTTATTTCGATGTGGAAACATAGTATATATTCAATGTGCGTACCTATTATATCGCAGGTAGGAAGTGTGCTCCAGTTGCCGGTGTGTTCACAAGTAACGAAGGAAGTTCCGTCCAGGGCGTACCCCATGCTGCAACTAATTATGGCTACCTCGCCGTACGTTGTTCCTTTCGGCGCTTCAAATGACTCGGCATTGGATATGACTGCATCTCCACAATCTGTGAATTCAATGATAACCATGAGAAGTGTTAACACTGTGCACTCAGGCGTGTGTACCTTAACTTGAGATAAGATTCTACGGACTTTGTCTAAAATGATTGTGTCGTAAGCAGCAAAGTTTTACCATTAGTTTCGATGACAAAGATAATGCTTTCAATAAGATAATGGTACTACATGTACAATACAAACCAACAACGGTGCACGTAGCAGTTGCGTTCCAACTTCCAGAAGCTAGGCAAGTCGCAGATATGTCTCCAGTGAGTGTGTATCCAGTGTTGCACGCGAGTTCAGCCGTCTGTTCGAACGTTGTGCCACTTGACGCAGTGAATCGTCCGTTTGCAATCGACAGTATGCCACAGTCTGAAAATGTCGATGGCAAAGATATAGTAGACGGTTTAGCTGCCAATTCAATGAAGGAAGAGATTCCAAGTTTAAGTTTAAGGAAAGTTACAGCGAAACATGGAGTAGAAATGGATTGCACTTCAAATCCGTCAAGATGGGGCTATCGTGAATATAATGCAAAACGAATAATTACCGTAATGCAACATTACCTTCGACGGCGCATGTAGGATATGCATCCCAAGTGCCATCTGTCTGACAAGTGATCGATGAGACGCCTGTAACGTTGTATCCATCGTCGCAGCTTATCTCTACCATGGTACCGTACGTGCGCACGCCAGTTGAGGCTTGTCCATTGACAGGTGTTGGATCGTCGCATTCTAGAGATAGACAGATAACTGGACGTTTAATGGATATTCATTCACACAACAACCGTCAGTCTGCCGAATGCTTTACATTTAAAGTAGAAATGGAGATAATATAATTAAGAACCGCATTGAATGCAGCACTGTAATAATGCTATCGGCAGACTTGCTACAAGAAACGTTCAGCTGCTACATTGACACTTGCAATGCCAATAACGGTATTGCTCTATTCTTTGCTACAATCGTAGAGAATAGATCGTCAAGGCAATACGGCATAATTATCGAATATACTAGTGTTTGTGTGTCGCATACATTTCCTTATTTCGATGTGGAAACATAGTATATATTCAATGTGCGTACCTATTATATCGCAGGTAGGAAGTGTGCTCCAGTTGCCGGTGTGTTCACAAGTAACGAAGGAAGTTCCGTCCAGGGCGTACCCCATGCTGCAACTAATTATGGCTACCTCGCCGTACGTTGTTCCTTTCGGCGCTTCAAATGACTCGGCATTGGATATGACTGCATCTCCACAATCTGTGAATTCAATGATAACCATGAGAAGTGTTAACACTGTGCACTCAGGCGTGTGTACCTTAACTTGAGATAAGATTCTACGGACTTTGTCTAAAATGATTGTGTCGTAAGCAGCAAAGTTTTACCATTAGTTTCGATGACAAAGATAATGCTTTCAATAAGATAATGGTACTACATGTACAATACAAACCAACAACGGTGCACGTAGCAGTTGCGTTCCAACTTCCAGAAGCTAGGCAAGTCGCAGATATGTCTCCAGTGAGTGTGTATCCAGTGTTGCACGCGAGTTCAGCCGTCTGTTCGAACGTTGTGCCACTTGACGCAGTGAATCGTCCGTTTGCAATCGACAGTATGCCACAGTCTGAAAATGTCGATGGCAAAGATATAGTAGACGGTTTAGCTGCCAATTCAATGAAGGAAGAGATTCCAAGTTTAAGTTTAAGGAAAGTTACAGCGAAACATGGAGTAGAAATGGATTGCACTTCAAATCCGTCAAGATGGGGCTATCGTGAATATAATGCAAAACGAATAATTACCGTAATGCAACATTACCTTCGACGGCGCATGTAGGATATGCATCCCAAGTGCCATCTGTCTGACAAGTGATCGATGAGACGCCTGTAACGTTGTATCCATCGTCGCAGCTTATCTCTACCATGGTACCGTACGTGCGCACGCCAGTTGAGGCTTGTCCATTGACAGGTGTTGGATCGTCGCATTCTAGAGATAGACAGATAACTGGACGTTTAATGGATATTCATTCACACAACAACCGTCAGTCTGCCGAATGCTTTACATTTAAAGTAGAAATGGAGATAATATAATTAAGAACCGCATTGAATGCAGCACTGTAATAATGCTATCGGCAGACTTGCTACAAGAAACGTTCCGCTGCTACATTGACACTTGCAATGCCAATAACGGTATTGCTCTATTCTTTGCTACAATCGTAGAGAATAGATCGTCAAGGCAATACGGCATAATTATCGAATATACTAGTGTTTTTGTGTCGGATACATTTCCTTATTTCGATGTGGAAACATAGTATATATTCAATGTGCGTACCTATTATATCGCAGGTAGGAAGTGTGCTCCAGTTGCCGGTGTGTTCACAAGTAACGAAGGAAGTTCCGTCCAAGGCGTACCCCATGCTGCAACTAATTATGGCTACCTCGCCGTACGTTGTTCCTTTCGGCGCTTCAAATGACTCGGCATTGGATATGACTGCATCTCCACAATCTGTGAATTCAATGATAACCATGAGAAGTGTTAACACTGTGCACTCAGGCGTGTGTACCTTAACTTGAGATAAGATTCTACGGACTTTGTCTAAAATGATTGTGTCGTAAGCAGCAAAGTTTTACCATTAGTTTCGATGACAAAGATAATGCTTTCAATAAGATAATGGTACTACATGTACAATACAAACCAACAACGGTGCACGTAGCAGTTGCGTTCCAACTTCCAGAAGCTAGGCAAGTCGCAGATATGTCTCCAGTGAGTGTGTATCCAGTGTTGCACGCGAGTTCAGCCGTCTGTTCGAACGTTGTGCCACTTGACGCAGTGAATCGTCCGTTTGCAATCGACAGTATGCCACAGTCTGAAAATGTCGATGGCAAAGATATAGTAGACGGTTTAGCTGCCAATTCAATGAAGGAAGAGATTCCAAGTTTAAGTTTAAGGAAAGTTACAGCGAAACATGGAGTAGAAATGGATTGCACTTCAAATCCGTCAAGATGGGGCTATCGTGAATATAATGCAAAACGAATAATTACCGTAATGCAACATTACCTTCGACGGCGCATGTAGGATATGCATCCCAAGTGCCATCTGTCTGACAAGTGATCGATGAGACGCCTGTAACGTTGTATCCATCGTCGCAGCTTATCTCTACCATGGTACCGTACGTGCGCACGCCAGTTGAGGCTTGTCCATTGACAGGTGTTGGATCGTCGCATTCTAGAGATAGACAGATAACTGGACGTTTAATGGATATTCATTCACGCAACAACCGTCAGTCTGCCGAATGCTTTACATTTAAAGTAGAAATGGAGATAATATAATTAAGAACCGCATTGAATGCAGCACTGTTATAATGCTATCGGCAGACTTGCTACAAGAAACGTTCCGCTGCTACATTGACACTTGCAATGCCAATAACGGTATTGCTCTATTCTTTGCTACAATCGTAGAGAATAGATCGTCAAGGCAATACGGCATAATTATCGAATATACTAGTGTTTGTGTGTCGCATACATTTCCTTATTTCGATGTGGAAACATAGTATATATTCAATGTGCGTACCTATTATATCGCAGGTAGGAAGTGTGCTCCAGTTGCCGGTGTGTTCACAAGTAACGAAGGAAGTTCCGTCCAGGGCGTACCCCATGCTGCAACTAATTATGGCTACCTCGCCGTACGTTGTTCCTTTCGGCGCTTCAAATGACTCGGCATTGGATATGACTGCATCTCCACAATCTGTGAATTCAATGATAACCATGAGAAGTGTTAACACTGTGCACTCAGGCGTGTGTACCTTAACTTGAGATAAGATTCTACGGACTTTGTCTAAAATGATTGTGTCGTAAGCAGCAAAGTTTTACCATTAGTTTCGATGACAAAGATAATGCTTTCAATAAGATAATGGTACTACATGTACAATACAAACCAACAACGGTGCACGTAGCAGTTGCGTTCCAACTTCCAGAAGCTAGGCAAGTCGCAGATATGTCTCCAGTGAGTGTGTATCCAGTGTTGCACGCGAGTTCAGCCGTCTGTTCGAACGTTGTGCCACTTGACGCAGTGAATCGTCCGTTTGCAATCGACAGTATGCCACAGTCTGAAAATGTCGATGGCAAAGATATAGTAGACGGTTTAGCTGCCAATTCAATGAAGGAAGAGATTCCAAGTTTAAGTTTAAGGAAAGTTACAGCGAAACATGGAGTAGAAATGGATTGCACTTCAAATCCGTCAAGATGGGGCTATCGTGAATATAATGCAAAACGAATAATTACCGTAATGCAACATTACCTTCGACGGCGCATGTAGGATATGCATCCCAAGTGCCATCTGTCTGACAAGTGATCGATGAGACGCCTGTAACGTTGTATCCATCGTCGCAGCTTATCTCTACCATGGTACCGTACGTGCGCACGCCAGTTGAGGCTTGTCCATTGACAGGTGTTGGATCGTCGCATTCTAGAGATAGACAGATAACTGGACGTTTAATGGATATTCATTCACACAACAACCGTCAGTCTGCCGAATGCTTTACATTTAAAGTAGAAATGGAGATAATATAATTAAGAACCGCATTGAATGCAGCACTGTAATAATGCTATCGGCAGACTTGCTACAAGAAACGTTCCGCTGCTACATTGACACTTGCAATGCCAATAACGGTATTGCTCTATTCTTTGCTACAATCGTAGAGAATAGATCGTCAAGGCAATACGGCATAATTATCGAATATACTAGTGTTTGTGTGTCGCATACATTTCCTTATTTCGATGTGGAAACATAGTATATATTCAATGTGCGTACCTATTATATCGCAGGTAGGAAGTGTGCTCCAGTTGCCGGTGTGTTCACAAGTAACGAAGGAAGTTCCGTCCAGGGCGTACCCCATGCTGCAACTAATTATGGCTACCTCGCCGTACGTTGTTCCTTTCGGCGCTTCAAATGACTCGGCATTGGATATGACTGCATCTCCACAATCTGTGAATTCAATGATAACCATGAGAAGTGTTAACACTGTGCACTCAGGCGTGTGTACCTTAACTTGAGATAAGATTCTACGGACTTTGTCTAAAATGATTGTGTCGTAAGCAGCAAAGTTTTACCATTAGTTTCGATGACAAAGATAATGCTTTCAATAAGATAATGGTACTACATGTACAATACAAACCAACAACGGTGCACGTAGCAGTTGCGTTCCAACTTCCAGAAGCTAGGCAAGTCGCAGATATGTCTCCAGTGAGTGTGTATCCAGTGTTGCACGCGAGTTCAGCCGTCTGTTCGAACGTTGTGCCACTTGACGCAGTGAATCGTCCGTTTGCAATCGACAGTATGCCACAGTCTGAAAATGTCGATGGCAAAGATATAGTAGACGGTTTAGCTGCCAATTCAATGAAGGAAGAGATTCCAAGTTTAAGTTTAAGGAAAGTTACAGCGAAACATGGAGTAGAAATGGATTGCACTTCAAATCCGTCAAGATGGGGCTATCGTGAATATAATGCAAAACGAATAATTACCGTAATGCAACATTACCTTCGACGGCGCATGTAGGATATGCATCCCAAGTGCCATCTGTCTGACAAGTGATCGATGAGACGCCTGTAACGTTGTATCCATCGTCGCAGCTTATCTCTACCATGGTACCGTACGTGCGCACGCCAGTTGAGGCTTGTCCATTGACAGGTGTTGGATCGTCGCATTCTAGAGATAGACAGATAACTGGACGTTTAATGGATATTCATTCACACAACAACCGTCAGTCTGCCGAATGCTTTACATTTAAAGTAGAAATGGAGATAATATAATTAAGAACCGCATTGAATGCAGCACTGTAATAATGCTATCGGCAGACTTGCTACAAGAAACGTTCCGCTGCTACATTGACACTTGCAATGCCAATAACGGTATTGCTCTATTCTTTGCTACAATCGTAGAGAATAGATCGTCAAGGCAATACGGCATAATTATCGAATATACTAGTGTTTTTGTGTCGGATACATTTCCTTATTTCGATGTGGAAACATAGTATATATTCAATGTGCGTACCTATTATATCGCAGGTAGGAAGTGTGCTCCAGTTGCCGGTGTGTTCACAAGTAACGAAGGAAGTTCCGTCCAAGGCGTACCCCATGCTGCAACTAATTATGGCTACCTCGCCGTACGTTGTTCCTTTCGGCGCTTCAAATGACTCGGCATTGGATATGACTGCATCTCCACAATCTGTGAATTCAATGATAACCATGAGAAGTGTTAACACTGTGCACTCAGGCGTGTGTACCTTAACTTGAGATAAGATTCTACGGACTTTGTCTAAAATGATTGTGTCGTAAGCAGCAAAGTTTTACCATTAGTTTCGATGACAAAGATAATGCTTTCAATAAGATAATGGTACTACATGTACAATACAAACCAACAACGGTGCACGTAGCAGTTGCGTTCCAACTTCCAGAAGCTAGGCAAGTCGCAGATATGTCTCCAGTGAGTGTGTATCCAGTGTTGCACGCGAGTTCAGCCGTCTGTTCGAACGTTGTGCCACTTGACGCAGTGAATCGTCCGTTTGCAATCGACAGTATGCCACAGTCTGAAAATGTCGATGGCAAAGATATAGTAGACGGTTTAGCTGCCAATTCAATGAAGGAAGAGATTCCAAGTTTAAGTTTAAGGAAAGTTACAGCGAAACATGGAGTAGAAATGGATTGCACTTCAAATCCGTCAAGATGGGGCTATCGTGAATATAATGCAAAACGAATAATTACCGTAATGCAACATTACCTTCGACGGCGCATGTAGGATATGCATCCCAAGTGCCATCTGTCTGACAAGTGATCGATGAGACGCCTGTAACGTTGTATCCATCGTCGCAGCTTATCTCTACCATGGTACCGTACGTGCGCACGCCAGTTGAGGCTTGTCCATTGACAGGTGTTGGATCGTCGCATTCTAGAGATAGACAGATAACTGGACGTTTAATGGATATTCATTCACGCAACAACCGTCAGTCTGCCGAATGCTTTACATTTAAAGTAGAAATGGAGATAATATAATTAAGAACCGCATTGAATGCAGCACTGTTATAATGCTATCGGCAGACTTGCTACAAGAAACGTTCCGCTGCTACATTGACACTTGCAATGCCAATAACGGTATTGCTCTATTCTTTGCTACAATCGTAGAGAATAGATCGTCAAGGCAATACGGCATAATTATCGAATATACTAGTGTTTGTGTGTCGCATACATTTCCTTATTTCGATGTGGAAACATAGTATATATTCAATGTGCGTACCTATTATATCGCAGGTAGGAAGTGTGCTCCAGTTGCCGGTGTGTTCACAAGTAACGAAGGAAGTTCCGTCCAGGGCGTACCCCATGCTGCAACTAATTATGGCTACCTCGCCGTACGTTGTTCCTTTCGGCGCTTCAAATGACTCGGCATTGGATATGACTGCATCTCCACAATCTGTGAATTCAATGATAACCATGAGAAGTGTTAACACTGTGCACTCAGGCGTGTGTACCTTAACTTGAGATAAGATTCTACGGACTTTGTCTAAAATGATTGTGTCGTAAGCAGCAAAGTTTTACCATTAGTTTCGATGACAAAGATAATGCTTTCAATAAGATAATGGTACTACATGTACAATACAAACCAACAACGGTGCACGTAGCAGTTGCGTTCCAACTTCCAGAAGCTAGGCAAGTCGCAGATATGTCTCCAGTGAGTGTGTATCCAGTGTTGCACGCGAGTTCAGCCGTCTGTTCGAACGTTGTGCCACTTGACGCAGTGAATCGTCCGTTTGCAATCGACAGTATGCCACAGTCTGAAAATGTCGATGGCAAAGATATAGTAGACGGTTTAGCTGCCAATTCAATGAAGGAAGAGATTCCAAGTTTAAGTTTAAGGAAAGTTACAGCGAAACATGGAGTAGAAATGGATTGCACTTCAAATCCGTCAAGATGGGGCTATCGTGAATATAATGCAAAACGAATAATTACCGTAATGCAACATTACCTTCGACGGCGCATGTAGGATATGCATCCCAAGTGCCATCTGTCTGACAAGTGATCGATGAGACGCCTGTAACGTTGTATCCATCGTCGCAGCTTATCTCTACCATGGTACCGTACGTGCGCACGCCAGTTGAGGCTTGTCCATTGACAGGTGTTGGATCGTCGCATTCTAGAGATAGACAGATAACTGGACGTTTAATGGATATTCATTCACACAACAACCGTCAGTCTGCCGAATGCTTTACATTTAAAGTAGAAATGGAGATAATATAATTAAGAACCGCATTGAATGCAGCACTGTAATAATGCTATCGGCAGACTTGCTACAAGAAACGTTCCGCTGCTACATTGACACTTGCAATGCCAATAACGGTATTGCTCTATTCTTTGCTACAATCGTAGAGAATAGATCGTCAAGGCAATACGGCATAATTATCGAATATACTAGTGTTTGTGTGTCGCATACATTTCCTTATTTCGATGTGGAAACATAGTATATATTCAATGTGCGTACCTATTATATCGCAGGTAGGAAGTGTGCTCCAGTTGCCGGTGTGTTCACAAGTAACGAAGGAAGTTCCGTCCAGGGCGTACCCCATGCTGCAACTAATTATGGCTACCTCGCCGTACGTTGTTCCTTTCGGCGCTTCAAATGACTCGGCATTGGATATGACTGCATCTCCACAATCTGTGAATTCAATGATAACCATGAGAAGTGTTAACACTGTGCACTCAGGCGTGTGTACCTTAACTTGAGATAAGATTCTACGGACTTTGTCTAAAATGATTGTGTCGTAAGCAGCAAAGTTTTACCATTAGTTTCGATGACAAAGATAATGCTTTCAATAAGATAATGGTACTACATGTACAATACAAACCAACAACGGTGCACGTAGCAGTTGCGTTCCAACTTCCAGAAGCTAGGCAAGTCGCAGATATGTCTCCAGTGAGTGTGTATCCAGTGTTGCACGCGAGTTCAGCCGTCTGTTCGAACGTTGTGCCACTTGACGCAGTGAATCGTCCGTTTGCAATCGACAGTATGCCACAGTCTGAAAATGTCGATGGCAAAGATATAGTAGACGGTTTAGCTGCCAATTCAATGAAGGAAGAGATTCCAAGTTTAAGTTTAAGGAAAGTTACAGCGAAACATGGAGTAGAAATGGATTGCACTTCAAATCCGTCAAGATGGGGCTATCGTGAATATAATGCAAAACGAATAATTACCGTAATGCAACATTACCTTCGACGGCGCATGTAGGATATGCATCCCAAGTGCCATCTGTCTGACAAGTGATCGATGAGACGCCTGTAACGTTGTATCCATCGTCGCAGCTTATCTCTACCATGGTACCGTACGTGCGCACGCCAGTTGAGGCTTGTCCATTGACAGGTGTTGGATCGTCGCATTCTAGAGATAGACAGATAACTGGACGTTTAATGGATATTCATTCACACAACAACCGTCAGTCTGCCGAATGCTTTACATTTAAAGTAGAAATGGAGATAATATAATTAAGAACCGCATTGAATGCAGCACTGTAATAATGCTATCGGCAGACTTGCTACAAGAAACGTTCCGCTGCTACATTGACACTTGCAATGCCAATAACGGTATTGCTCTATTCTTTGCTACAATCGTAGAGAATAGATCGTCAAGGCAATACGGCATAATTATCGAATATACTAGTGTTTTTGTGTCGGATACATTTCCTTATTTCGATGTGGAAACATAGTATATATTCAATGTGCGTACCTATTATATCGCAGGTAGGAAGTGTGCTCCAGTTGCCGGTGTGTTCACAAGTAACGAAGGAAGTTCCGTCCAAGGCGTACCCCATGCTGCAACTAATTATGGCTACCTCGCCGTACGTTGTTCCTTTCGGCGCTTCAAATGACTCGGCATTGGATATGACTGCATCTCCACAATCTGTGAATTCAATGATAACCATGAGAAGTGTTAACACTGTGCACTCAGGCGTGTGTACCTTAACTTGAGATAAGATTCTACGGACTTTGTCTAAAATGATTGTGTCGTAAGCAGCAAAGTTTTACCATTAGTTTCGATGACAAAGATAATGCTTTCAATAAGATAATGGTACTACATGTACAATACAAACCAACAACGGTGCACGTAGCAGTTGCGTTCCAACTTCCAGAAGCTAGGCAAGTCGCAGATATGTCTCCAGTGAGTGTGTATCCAGTGTTGCACGCGAGTTCAGCCGTCTGTTCGAACGTTGTGCCACTTGACGCAGTGAATCGTCCGTTTGCAATCGACAGTATGCCACAGTCTGAAAATGTCGATGGCAAAGATATAGTAGACGGTTTAGCTGCCAATTCAATGAAGGAAGAGATTCCAAGTTTAAGTTTAAGGAAAGTTACAGCGAAACATGGAGTAGAAATGGATTGCACTTCAAATACGTCAAGATGGGGCTATCGTGAATATAATGCAAAACGAATAAATGCCGTAATGCAACATTACCTTCGACGGCGCATGTAGGATATGCATCCCAAGTGCCATCTGCCTGACAAGTGATCGATGAGACGCCTGTAACGTTGTATCCATCGTCGCAGCTTATCTCTACCATGGTACCGTACGTGCGCACGCCAGTTGAGGCTTGTCCATTGACAGGTGTTGGATCGTCGCATTCTAGAAATAGACAGATAACTGGACATTTAATGGATATTCATTCACACAACAACCGTCAGTCTGTCGAATGCTTTACATTTAAAGTAGAAATGGAGATAATATAATTAAGAACCGCATTGAATGCAGCACTGTAATAATGCTATCGGCAGACTTGCTACAAGAAACGTTCCGCTGCTACATTGACACTTGCAATGCCAATAACGGTATTGCTCTATTCTTTGCTACAATCGTAGAGAATAGATCGTCAAGGCAATACGGCATAATTATCGAATATACACTAGTGTTTGTGTGTCGCATACATTTCCTTATTTCGATGTGGAAACATAGTATATATTCAATGTGCGTACCTATTATATCGCAGGTAGGAAGTGTGCTCCAGTTGCCGGTGTGTTCACAAGTAACGAAGGAAGTTCCGTCCAAGGCGTACCCCATGCTGCAACTAATTATGGCTACCTCGCCGTACGTTGTTCCTTTCGGCGCTTCAAATGACTCGGCATTGGATATGACTGCATCTCCACAATCTGTGAATTCAATGATAACCATGAGAAGTGTTAACACTGTGCACTCAGGCGTGTGTACCTTAACTTGAGATAAGATTCTACGGACTTTGTCTAAAATGATTGTGTCGTAAGCAGCAAAGTTTTACCATTAGTTTCGATGACAAAGATAATGCTTTCAATAAGATAATGGTACTACATGTACAATACAAACCAACAACGGTGCACGTAGCAGTTGCGTTCCAACTTCCAGAAGCTAGGCAAGTCGCAGATATGTCTCCAGTGAGTGTGTATCCAGTGTTGCACGCGAGTTCAGCCGTCTGTTCGAACGTTGTGCCACTTGACGCAGTGAATCGTCCGTTTGCAATCGACAGTATGCCACAGTCTGAAAATGTCGATGGCAAAGATATAGTAGGCGGTTTAGCTGCCAATTCAATGAAGGAAGAGATTCCAAGTTTAAGTTTAAGGAAAGTTACAGCGAAACATGGAGTAGAAATGGATTGCACTTCAAATACGTCAAGATGGGGCTATCGTGAATATAATGCAAAACGAATAAATGCCGTAATGCAACATTACCTTCGACGGCGCATGTAGGATATGCATCCCAAGTGCCATCTGCCTGACAAGTGATCGATGAGACGCCTGTAACGTTGTATCCATCGTCGCAGCTTATCTCTACCATGGTACCGTACGTGCGCACGCCAGTTGAGGCTTGTCCATTGACAGGTGTTGGATCGTCGCATTCTAGATATAGACAGATAACTGGACGTTTAATGGATATTCAATTATTTATACACACAACAACCATCAAAGTGCCGAATGCACTATATTATGAATCGAGCTGTTTTTCTACTGTTTGTTAGAGATGTAAAAATTATCTTGGAGGTTTGTGCGTTCTGTTTTATTCCATTTTCTTTTTTTTTAAATATCTTGTTTGGTAGAAGATTGTTTGCATTCTTTACAAGTTAATTTGTAACATACCAATTTGTTCACAGAATGGATCGCCGCTCCAAGTTCCATTGTCACAATATATCAGTGCTGATCCGTTTATCTTAAATCCATCATCACATGTCACGTATGCATAACTTCCATGATCGGTTCCCGCTGAGTAATATACGGATCCTGAATTGGGTTCTGGGAAATCGGCACAACCTAGAAAATAGATATAATTAAGAACATGTACTAGCACATGTTTTGACTACTATAACTGTCATAAACTGGTTTGTCGATTTTATTTAGTTCTGAATCTACTGAGAATGTTGATACATGTACATGGTTTTAATTTTTTAAGTAAATTCATGTTCATTGTGTAGTATACTTTTGCGTACAAGTAAGTACAGAAGCCGCTACAGCAGGAATGAAATATGTTTGCTTCCATGATTTTATTACGCCTTCATAGCCCTTTATTTTAGCACCATTATTTGATACGAAATACCCCAAGATCTTTATTTTCATGTTTTACATACTGAAATGCTACGTAAATTACATACTATATAATACTTGTAATATCAACAACAGACATGCAGATTTTAGAATTGCGTGTGAGCTTTTCAATCAAAACTTATCTGTAGATGTACATACGGTTGCCTCTGTATCTGTATGTATTTATTTCTGTACACATTTTATATTTGAGGTATTCTATTCATAAGACTGTGCTATTTTGACATACCCGCTCAATGCTACTCAAAATGTTTTTTAAGAATTGCATTGCCAAATTGTATTTATTTGTTTGATATTCAACAACAAATTCGAAAATTTTGCAGTTGTATTTTGTAATTTTGAGTTGTTGCTCTTGTTGAGAATTAGAAAAAAAGTTAATTTCTGCAGATATTGCAGGGTGGCTTACATTTTTCTTTATCAAATTTGATTGATATCTTGTTTTGCAACTTTTTACCGTGAGTTTTAATTAAAAATGGATCTCATTTTCTTTAATCTTTGAAAATGGACTACTAAAGGGCAAATAACTCAAGGAAGTATCATGTTTTTAAAAAATCTCACAGTAAATCATTTTCTATCATAGAAACCATTAAAAATCATAAAGGTTCCCAAAATCCGCTCCATTTTTGGGATAATAATTGTGGATATTATAGGTATAAATTATTTTATACATGTTAGAAATGTAATATACAAAGGACAAAAATTGAATTTGAGGTTATCACTGGTATCTTCTTCCATAACTTGTACGAAGAAAACGAAGTGTCACCAAACAAAAGGGGCTTTCGTTGTTGAGTGGTTAAAGTCTCTCAGCTGTGTTTTCTAACCCCACCCATCACCAAATTTTACATTTCAGGAATCTGTCCATCTAGCTAACGAACTAAATGTCGGTAGTTCTATCCAGCTGTATGCCTGGTATTTTTTTCTCCTCTTTTAAAGCTGGAAAGTTGCCAAGAAAGACCCTGGCTGTTGGTATGACGTTAAACCCCCAGTGTAAAAGTATCCAAGCACTATTCTCATTCAGCCTACATATATTAGTTTTGTTGTCCTCTATTATCAAATTATAAAATATCATAAGCATTAAACTGAATGTCTAAATACTTACTTGTCTGAGCATTACAGTATTTCATATACATGCATAACAACATATAAATATAGAAGTCTCTTTTTGTCGAAGTCATTTCGGCTTAATTAAAAACAAACATTTATCTTTACATAATTCTTTACATCCAGTTTGGCAATAGAAACAAGAATTTTCTTAGTGTTCACTCTTCACTTCTAACGTGTCTTGAATAAGTCCAATGATACAATACTATATTAGAATATTATCTAGTTACGTAAATATCAGTATTTTTAAGAAAGGTTTCCTCTATAACCAAACTATTCAGTTATCATGCCAAGTGAAAAACGTGCAAAATGGTGAGAAAAAATATAACCAATCCAACATTTTACTCCATTGCCTGTTTTAATCTGAATGTCCAACGTTCTGTTAGTAGATTCATCCATCCAGTTAATATTTTTGAAATAGCATATGAATAAATAAGTCATCAAATGTCATTGAACACGCAACAATTACTCGACCTTATGAACATCAAAACGGAGCCTATCGCTTGAGCTGCAGTTTTGGAAATTTAAGATACTGTTCCAATGAATAGACATAAATTGTCATGCAATTTGATTATGCGAAATATTTCATATCAAAGCGATGATTGATTTTGTTGGTCTGTGTGTAATTAAGAGGATAATTGTATCTTGTTTATTAAAGTACCTGTACATATAAAATTAACGTTTTGACTCTTTGCACTTTATAATCAAGGAAACAAGATTGCACATACATTTGTACATAGAAATCGAACCATGATTGAAACAAGTTTTAAAATACAATTTATCTATACTTTTACTATAGGTTATAATATTCGATAATTTTGCAATAACTCAAACTTTAACAATTATAAGATATGTTGCTGTTATAGTAAAAGGGTATGTGACAAAATGATTAGGCGCATTTTATCTTCATTCTAAAGTAAGATGATAATAGTTTGTGACCTGTTGATGTTCGCTTTCTTTTTTCGTGTAATGTAGAGACGAAAACCCGTAATCTATGTATGTTGGATGCATGTTTACGTAATTAATCCAATCATAACCTGTTAACTATATATGGTACATTTATCAATTTGTTTGGTCATATATATACGTATACTACTTATAATGACTGTATATACATATGTATACTAATCATCCAGTCCGTGGTGAATAATCGTTTTTATTGTAATGTTTTTATTACATAAGTTGACTTATAAGCCATTCCATTATGTATTCGTGATTTTTTATAATGTATTCATAAAATTGTATTATGAATTGAAGATATTTATAATTTATTCAGTCCGAACATTTAAATCTATTTCCGTCTCGTCGTATTTGTTAAAATATGTATAAACCGCATAATTTAAGTTAGGAAAATACCTGCAACAACTGAACGACGAAATAAAGTATCCTTACATGTTTTATTACGCTTTAAAATGACGTGATTGAGTTGTCTCCTAAAGACAGATTAAAATTTACTGGCCACGATACACTAAGAATTTTTTGGGCTTAGATCAAATATTGCACTCAAATATTTATATCTTAAGACACAAGACAATTAATGAGTTGGATATTGATGTCTATAAGACGTAAATGATCGATTGTTGTAATTACAACAATGTCCGTTGTTTTTTGTATCAAATTTCTAAATATTTGTAACAAAATAATTTCGCAAATACTGAACTTATTTTAAGGCATTTGTTTATACAAATCTATTGTAATTTAGATGTTTATTTTGTTATCATTAGCTCTATGCGACTGAGGTAAACAACGCTAATTTATTTTTATCTGTTTAGTGAAATAAGTTTAAGTTGAAAGACATGGGTCAAATACCTAAGTTAATAATTGTATTGATTAGTCATGCATGCGGTGACTATAAAAAGGATGAACTACCTCAGTAATGAGAAACGGTTAGGTTTAAGACCAAACATCAAATCTGATCTTCATACAACAAATAATTCCCATGAAAATTATTTTAATCTTAAAACAGGATTAAAGGGGTATCTGATTTATGTAAATGATCATTTCCCCGTGCATATCAGCTTCATGTTGTAGAAAACAGCTTCGATCGTTGTCTCTCTTTTACACACAATGTCATCAATAGTGCAGTAACAACATTGTGTATAAAGCATTATACTATCTTCATTAGTTAAATATGAGAAGGGTCATGAATCGAGAAGTGTATTGCGTTGTTTCAAAAAAATATTAAAGGTATCAGATACGTTAATATACATACACTAGCAAGGATGCTGATTGTTTCATTAGATTTTAGGTCCGTTGTCAACTGTCAGAGTCATATGAGGCAGACAGTTCACCTAACCATCGTTCCTGAGAAGAACCAGTACTAGACTCCCATCCTTCATAAGCAACTGCTTACTTTCTCACGTAAAGAGACATAGCTTGAACCCACAACCCTCTATCAGTGAGAGGTAACAGTGGTTAAAGTGAACAACCTTAACCACTCGACCACGGAGGATGCAACCTATTCAGTGTTACTGGTTTCCATATTTTGACCTCACTCAAATTTACAAGCTAGTTAATATTAGTGCTCCAACATGTTGTGTGTAGTTCAGAAATGCTAGAAGAATGACATATAATACATCATCTTTGTCAAGACATTACCTCCCCTGATTTTTAACCTGTGAATTGAACAAGTAATGTGATTCACCTGTTGAGCAGAACCAAGTGAATCCTGTAATGCATATGTTTGATATCAGCTTTTTATAAAGCTACACCATTTCAAGAGATTACAACAACATATTTATTCTTTCTCAATAATTTAATAACCTAAACAGTATTACAAGAACATAAATCAAATAAAACATTTTGCATCATAAGATAATGTGTGCATAATAGCATTATCACATATAGATCACAGTATTAACAGATATGTTTGCTACCAAACATGGTGCAGGTATAAGGGACACAGTGGTGTACAACATAACATCTCTAATCATCATATAAAGATGATACAAGTTGGTACATGGCCACAATGAGACATAGTAATAAGGGACACTTTTGATACATCAATTCATTGCTTTACTTTAAAGATACACAGATATGTACTTGACCAGGGCATATTTAACAAGGATATGAAGATTGGCATATACTGCACTGTACTTTAAATAAACTAATTCTCATTCTTCAATTCGGCTATCCACACTTCAAAATATCACAAGACTATTTGAACAGTAACAGTTTCTGATTGAAGTCATATTGCGCTGTGATGCTGAGAAGTGGTACACTACATACATATATCCATTACATGAAACTAGTGCCAATTAAACATGCCAATACATGACCAAGTAATCCTACATCTATATGAAATTCGTATGAACTTTGATTTGGAATTGAGAAATCTAGCTTTGAGCTCAACAAACTGAGACAATATTTCCACATTGGTATTACATGTATTTAACAACACAACATCACATAACTTCTCATATTTAAAAAGGCAACCATTGCATAGTGAAAAACATTATAACACTGATATTGATATTTCCTTTACATTGTGTATCAAAATAGTAAATACATATATACACAGAAACATTAAACGGGAACACACCGAGTTTTATAAAAGACACATACACTAACAACCCTTTCATTTCTTTCTTTGTTTCAGATATCTACACAATAATTTATGGTACTCAAGCCACAGCCACAGAAATCTTGGATTTCACTGGAGCATCAGGGAAGCAACCAAAACTATTCTGTAAACTTTTGAAAATACATTAAAATGTACAACCTATGGAAAGAAGAAGATATACATCATCAAATTTGTTTTTTCACTGGAGTTTAATGTCAAATCAAAAGCCAGGTTCATTTAGTGACATTCTATAAGCCTCCTCACCTGTGAAATTGGGTACCCGGTGGGATTCAAACTTACAGTGGTGAGGGGTTAGTGAAAACAAGTCAAAGACCATAACCACTCGACCACGGAGGTTCCTCCATCAATCTATACACAAGGACCAGGACAATTATCTGCAATTAGACACAATTAGGGCTGAATTTGTAGAAATAGACATTAATGGGATTTCAGTAAGAACACTCTGGTTGGTAATGAATTAAAATTTATCTTAAACTAGATATATAAATTGTTAATGATTTTAAGCTATTATGTGTGTCCAATTGTAAAATGCAACTGCAGTTATGTCAATTGTCAATGTTTAGGTAATTATAGTAGATATTTTTACATTGATTGTTTATTCACATACATGAATAACAACTAGGGCCATCCTTTAATAATTGTTGGTTTGCAGTTTTGTGACCAGCTCATTAAAAAATCCCCTAAAAAGACATCTTTATTCCAGAATTTAATATATAATTTTAATTACAAAAATGATTGCATACCTACCTTCCAAGTGTTAAAAGTTTAGGTCAAGTGACTGAAATTCGACAATTTTTAAAAATGGCATGGATTTCAATTTTAGGTAAATACAGAATGTATATGGATGTAACTGAAACATGAACAGGTTAATGTAAATAGCAAAAATATTTTTTTGACTGTTTCTTTATGACATCAATTTACAGCAATTAAAGAATGCATATTTTGATATTCTCAATGGTAAAAATCTGGATAAAAAGTATGAAAAACAACAACAACAACTTGTATCTCACAAGCTTACAAATAAAACATGATGATAGTGAGGACCTGGATAAAGTGAGGTATTTATTTTACCCAGAACATGCGCTGTGATTTTTTGTTGTATTGAAAAAAAACATAGTGAAATATGGATATAATGAAATAATTAATTTGGTCCGCAGAAATGTACTATAAACATGTTCTACTGTATAAGTATCATTTTTACAATAAACACAGAATTCATCAACTAACATGAGTGACTAACAAGATAAATGGAAACTGTGACCAGCACGAGGCACTAGAACAATCCTAATCTAACAATAGTAAATATCTTATACCAGTATTAGTAATTTCATTTAAATAATGAAAATATAAAAATTTGAACACATACAAGTATTACAAGAAAAAATGCAGCATTATTGTGAGGAGATTAATCATCAGCTCTATTATAATATCTGCATAAGATCATAGACACATTCCATAATCATAAACTTAATAAAATTTAAGTATAATAAGATACTGAAAATATATAAACAGTTACAAATATTTTGATAAATGAATAAATAATAAAAATTGCAGCAATAATTTGACTAAGACAAAAATAAAATGGAAAATAAATAAGGCCTTGTGAATTATCTGCACACAAAATAACCTATATAAGCCCAAAAATCACATTCAAGGACAGATAACTCAAAAAAGAGTACCTTGACCCAATTTCTTATCACTTAAAATGTTTCTATTATCATATGCTATGATTATCATATCCTATGATCAAGCAAAGTTTAAAAAATTATGTCCATACATTCTCACTACATCTGAATGTGTTTGTTTCTGGTTAAACACTCTCTAAATATAGGGTAAGTATCAGCGATTGACTCCAGTGAACTAAAAGTGAGAAAGTGGATGTAACATTTATCGGGCCTGATACAAATATTAGGTTACTGTGAAAAAATAACGTAGGTCAGGTAACCAGAAACAAACATTTGTTTTGCCTTATTTTCTTTCCTTTAATTAATACAGAACAAATTATCACAAGGTTAAATCTATGGGGAATGAGAGAACCCATAATGCTGATCACTGAAAACTAGATTATATATATTATTGATGAAAATATATGGGAATTCAGGGTTGTATTACGCAAAAGTGTTTATAAATAAAAGCTGTTAAAAAACAAGGAGTAATTAATTGCGCCACAATACCAGAATACAACTAGACAAAGTGCTGTTATTGCATAAAGTACAAAAAACGTCATAAAAGGATATAATCTTCAAAATGTTTTATACCAGAAAAAACAACAATATCGAAAGAAGCCATAATCAAGTCAAACAACAACTAATTAATTAATACAATCCTTTCTCTACTTCAAGATGATAATGTGTATTAATCAAAATAATTATCATAAGAATCCATAAAAACTAGGGCTGTGGCAAGTATCGAGTACTTGGGTAATCACAAATAAAACTGAAAAATCGAGTACGAATAATCGTCATTACAGAGATTCATGGTTCGCGATCTTTATTTTAATATAAAGTGTGTTCTTAATTTGTTCTTGGAATACCCTTTCTCTGAATATGTATCATCTCATCACGGACTACTTTGTTTGTCAAGAGGTCCAATCGGATCTTTAAATAATAAGTTACAGGCTTAAACCAGAAAATGATGCTAATAAATCCATTAATTGGAAGGGAGTACGTATAATTTTAAGCCATAGAACAATTGATATTGATTTACATCATTATTCCTGCAATGTTGAAGTTTTAGATGGATTACTTGATAACAAAAGATTTGTGATTCGATTTGTGAATCGTAAGTGTTGAATCGTGGATTGGATCGGATCGCCACTTACCGAATGATCCACAGCCCTACATAAAAACTATGGATGTAATTCCCTAATCAAACTTCCAACAATTGATTGAACGATCAATCAACCAATCATAAGACTAAAGGAAGGAATAAATTTCTCCATAAAACTTTGTCAATGGAAGTACAATAACCAGGGAGTAGACAATTTTATGTATGAATACAAATTTTATGCCAAACAATAAAGAGATTCAAACTTTCAATGTCTAATAATCTACAGAAACGTGTTCATGTGTTTAATAAGGATTACTCATCCCATTTAAAACAGCCCTTAATTTATGTCTAAATATATCACAGCTAAACCATGAAGTATTTGTAATTTCGGATAAAAGGATTTATACAGCATAAAAACTGATTGGGACTAATCATTGAAATATAAATCAGCAACATTCAATGTAAGCAATTAAAATACTTCCTCCTTATCAAATTACAAATGAACATGAGAATAAATAGTGGAACTTTTGCATTATATCATATGTACATGAAATGTAAATCACCCTCTCCCAAAAAAAAGAAAATCTGGAATAAAAAATACAAAAAAGGGATTCAATAAATACATCACCAAGGCAACAAGACTAAAACACTAAATCGTTTTAACAAAGAGTTTGAACTACTGGTGTTTATGAACTTATAACCCATTTATCCACACAGATATTTCATTTTTAACTTGACAAAACTAGTTTTACTGATGATCTAATAACTTAATCCATTTTTTCGTCAAATCCAGGTAATGATTGGATCCTTTTTCTCCATAATCCAAGTATTTTCTAGATCTTAGAGTTTTCTTAACAGCTGGCTCTATCTGGGTCCCTTCATGCCATTCATTAAATGAAGTGATAGAAATAATCTCTGGTTTAATATTGATAGCGTTGGTGAATGATTCATCATAATACTTCCCATCTAGTCGTTTCCGTGTGTTACCCCCATTCCAAGGTCGAACTTCGGTATCGATATAACCTGGACCTACACTAGGAATAAACATCATACCATGTTTATCGCTGAACCGTTTAAGCTCAGGCCATAAATTCCAAGAACTGCCGTATGTGAATTTGTTTGTAGCAAAATATGTGTAAAATCCATCGAAACCAGATTTAAGCAAATGGTCTTTATGACTTGCCTCAACTAACAAACCAATAAAAATTCCTTCTAATTCAGTTCCACGAACAGACCCCCTGACAAAAGGTTTGAAGATTTTAGCCCATTCCATCGCAGGTGTTAGATAGGAATCATAGATATATATAAGAGGCAGGTCTTTTTTATTCATGTAACTTGTACGATAAAAGGCTGAATGATTGCCATATCTATTTAAAATGTACTTCAAGTTCTGTTTCATGGTTACAGCGCTGCGGCCTTTATATGGTTCCACATGAATCGCCACCTGAAATATTTAAGATGAAGTTAACTTAGAATTGCAGTTTACTTACCTTAATCAGATGATGTATCAAAACTTAAAGGTTAACATTAAGTCGATGAAAGTATGATTTAAAAGAGTTCAGACTAAAGTTACATTAAAATCACTAAATCAAGAAATAATGCATCTGTTACTAAAATGTTATCAGTGAAGTAGGGTACAAACACAAAGGAAGAATGGAAGAATCTTTCGGCAGCTACAAGACCAATCTCTACCAAGAGATGTTGTTTGTTATTCTTCACATTAACTATGGACAGAAACTGCTTCATGTATAGTATTTGTTAAACTAAAAGAAAGTATGACAATTAATGATTGCAATAAAATATATCAAAACATAAATTGTCAATCACAAAAAACTAAACAAATTCTGCTGGAGTTAAGATATTTACAAACATAATCATTAATTAATTTCTCAATTTCAAGAATGTAAAACTTTTCCTGAAAACCATCTGACTAACATACTGACTGACCAACATACTGACTGACCTTTAGATCATATTTTTTAGCAGAATCAAGTAATAGAGGCATAATAGCATCTGGTTCCCTGCCTTCATTATCAGCATCCCCAGGTGGGTACCAGGACACAACTACAACACCTGGATAAAATGGAAATAAAACATATGTAAGAATCATTTTATTATCTAACAAAATTTTACCAGCACCTATAATCTCAAATTTTGAGATAGAAAATTATTCATAAAATGTTGCTTCATTAGACAAATGAGATGCATTGAAAACATGAATAAATGTCCACCTGTGGACAACAACCACTTGTAAATACTGGCCACATGAAGAATAATGGTGACTCTTCAGTACTCATAAGTTCATCTTAATATACATATGAATAAGGCAAACTGTGAATATAAGAGTACAACATGTTTTCTCTTCATTATGAGAATTTTGTTTCTAGCATTGACTATGCATAGTGTTTCAACTTTTAAATGCACCTTGACACTTTAGATACAAGTGTATTCTTCTATACATATATCATCTTTTGTATGTTACTATGTGTTGGTTATCAAGGACGTTCTTTCAATGTCCCTATCCTAACTACCAAACCAACTACTGGGTCTAGAAAATCACATGATAATAGGGCAAGGCGTGTATCGGTGCTTTACACTGGGCATGATAAACGACCTGGAAAAACTGTTGGAAAAGATTAGGAATATAAATGCCTAGTTCTCCTGTATCTTATCACCCCACTCCATGGGGCGGCTCTGAAATGACCATAGCTGTTGAATGGGCCGTTAAACAGCAGATAACTACTAAGTGTTGGATGGGCGTTGGGGAAAGCTAAAATGTTATGGATGCATTTTTTTAGGAATCCTTTTCTTATAGATTGTATTTACTGTATCAATTTATCAAATAATGTTAAGTAACAATAAAAAATATTACTCAATGCATTTTGTAACTTTATACATGAAATGATAATATATTCATTGATCCCAATAACTTAGATCATAACATTAAGATGAGATCATACCAAAGTAAGTACTGAAACATTTACATGTAAAAACCATTAGGTCATCTTGACAAAATTAATGATGTATAGTTTACATCAGGAGACAAGTGCTCTGAAAACTATAGTATAAGGCCAGAGAAAAAATGCTGTTTAAGGTTACATTGTATCTACCCTATCAATAAAAGGCCTTTTTGTGGCAGCCCTACAGTTTCTAAAAGCAAAATCCAAATTTGGAAAATATCTGAAAACAAACTGTACCTCTAAAGTATGAAATGTATGTTAAAAAAGAGTTATGTAGACTAACAAGTCAATCATTTTAGTCAAGTAACCAAGAACATGACTTTTCTTGCCCATTGGTTGAGACTTGTTCTTATACATACCTATTTTAGCATATCTCATCATTTTCATATGGATATCTATAACTTCAGGATCTTGTGAGCTGTATGCACCAAGCAATGGATAGAAATTGGATCCGACATCATCCGGTGGCTTGTGTGTATAGTTTGGCCATTTCTTAGCAATGTTTTTATTCCAGTGTGGTATGTAGGGGTGGTTCCAGTGGAAATACTTCTCATCATACTCTGGAGTGCCGTACCAAGGGTAATAGAAGGTATGAGCCTGGTACGATGGTTTGTCACTGTCAGATGTTTTGAAGCTGCTATGCAGTTCAGCAGGAAATTTAGACTTAATGTCAACATGACTTTCAACCTTATCCACTTTCAAATATTGATTCTGTTTTGTTAAATTTGTCCCACTGGTAACATTAGAGATTGGAATCAATTTATGCATTAAAGCAGGTAAAATGTTGTGGGGATCAAACTTTATTTGCCTAAAACCATCATTGTTAAGAGGTGGATTATTTTGTCTAACTGAATTCAAATGGTGATAACTGTGAACCTTCCATAGAAGATTCATTCCAATAAAAATACAACCACAAATACACAGTAAGATAATTCCCTTCAAACATCTTGATTGTCTTTTAAGTAAGGCCATTACTTTCATTAATTAAAATACAGTATGAGTGTAAGATGTTTAACATGGGTATATTATCCAGATTGCAGGAATATTTATCACAGTCTTAAGTGGCATATCAACGAAGTTTTAAACTACATAACTTTTTTTTGTTATATCGCAACTAGCTAGAACAGCATTGCGTGGCATATGGCTTAAAACAAAGGCATGATGGATTTCAGAAACTGGTACAACTATTATTGGTACTTGGAGATATTTATCTATTTGGTATCAAATTTTTAAGTTAAGCAAGTCTGTCCAAATTCCATCATAGAACTATCCATTATGTTTCATCATGCATACTGGGATGGACCTGCCACAAGTAGAAAAAGGATCCAATCTTTCTTAATAATCTGAAAATGATAAAATGAAGTGGCATTACGGCAAAATTATATTGTAAAACAACAGACAATATTCATTGAAATGTTGATACCTATTTGTATGGTGGCAGATTAATGCCATGTCATATTTTTGCTTTTTTGCCACAACAAAGCAAAAATGCAAAAAAGCGAAAATACGACTAAGTCAAGACTTTGCATTGTTGCATTGTCTTGGCAAAAAAGCGAAAAACATGACAGACAAAGGCGATAATACGACACCTAAAATGTGTCGTGTTTTCGCCTTACATCTGTCGTATCTTTGCTTTTTTGTGGCAAAAATGCAACAATGAGAAAACACAACAAAATCGACTTTTTCACATTGTTACATTTTCGCATTACGACATGGCCTAAATCAGCCACCATACATTATGGCAAAATAATATTGTAAAACAACAGACAATATTCATTGAAATGTAGACACCTATTTTAATTGGTTAAATCATTTTGACTTTCATGCATGCCCACTTGTTATTTCTTTTGGTTCTTTTTATTAACATATTTAACATACTTCCCTTATAAGGTGTCATGACATTCTTAAAAAACGTAAGCAAATATTTTAAGTTATTTACTACAATTAAGATTAATATACTTTCATATCAAGCAACAAAGATTTAACAGAACATGCAAAAATAGTGTTTTATTGTGATAAAAAGTTTTCCCCTTTAGCGACTTCATTTTGTCAGCGAGAACCATCTCTAGGGTGTTCTGTATTAATAATAATAATAATAAAGACTTTATTTAATTTTATAGAGGCAATGCAGATTGGCATCTTCCCTGCGAGCCTCTTAGAGTGTAACAAATTTCATACATATATAATATATACAATAAATAAAACAAGACAAAAACATGAAACAAATACATGAAATGGCAAACAAATAACTAATAAATAACTGAATTGCACTGGTATGATACCATTTGACAATAATTCATTATCAAGGTAACGGGACTGGATATCCCTAGATTAACATTTTCACTACAAAATACCAAAATGCGCTTTGAAATCCGTCATCAAATAAGACAGCAATGATAATTCATAAATGACAATGTGTACTGTGTTTTTCTAAGCTGAGCAATTAATCAATTTTGATAGTCGATCAAAATTGCAAATGTTTACGGTTCAATAATTGAAACCCCGCGTCCAGGTTTGATGTCTAGTAAGATATTCTATAACAAATATTATTGTCATTAACGAATTAATAGTATCATATCGTACCGCGATTAATGATCTTGATTGACTATCAAAATTGAATGAGCCACTGGCGTAGCTTCCTCTAGGCACATGCCCTAAACTTTATCTGATGAAAAAGAAAAAAAAAGGAAATTGCAATAAGAAATGAAGGGGGTAGGGGCTGGGAGAATAGAAGTCTTGCAGAGTTTCTCTTAATTAATTTGTGGCCTCTATTAATATCAATGTATGTGTAGTACTTAAATTTACTAAAGTTGAAACTTGCAACTTCTTTGAAAAATCTTTTGATAATTGAAATCGCAAAATGAACTAGATCTAGCAGGAAAAAAACTGCAAGAACTTCATTAATATTTGTATGCTAAGCATGCCGATAAATGCCACAGAATGTGTCTCCCGGACCCCCTGGGAAGGTGACTACTCATTATTTCATATCTGATTTGAGAAGTAGTATAAATTTTGTACCCAAAGTAAATTAACATATGGGAAAATGAAAGTAGAATTTACATGAGAACAAAGTGCAAAAAGTTATCCCGAAAGATCAGTAATCAATTGGATATTAAACCTACATGGCCAATAAATTCGGTGTATAGCATGCATTAACATCAAACAAACGTAGATAAATAAAATAAAGCTTGATTTAACATTTATAACATTTACAAATTTATTACAAGACGTCAATTATTAAAGACTGACTTGGGAGGGTTTATGAAAGCACACTTGAGTCGGAATCTTGAACAACAAAATCAGAGAATCAATGAAGAACAAATAAGCATGCTTATTGCTTCGAAGAGTATACGGAATAAATAAAATAAATTGAAATCGATACCTAAATTCTGTTAAATTGTGACATGTCAATACACATGGTTCCCGAGCTACATCAACCAAGCAGGGTAAAAACCAAAATCTGTCATTTTGTTACGTACACTTTGATTGGTTCAAGTTTTTAGTTAAGATTAATTTCGTCCAATCAATGGCCTTTTTAGATTAGACAGTTGTTCATCAGATGTCCGCCATTTTCTCCCCACGCCGGAGAATGTGGTTGAAGAGAATTTAATGAAAATATATCCAAATATTTTAGCATTAGGTGTTGCGTCGTAAGATTTTCATTATGGAGGCTGTTCGAGCTTTCAACAATGAGGTATTTTATTCCGTTTTTTATTTTCTAAACCCAACATTCGACTATTTTTCCATGTGCCCTTGTGTTTTCTTTTCGACAAAACTACGACTGTTGAAGAAAAACCTACCTTATCGTATTAAGACTATGTTAAAGATATTGTTGCATCTCTCGAAAAACCTCAGGCCGAAAGTTAATAATACAAGTCGGCTGTCATCCATTTTGATAAATTATAAGGAGAAGTTGCAAACATTGCGTTTAATTGTCATTCATGTTTTTAACGGCACATTCGATAAATACGGTAATTTCAGAGCTGTCACAGAGAAAGGGGCATTTATATCCCTACATAATAGTTTTTATCGTACCCTGTGTAAAACCCCAATAAAACTTCAATCTTTTTCCTTAGTCCAACTAATCATACTGCTTTGTGACGGTGAGACATTTTTTCGACTTGGCTCCGTCCAGCACAGTCTAACAAAGATCTGCATGTTTGTGTGTGGAAAATCCCCAATTAAAACCCGTTGGGCACGATAACTACCAGGGGTTTTTTTACTAAGAAAGTGACACCGATAGTCGGCATCGGCGTCTTCCCCTCGGAAAATAACCTATATTTCCCTAAAAAAAAATTCCCTCAGAGCCATAAAAAAATCCAATATATTTTATGATAAAGTATGGTTGCTTTTCCTTAAGTCGTGGCTTTTCCTTGAGTCGTGGGTAAGGAAAACACGTGAATTTTCATGAAAGAACGGTCGCACTCAGAAACGTTCTATCCGTAAACTTGTCGAGAAACATCACGTTCATGATTCAGTGACGAAATGTGTATGAAACAGAAAATTATCTGCATATACTTGAAAAATTTGATATTTTTTCATATAATGTCTACATTTAGTTGTTATTATCATAGTATCATTCTTCTTATTATTCTATTTACATTTCTTGTCACCGACAATGACAGACTGATTGTTTAGGGTTTGTTGCGCACGCGCGACAAAAGTTTGGATAAAATATTGATCTCACAAAACTATCGGTATTCGACTGATTAAAAACCAATGTTGCGCTATCGGCTACTTGCATTGTTTACGAACGATCATCTTTTAATCACAAAAAACAATGATTTAAATAAATTTCTTTCTTTCTTGTTTTGGCTTTTTATTCATTTTTAATATTCATGCACAAAGAAACCAAAAAAAGTGTAGAGAATGTAATATTTAAGTACACAAATTAATTGATATGCCATTTAAAGTTCTGTTCATCAGTAAGGATTGTGGGAAGATTTTCTTAGTCCACAATACCGCTTAAGACTGTTCAGTGCGAAATATTTTAATATTTTCCAGTTAATTAGCATTAAAGAGGTTACTATCTATGTATACTGTTTACGTTGACAACTTGTTTCAGTGATTTTTAATAGTTTAGTGAGACTAAATGTGTTTTGTTTACACTACACTATTGAGATATTTAAAACCCACGACTCAAGGAAAAGCAACATCTACGTAAATGCAAAGAGGTACTAATGAATAATTACTTTAAATATTGGTATATAGCATTAAGAGAGACATGAAAGTTGATATTAGTGTAGATAAAAGTTGTCTTGTGTTTTAAATGTAATTTCCATGCTTGTACCTGTGACGTCATCACGCGTCACAAGTCTATTTTTAGAAATGGCCACGACTCAAGGCACATAAAGCATACACATTATCATGTCCATTCCTTTTAGAATTCCTCGCATATTGAATAATGCTTCATCATACAGCATCTAGGTAGTCTTTTTGACTAGTACCTACGGTGGTGATACTAAATATAGCTTTTTATTACGTCACGGATACTGTGTACCAGCATACGAACCTCGTTACATACGAGGACGGGAACAAATGCACTAGATCCCCGCTTCATAGTCTGGCGTATATTCGCCGCATACGATGACGGAAACCATTCGTCTTGCCGCACTGAATAAATCACTGCGTGCTGATTGGCTACAACCGTCATGCATTATTTTAACCAATCACACGACGGAATTACGTTGCATCATTTTGCTGTCAACATGGTCGCATTTGTAATTAAAATAAATGAATGTCCAGCGATATTTTGTTGTTTCCGGCGTAAATCATGCATGTGCAAAATGGCTGTTTCTCAGAAAGCAATAAAACATGTTTATGTATTGAAGTTAGCAATGTTTGAGTTCAGACACGGTGTTTTGACATGAAAATCAACCAGACCTAGTGTTAAGTATATTGTTTACCTATGGTATTTATGTTGATTTACCGTGTTTTGTGGATTTTCATCTAATAAAAAGTTGTGACTATGGCAAGGTCTGTTAAATAAGCAAGACTATGATATAAGTGTTAATGTCTTTCAAGTTTAAATACAAAAAGACAGCGAAATACCCCTGTATAGAGGCTGTTGGACTAGGAGATTAATTGATATAACTTTATAAAACCAGTATTACAAATACAGGGATTTTTCCCCAAATTTGCTTCTTTCATGTTTTTCCCCTTTTCACCAGCGTCCAGTGTCTTCCCCCATTCCTAAAAAAACCCTGACTACAATATCTGTGACCAAAGTGAACCATTCCGTCGGTAGAAAACACGTTTCTATACTCATGTGAGTATAAATTATTCCAACATACTTTTTCTGAAAGATGTATTAATGATTTGTTTCTTCCCACAATTTCCCAACTGAAAACGAAACTGGCGTAATGGCGGTAGAATGCTGGTGTCATGGTAAACATTGCCTACTCTCAAAAATTCGCTTCACAATTAGTACAAGTTTAAATAAGCTGGCATGTCAACGAAAGGGTGGCAAGTTAAACGTAAATCGACTTTCGTTAACTCTATGTACGCATTATAAAGATCGATTAAGAATTAAACTATCTGACTGTAGTTTTATACGGAGTGGAACTGGATGTGGCTAAAGTATGTTCGTACCGTTTTTTTAAGTTTAATATTTAAAATTTGACATTAACAAAGATTTTTTGAAGCACATTCACGCAGATTATTATTATTCCTCTCGAATTGAGTAAGTTATACAAGCTACTGAAGAATTTTGACGTAATTTTAATTTCCGCACATAAATATGCAAATGTTTGTAAGTCAAAGAGGATGGCCTTTCCGGATTCGTTCACGAAAATCGGCCAACCAGAAAGCCGAAGTAGTAGGGCTATTGGCATGGTAGTAGGACACTGGAAAAGCGTCACTTAGAAATTGAAAAGATGGAGGAGAGAATCGAACCCACAACCTTTTGTTTAGTAGTTTGACATGTTACCACTTGACCACCAATCACTGTCATCAGTGCTGAATCTTCCATTTTACTAAGTTTTAGGCGATAGATAGACCTTAAGTTCAAGAGGAAAAATATCATCTTGACCATTGTCTTAAAAAATTAAGCTCTGGTCATTTGGTCCAGTAAAGGTTCAAACATGCAAATGCAAACATGTTTATTAGGAAAAGGGGAGGATGCTTGGCACTGATAAAAGGGGAAAATTACATGGAAGATGAAATTTTGGGAATATTCGCAATGCCATTATACTTTCATAGACAATGTTGCTTATTTTCCAAGGGAAAGAACCTGACTATATCTAATTAAAACAAAAATTCCTGTGTAGGAAAGTGTTCATGCATGGCTTTCATCAACCTTTGTAAGCTACTTTTTAATCCCTTTATTTTATTTCAGTTGTCAGCTCTGTATGAGACAAAGCCACCAGTGTCTCGAGCCAAGATGGCAACAGTAACCAAATGTGCTATCAAGGCCATCAAGTTCTACAAGCATGTTGTACAGAGTGTTGAAAAATTCATCCAGAAGGTAATCACTAATTGCTATGAAATCTTTTTCATTTAAAATAATTCTTTATTGGACTTTAATAATAATTGTGTTCTGTTGTCTTTCAATTTTTTTAATGATTTACTAGTAGTATGAAAATTAGAAATGTTGGCTGTTAAATGTTGTTACTAGATTTTAACACATAAATTATCTAACTTTTACTTGAATTTTCAGTGCAAGCCTGAGTACAAAGTTCCTGGTTTGTATGTTATAGATTCTGTTGTAAGACAATCTAGACATCAGTTTAGTTCACAGAAAGATGTGTTTGCACCAAGGTTTACCAAGAACATTATTACCACATTCCAGAACCTCTTTAAATGCCCTGGTGAAGAAAGAGTAAGTGTCCTTGTTGTTAATAAAGAGAGAAAGTAATCTTTGCATATGTCTGCTGGAAATTTGGGAAAATTTATGGTTTTCAAAAAACATTTAAGCATTGATATTTTATTGTTTATGAAACAGCTGGCTGTGTCAACCTGATCAAATAGTTGCTGTTGCTGGACACTTTTACATGTGTTGTGTATTTAAATTAGTAGTACAGCTTCACTCTCAGTTATTGTTCCTTTTCTATCTTAATGCAACCATAATACATATATATTTAAATTCAAATTTACATTTTTACAGAGCAAGATTGTCAGGGTATTGAACTTGTGGCAGAAGAATGATGTGTTTCCTAGTGAAATTGTTCAACCTTTACTGGACTTGGCTGCAGATCCAACCAAACCAGCTCTTCTTGCTGCCGGTAAATTTCAATTAACATCATCCAATTCAATAACTGCATATACTGACTTAATGATGAAACAAAAAATGTACTTTATGACCGCTGAATATTGAAAATATGTTAGGATTAGCAATCATAATCAACAGTCAACTTGACTTCATTGGTGATATCTGCATGATTTATGTTCATATTATTTGAAGGGAGGGGATACTAAAATTGTGACCTGTTAGTGCTAACTTGCATTTTTTATTTTCTGAAAATGGATGATGGTATATATATATATTTTTGCATGCAGATGCTAGTAATAAATTTGGTGTAATTTATTTACTATGACATGAAGTGTTTATCTGTTGACTTTGGTTATATTTCAGCCCAAGCTGCTGTTGACAAAGTTCTTGCAGCAAGTGGAAAACCAACCAGTTCTCACCCAGCACAACATGGTGCACAGTCCCAACAAGCTGGTGAATCTGGGGACCAGAATGATAACATGAATCAAGCTACAGCTGAGAGTATGATAGCCACGCAGAATGATATGTTGAACACAGTGACACAGCTATTACAGCAGACTAATTCTGTGAGACATTAATTAATAATATCAGACTGCAAATAACACCTGTTTATATCTTTAACTAAATTATCAATCATTTAAATTTTGGCTTTAGTGCTTGTTAAGTCATGTTTTTATGGATTGCTTTTAACCATTAATGTCAATTGTTAAATGATACTTTTCCTCAACGTAAGGTAATACTTCGTCTGTCTTAGTTTTGTCTTTGAGATGTTGTTACCCAGTGCTGATATTTTTCATCTTTTGAAGATCACTTGTCTCTTACTTAATTGACAAATTTGGAAATTAAAATATGTGAAACTCTTTTTTTTATGCTTGTTATATGAACTGTCAATTTATGGTGAATTATTTACAAAATAACTTAAATGTTTACAGTCTGACACATTGCAGGGCAATGCCAGCCTAAGTGCTCAACAACAACAATTGCAACAATTACAACTTCTACAACAACAATTGATTCAGCAGACAGCATTAATGCAGCAGCCTTCAGGAGGTCCTCCGTTGATTGATTCAAATCTATTGGCGCAGATACAAGCTTTGACGAATCAGCTTCTACAAAAATCTGAGCTCAAACCTGAAGAAGGTTTCAATAAGGTATTGCATTTCACAATGAGCACTAAATTTAAAACTGTTAGGATATATGTGTTACATAGAATAATGTTATGGTTACAGATTTGAGGAAATGTTATTTTATTATATATTCCTAAAAAAACTGAACATAATTATATACTGTTTTACAACAATTACATAATGTGAAGATGTAGCTGTTATGTCTTCAGTGATGCTATAACATTATTTTAACAGTGTAACTTAAATATTTGTTTTGTATTTGTAGAAACTACTTGACTTTGATTATGGTGAAAGTGATGATGATGATGATAAAAGACATGTGAACCAGGGTATAACTGGGTAAGTCATTTATTTACAATCATTTGTGTTCAGTGATATATCTGGTCCAGAACATCTGCACTCATTCTAGTTGCAACAATGTCAAATTATAGATTACTTTATCAGTCTTTTTGAAAACTGTTATCCCTTCAGTTCTGACAGAGAAAAAGACTCAGAATAGCAAGAAATAATTACGGTTCTATAAAGCATCCTCCATAGACCTTTTCATTCTGGTGATTGACATGTTCTCAGAATTATCACTTAACAAGGCTTCTCATACAATTAAGTCCAGAACTTGTGTTTCAAAACAATACCTTACCTATCATAATTATAATACATTTTTCAGAGATGTACAGAATATACTGAATGATAGTGGATTAATGCAACAGATTCATCAAGTTTCACAATCAATCCAAAGAAATAATGAGTACTCGGAACTTACTGAGCAAGAGAAACGACGTCGTATATTAGAACAGCAACAAGCAGAATTTGATCAACAAATAGCGCAGGTAAAAGGACAATCTCTGGTATATTTTGTCAGCTAGATTGTCAAATGTTGTTTTATAGGTACTTAGACCATCTTTAAAAAATGTTTCGTTTGAGTTACACACCTACTCACCAAAATCGACCTACCCAACTTTTTTTGGTCTCTTTGGCAATTTTTTTTTCAATATATAAGTAGCATTTTGACAGGTAATTTGGATTCAATGTAAAAATAAAGGAAAGAAAATGTGTCCTGTCTACATGAAATTCTCTGGGTAGGGTTATCCCAAACAAACATTGTTTTAAGGATGGCCTTATATTTAAGTGAGTGACTTGTCCTTGTTGATGAATTTTTAGTTCATTCAAAGATAATATCGTAATATGTTTACAGAAGTATCTAAGATTTAAACAAATGTGAAAATTTCATCTACAAGGTCAATAAGTAATTCCAATTTTTGTATTACTCATTTAAATATAATCTGACACACTGACCTATTTTGATGTCTGATATCTTTAAGTTACCGAAGTGTGTTTCTAATTAACATAACAAATGGAATGTTTCCATATTAAGGGTGTACAACAACCACCTTTGCCTTTTGGTTCCCAGCCTTCAGCCCCTGGTGGTCAATTCCATGAAGAAGGGGAGTTTACTGAAGAAGCCCAGGATGAAGATTTTAGGGATCACCAACAGTTTAGGGATCGTGATGACCGTGACCGTAGAGATAGACGAAGAAGATCACGTGACAGATCTAGGTCAAGGTGAGATGAATTCTACTGTCGGGAGATAGTTTAATTGTGAAATTAATACTTTTTTGTTGCATCAATTATTATAGACTAAATAAGTGGACTATTTCATGACAATATATTAACAATTCTTCAACACCATTCTTACACTTTTTAAGGTCCATTGTCTAATTGCTTATTACAAGTTTTAATCTGAATGTAGATGTTTTAAATTTTGTTCATTTTATTTTAGAACACCAAAGAGACGTAGACGATCAAGGTCTAGAGATCGCAGGCGGAGGTCAAGGTCACGTGATCGTCCAAGGAGATCCAAGTAAGAAATCATTGTTGGTAGATTTAAGTGCAACCCTGTAAAATATGAAATAAACTAAATCAAAAGGTTTATTTTGATAATATCTATCTAAGCTTTGATATGCCAGAAACAAAGATGTTTTTGTTTTTATGAATTGATTTATGTATGTGATATAAAAAAAATCTGTTGTCAATAGGTTGATTTTTTCGAAGATTTGATACAATATTGTTACTTTATTTTAGGTCTAAGGACAGAGAAAAGAAAGAGAAAGAAAGGGACAGGAAGAAGAAAGGACTTCCTGCAGTACGAGGCAACTTTGTGACAAGTAAGTTAATACATTACTAATTGTACATTCTATTCCAAATTTACTGCCATGATCGTTAGCATTTAATCAATAAATCCTATAATCATGTAAACATAACTTCATCAATTTCATTAGCATGTTGAGAAAGCTTTGTCATGTAAACATTTGTCATAAATATAGATGATTTGGAAAATATTACTTTTATAAACATACAGAATGTTAAGAATATACAAATTGTTACCATTATTATTCAGTTGAGACATCATAGGGCAAAAGTTGTAAGTATTTTATGATTGGATGTGATGTGTGTTTCAATCATTCATTATTTCAGTTTGTACAACTACTATCTGGATTGGTCATCTAAATAAATTTACCAGTGAGGAAGAACTGAAGACAGAATTAGAACATTATGGACCTGTAGAAAATATAAATGTTAGTTAAAATTTCATTCTTTCTCTCATTGTTTTGTTTAAAATTCTCAGCCGTTCTTTACTGCAAAATTGAATCATAATGATTTGCCTGTGGTCAGATCCTATTGTCGAAATACCAACCTCATACATTAAAATGAGATTTTTCACTCTTAAGAAGCTAGATGATACTATTTTCCTCTTTTATTACTATTCTGTTTGAATTACCTTTGTACATGGATTGTGTAATACTTCACTTCTCTATTAAATCTCTTCTTTGAACAAAAACATCTCTTAATCTTTTGTATGTTTGCTTTCTAGATGGTGCCACCAAGGGGATGTGCTTATGTTGTAATGGAAAACAGAAAAGATGCCTACAAAGCTATTGACCGTCTTAAAGGTCACAAACTGAATGGAAGTGCTTTAAAAGTATGCTCTACTGCTTTTGTTCAGAGATTTCTTTCCCTAAACTTGTCTACAGATATCTTAAGTTAGGATTCTCTTAGTTAACAATAGAACAGTTTTGCAAATATTTTGTTTTGTTATCAAACTATCTGATCTGTTTGATTTAGAATAAATGTCATGTTCATATTTTAGAATGATGTTCTTACATCCCATGACAGACTTACTAATCCTTGTTATAATCCACATTTCAGACTGCCTGGGCTCAAAGTACAGCTATAAGAGAGTCTCAGTTCAAGGAAAGTTGGGACGTAGATGAAGGAGCCATATATGTACCATGGGATAATTTACCTAAAGATCTTTCCAATTTTCTTGATGGAGGGATAATAGATGGAGTATCATTACCAGAAAATTTAAAAGGTTGGCATATATAGATTGAAATAATGATGTTGTTTGATATGAAGTTGGACCCATGAAAATATAATGTAATAATTTAGCAGAAGGTTAAGGCAACTTTGTCTTAGCACGATTTAGTAGAATGTTGTGAACTGTTGTGTTTATCTGTGAATAATTGGTTTTTAGATGACTTGTAGATTCTCATCAGAAAATGTGTGTGTACCAGGTCTTCTGTCTTTGAGTTGCATTTTGATCAATGATCTTTTATGTTAACATTGTAGATATACCAACAGAAAAAGTCAAACTAGAACTTAACAACCAAGCTGCAGCTCAGGATAATCAGACCACTAACTCAATGACTCAACCTAACATGCCTGGTCAACCTCCAATGCCACAGATGCCGGGTCAGCCTCCAATGATGGGTAATTGTTTTATTTGTTTGAATTTTCTTTGATTTGTTATGTTGCTTAAATTGATATGGATACTGATAGGAAATTTGCTGCAATACCTCGTCCATAACATAGTTGGGCAGTTTAGATTAAAGCAAGATTATAACTTGATATTCTTCAAAGCACTTGAGTTTTGTGTATTGTCTACTTGCCATTTAAACATAGTCTTTTAAGACCAATTCAATTTTTTTGGCATAGTCACTTTCGCACATAATTCACTTCAAAATTATTTTAAACAATTGAAATAATGCATTGACTTTCTTCATTTGTAAATTGCTTAATCTGTTTGTATAATTTGTTTGTAAAACTTTATATTGTGTTTCAGGAATGATGCCAAACAATATGCCACCACTTCCTGGTATGTTACCTGGCATGATGATGTCAATGCAACGTCCAGTTGTTCCTGGTATGCCTCCACAACCTATGCAGTTAACTCCAGGAGGACCACCTATGATGCCACCAGGTTCACAAGTACCTGGCTTACCAGGTGTTAGACCTGTAAGTTGATCACTGTTCAGTTCTTTTAGTGAACAACTTGCGTACATGTAAACTTCTTACTTGAAGGAAATTGTGTGAAAATAATTTTAAGCAATTTAACTGTTTAATATACTATTGCACAGTATGGTTTTTAGTTTGCATTGAATATAAACTTGATTTCTATGTTGGCAAAATTATGAAAGTAAAGACAGTATATAGTAATATGTGAAATAAAATACTTTCTACAATCGTTTGGGACTTGCTCATATAGTTTCGGGCATGCGCATAAAGTTTTGCATTAAGCATAAAAACAACTGACTTAACCATTTAGAGCTAACCTTGGATATTTCTCTGTTTATTGACTTGTTAATCTTGATTTCAGCCTGGTGCTGCTGTATTACCACCATTACCAGCAATGAGTATGCCTAGTCTATCAGCTGCCAATTCCCTAGCACAAACCATCGAAAACATCATGTCTACAACAGCAGGTATGAACTAGTTTGTTGTCTGGTACTTTTCTCTGCTCCCAGTCTCGAGTCTGATGAGACACAAAGCTGGACGCAGTATTTTTGTTCTTTAAGTTCGTCCTCACTTTTAGCCATTTCAAACTTTTGTGGAGTGCTTTGATAACCCAGTGACACAGGCATGTGACCACTGATAAGTACAATATTCTACTCGCTACTTAATTTTACTACTTAACTAGAAGGATGTGGGAATAAAGTATTAATAGTGTTATTGTATGCTTACTTAGTAATGTTTAATTCTGACTGATCATTTGTTTGTTTGTGAGTGTTTGTTTGTTACTTAAATTATGCATGTTACTAACAACTTCTTTCAATATTTCAGGAGTAATTCCAAGTTCACCATCAATACCTCCACGTCCATCAGGTTTTACACCAGGAGGTCCTCCTAGGTTCGGTTTTAATCCAAGTATGCCACCTCCTGGGTTCAGACTACCTCCTCCTGGGTTTGGAAGTCCAATGAGACCTATGCTTGGAATGCCTACTAGTAAGCCAGGTGAGGTTGGAGAGCGTCCTCCATTATTAGCAGGACAAGTTCCTAAACAACCGGAGATGATGTGGCCTCCAGATAGCAATGAGAAAGATGATGATATGGATGAAGATGAGGATATAAATGAAGACAGATCAGAAATTATCCGTGATACCCCTCGTTTACCTGGACAGTTCGGGCAATCACCACAAAACCAACCTCCCCCACCTGGTCAATCAGATCAGCCCCCTGTGAGAATGCTAGCTCCTCCTGGTGGTTTTCCCCCTGGTGGACCCCCTGGCCCAGTTAATCAACCTTGGAATATGAACTCAAGAATGGGTGGGCCTAGACAGATGAGGCCTCACATGGGAGGTCCAGATATGTTTGGTAGTCCAATGAATCAAAGAATGGGAGGACCAGGACCTAGAGGTTCACCCATGGGTAACTTACCTGGTGGATTCCCAAGATTTGGTGGTCCAAGAGGGCCAGGTGTGCGAGGACCCGTCTCATTACTAGATCTTGATTTGAAACCAAAGGACACATTTGCTGGTGAAACATTCAGTTCTGATCAGCCAAAGGAACAGAATGAACAGAAAAATGTTGACGATACTGCTGGTAATGAAGAAGATGGAGAATTTAGTTCATGGCAATCAGGGTCTAGAAACAATAATGATGATCGTAAAAGAGACAGATCTGGTGGTAGAGATCGGTCATTCCGTGGTAGAGATGAGGAGAGAGATCGTGATGACAGAGGGTACAATAGGAGAGATAGAGACAGGCATCGTGACAGAGATCATGGTAGATCTAGAGATCATGATAGAGATCGCGACCGTGATTGGAGAAGACGTGATGATAGACCAGACCGAGATAGAAGTGATAGGGACAGGTCTCGCAAGAGTAGATGGAGTAATAATGACGATATCCAACAGAATGAAACTAATAAAGAAGAACAGACTGAAGCTCAAGTTGTTAACAATAGTGGTGCTGGTGAAATTTCAGGTTCGGTTGATGAAATTACAAGTAGTACTTTGGAATTTGTGCCTGAAACTACTGAGTTCACTGAAAAGGAAAAGGAAGACACTAATGAATTTAGTGAAATTGCAAGTGATAATGTTGAACCAGTTCAAAAAGACGAGTCTCAAAATAGTGAAGCAGTTGAAAGCAATGAAAATATTCATACTGATGTTGATAAACTGCAAAATGAAGATCCTAGTATATTAAATGATACTGATAATTCCAATTCTAATGAAATTGTTGAAGATACCACTCAACAACCAAGTGAAGATGTTCTTAACAATGGACCAGTATCTGATGAACCCCAAACCGAAAGAGTGGTTGAAAATGTAGAGACCGACAAGTCAGCAGTGGACAGTTCGCCGGCTGATGAAATTCAAAATGTTGAAATGGATCTAGAAGAAGGTGAATTATCTAGTTAAACTAGTTAATTACTGTGAAAATTAGTTATTTAATTGTGTTGAGTGTTCATAAAATATCCTGTGCAACATAAACTCATAACTGATTTCATGTTCGAATGATTAGTGAATGTGTCTTTCGTGTTCATTTGTGTCCCAAGATTTTTTTTGTCATACGAGTGTCAGAAGTTTATCATATGCTGAGTCTGTATCATTAATTATGTTGGATCATGTTCATATCAGTTACGAAAAAGTCAGTATTTTCATTAGATTGGGTGTTAGGCTTTGTATGTCAAAGTATGTATTTGGTGATATCAACATTTCAGTTGATCTTCATAACAATGTCTTTGTTTTTTGCTGAATTGTTTTGTTTCAAACTGTAAAGATTGATTTTATTTTAAACCATTATAAATGTTTCCGATCAGTTCTATGAACTTATTAACTTGCAATTTAATTAAGAATAATTGTGTATCCAGTACAAAGAAGTATCCCTAATTTGTATGCATTTTTGGCATATTCCATTAAATGGGGTTTACATCAATATCAGCCCCAATTAATCATGCGGACATTTATTTCATAGGATCATTTTTTAAAATCTTCATAAACTGAAATCAGCTGTATGTGAGGCAGGGAGTCTTGATTTTTTCATTGATTTTCAAATTGTGATCATGATGATGTTTTAATTGTATATTTTGTGTTTTATTGTAAATTTGAAATTTGCTGATTAATTGGGTCTTATTCACTGTATTTTGCATTTTATAATTGCATATTTATTGCAATATACATGTAAATGATGAATTTGCATATTTATATGATCTCCACTCTACAGAGTTAAAAAAAATTAAAACTTTCAAAGAAAAAATAAAAAACTGAATTAGAAATTTTTTATTGTTTGTACGTTTTTGTTGCATGATTTTAATTTCGTCCACGGAAGGCTGTATTTCCATTGTCACATTATCTGAAGCTGAGTGGAATTAACATGAAATGGAGAATATGCTTGGATCTTTGTATAATCCAATAAGGATGTTGTTTCAAGCACTTGACCGCTAAGCCGGAATGGAGACGACTTAGTTGCTTATTACGTCAATTCCAACATGAGAGGATGAAATGAAGTTTTAATTTTTTCAACAAATTTACTATCCCATGAATTACCTGCTTTGAGTTGTATGAATGTAAGCATTGATCAGAGGACATGATTCGTATATCTGATTACATACACAGCACCTGGGACTATCGTGTACAGCAACTAAATCTTTCAGGAATAGCACTGTTCTGACAATTATTTTTGTTTATGTTTTGTTGTGTTAGATACTTGGTATGCCCCACTGACGTAACTTTACCTAGAAATCATTATTATGCATTGTACTAAAAATGGGCTTCGCTAATACCAGGAAGGATTAGACTTGTAGATACAAATTAGCCCAAAATGGTAAACTCCAATCACTTGGTAAGAGAACAATTGTTCTCTAATTTTTTGCATATATGTTATATATACCCCATTGTTTTGTTTCTATATTGTTACCTATACTTAGATGATTTAAATGTTCTATGAAGTTAAGGTAGGTGTTTATATATTGATTCATCGTTGGATGCAAATTGGATGAAGAAAATAGGGAGGACTTCAAAGGAACTGATGGAACATTGACATTATAAGTGCAGAGACACAATTGTGTTAAATGATTATAAGGTATGTGTATTGTGAAATACAAATGTTATAATTAATTATACAAATAATCGAAAATGTGTGTATATTTTGAAATTAAATCTTTGTACTGTATTATGCTTCAACATCTTATCTGATATATCCTGTATATTTCTACATGTTTGAATTCGACCCGCCTCCGTGGTCGAGTCATTGAAGTTGCTGACTTCAAATCACTAACCTCTCACTGATAGAAGGTCTTGGGTTCAAGACCCGCTACCGACCATGTCTCTATGTGAGAAAGTAGGCAGTTGCTTACGGAGGATGGGAGTCAAGTACTGGTTTTTCCCAGGAGCGATGCTTGGGTGAACTGACCACCTCATATGACTGACTGTTGAAAAGGGGCATAAAAGTCTATATAAACAAACATGTTTTAATTCTAGTGAGGAAAGATTGACCCTTTTTATGACTAACCTAATGCCATTTAAATGATCTTGCAGTTTCCCCTGAACTTGCATCTGATATATAATTAACACTTAAAAACTTTTGTTTCTTTGGTTCTTAACCTTAATGTTTTCGATTACTCCACTCCTCACAATCTCTGAGGTACAAACATTTTTAACCAAACTTCTCGTCTCAGTTTTAATCAATTCATGTCAAACATGCTTACTCTTTCAAACTACATAGTTACAAGTCATATTTAAGGTTACCTGACCAAACATGGGGTAGGATGCAAACTTCAGTTTGACCTTTCATACTGTAGTTAGGTACAGTTGTACTTAAGATTTTGCTGTTTAAGACTCGAGGGTTGGCAAAAACAAGGTTGGGTCTCGAGGGTTGGCAAAAACAAGGTTGGGTAACAGTAAATGTGATAATCTTTTTTGACCTATAAACACTTGCTAACAAACAATTAATTGAGATAGGTGACAGTGTTTGGTTACCACCAGCAAATGAAATAATGTAAACCAGAGGCATATTATTTTAGCGTGAGGGAACCATTGAATTTCTTAACAGATTTCTGTAATTCATCAAGGTCACAATGTCTCTGGGGTAATGAGTGCAGCCGTTGAAAATTAATTAAAAGTGTGGCTAGATCGTGATAGCTTCAAATAAAGTACACAAGTAGACATTGGATAAAAATAAATTTAATACATTTAAAACTTCAGACAAAAGGTGAACTAATATTTAAGGTACAAGTCACAAAGTCTAGATGTATATTACATAACAATGTTTGATAAAACAAAAGTTCTAAGACACAGTGTTATTGCTAAATATACGAGGAACTTTATATTGTATAAAAACTTAAATTAAAATGGAAAGTCAATAAAAAATGTACATATATCAATCAATTATAAGACCAACATTGACAGGTAATACACAGCTATGAATAGGTAGGAGCTAACACTGTATTTTGGAATAAAATATGTCTGCATTTTTTAGTATGCTTAGGTTAAGATATATAATATATGTACACAAGGAATATAACACTGAATCTGCATAGGTCATTGCTGTATAATAATAATTAGTGGGATTGATTAAAATCACTGAGCAGTAATTACCCACAAAATAGAGGAGAGCTTCATCACATTCAACATTGTGGGATTTTCTTTAGGTCATTAACTGACACCGAAGTCTATATAGGATTTATGTGACATTGACAGTGAATTATTATAAATGCCATGAACAGATATCATTCTTTGTAATTTAAGCAGCATTTTGCAACTATCTTATTCAATTTAAGCAGATTATCATCACTGACACAGCAAACAGGTGATCTGCATGTTGGATCACAGATGATGATATTACAGGTATCTTCACTGATGAATTGATTCATTTTACACATCACAGAATGTTCAAACATCAGGATGGTTTCAGGACATAGCAGGTTTTCCTCTTATGATCACTGATGAGCCGGGTTCAAACCTCAGTGGTATGTAACCATCAACATTACAACCAACAACACAAGCTTCATCATCTGAAAAAAATACAATCTTCATGTGAGGTCAATTTTGCTAATTTCAACAGCTGTAATAAAATCAGTTTGTCGCAAATGCAAATAATGCCAGTAAATTTGTATATTAATTTGCCTATAAGGGAAACAATAGACAGGATTTTTTATAGTACATTGTATGTTACTTTTTCCCTAAAACATTGTGCATCAAAATCAGCATCAGCAACTTTCAGACAACATAAATAATTCTTCACCTACTTTACCCATGAGTTTGAATAGTCACTTGTCAGAAACTTATTAAAATTAAAATCCAATTTCATCCCAGTCAAAAATACATGTATTTTCATAAAAACTCCCAACATTGATTCAAAATGTCATAAGAATTTACAAATATAAGCTGAAAGTACAGATTTTAAAATGTATAAAATTATGTTACATGTGCATCCAACCAAATATTATTTACTAGTATTTATTTGGGTTAAAGCCATTTTTCAACAAATTTTCAGTTATATACGATGGCCGATTCACCAAACAAGTTTTCCTGGTTGGTATTCTAACCAGTACTAACTTACCCTTCCACAAGGAAACGTCAACTTCCACTGGAACATGACTGCAGTCATTCAATTAGCATTTCTTCCACAATAGAAATTTGCAATAGCTTAGATTTACAGATATGTTTTACTTGCCTACAAATATTTCAACTGTTTCCAAACTAAAAGCTTGTTTGATTTGTTCAAGCTGAATACGTCCATTATCTAATAAGAACTTCTTTTCTATCTTAAATCCATCCTTGCAACAAAAGCACACTTGAACTAAATCTGTAAGTACAAAATATTATCCATAATTCTCATACAAGTCCTGATAAAGCCTATTTATTGTTTGCCATTCCTGCAGACCAACATTTTTAGTTTTAAAATAAGATATACTTTTGATTAGTTGATTTTCTAGCATAAATTTAACTTATAGAGGTCCTTGCCTTGAGCACTTCAGCAACAATGGACACCATCTAAAGAGATAAACAACTATTTGTCCCATTTCATTATTTATAATACTGCTACATAAAAGACCTCTTAATATGATAACCAGTCAGACCAAAATAAGATGTTCACAGGACTGGTGTGATTTTCAGCGGTTATGATAATCCCTGGACCCAGTGGGGGCCTCAGCAGCCCTAAAGCCCCAGCTCAATTAGCTTGATTTTCCTCTTGCCATTCCACTAATCACACCCCAGTGTACTCTTTACCACACTAATATTTCCAGTCTACACTTTCACTCACTGATAACAGATCATAATATGTTTAGAATATGCTTCAAATCACAACTAGATTTGTTACAATAGATTATCAGTATTACACAGAAATCTTACCTGGTTTGTTGACTGATTTATATCTGTAAGGTAGAACACATGTGGACTCATCAATCCTCCTGAAACATATAAATACATAGTAACACATAGTATACAAATAAAATATGGGAAAGAAGTTGGGGCTCAGGTATAGGGAGGGGGGGATACACCAAAAGAGGCAAATCTTTTCGGAAAATATCACTTATTTTTGAGGGGATGACTATCAGTGACAGATTCTTAGAAAAAGAAACATAGCTGATATCATCTGAAAATTTATTCACATTTTAGTACCCTTCAATAAACCTTGGATAAATAATCTATTAAGAAATATTTATTTTGACTGTCTATTCAGTTATAGTAAACATGAAAATGAACAATGAAGAAAGTTCATAGCTGAACTAAAGAGAATATAAACACAATGTTGAATTCACGTTCCCATAGAGTAAAAAATTAATATTGTTTTAAAAAAAATCTGTTTAGTACTTATAGACAGTAGGACAAGAAGATAAATAACAAACATACTATATCTTACATACCTGCTTAGCCTATGCATCTGTTCTTGCAACTTGGTAATTTTTCCATTCTGAAATAAAGATACAACATTTTATAATTCATTTATATAAGTGTACATGTACCTAACTATAAGATAGTAAGGAGGAGGTGACAATTATCTTATTTCATTCTTCATCACTAACTTTATAATGATGTTGCGTTGTTATGACACAAAGTCTATCTAATAATCAATGCAGAATAGGCACATAGATCAAGGTAAAGAAGACCTCTCATTAAAATATTAGGTAAAATTGAGGTAAATTGACTAACTACAAAAATAATGTATGCCATTTCATTCCATACCTGGAAGCATATTAAACAATAAGACAATAAAGTGACTTTAAGCTACCTGTTCCTTAAGAATTTTATCAATATCTTCCAAGGACTCCATGGATACACTCTGAGCACCTGCTACATCTGGAATAGTGTTGTTGGACATTTCCATTGACATCATCTTCTTCTCACAGTAATCTTCCATCAGTTTCTGATTTTGAGATTCTTCGGAACATAATGCGTGCATATCTGCATGTTTGAAATTGTGTTTTTGTGATGAAAAATCCACCTTTTCCACCTCAAGATCTTTAACTGATGAATTTGCCTCACTTCCAATTTCAACAATTCCAGATTTCACTGAATTAGTGTCACTATTATTCACTCCAAGTTTCAGAGTGGTTATTTCTGCTGAAGAGCCATTTTGTGGAGGTAAAGATTTTTCACTTGGCGCATTAACACTTGGAACATTCTGATTATCTGAAATTTCTACATTTGATTCTGAAACACCGTTACCAGTCAACTTGCTTTCTGACTCACTGTGTCTGCTATTTATATCATTACTGTCTGTATGAGGAACACTTTCAGCAATTCTGCTAAGTGAATCACTCTTTTCATTTTTCCTCACACAATCTCGAGGTGACATTTCTGGAGAATCAGACAAGTACTCCATTGGCATTTTAGCTTCAGATTCTGTTTTTGCTTCATTACTTGACATATATTTACCAGCTTCATCTCGTCCTTGTCGCATTGACCTTTTCTTCCTAACAGGTCTTTTAGGAAGTTCAGCATTTTCTTTTGTTTGACTTTTATTCTGTGAATTAGCACTGAAATGATTCGAATCACCATTTTGTTTAGGAATTTCACTGAGAACTTTTTGTTCAGCAGTCTTCTGTTCAGCTATTTCTTCGATCTTCACAGAATTATTATTTTCCTTATTCTCCAACATTGATAGGTTGCTTACACCATTCTTCAGCTTTGTATCAAAGTTGAGAACTTTCTCATATATAGAGTCATAATCTTTCTCCTCCTGCTGGCCATTGGAGGCCACAGACATGGGTATGGATGGAGCACTCACTGTGTGGGTTAATGGATTCTTCTCATAATTACCTGTAGGAGAAAACAGAATCAAAACATGTGGTCAGTACAGTAAAGGTGTATAAATACTTAAAATACAGTATTATGTGGAGAGAATTACTATAAGCTGTAGTAGCTTCCAATTCAATCCACATGTCAGGATGTTTACATTGTATGGGTGTATATAAATATATGAATTTCTCATGTACGGTCTCGACAAATAAATATGTTTAAACAAAAGTCAGTTTTTTCACATGTTAAAGGAATAATGCCTTATGTTCGTAAGATTATGTAAATTGGGCATAAAAAAGATTATTCTATGTATTGATACAATTATAATTATTTCACGCTTTCACTAAATGTAGAACACAGTAAGTAGCTTTGCTGTCAATTACATAATAAGTCTTGGACTCTTGGCACATTTTGTAAGAAAATCCCTGTCATCCAGGAGATGATACAATTCTATATTGATTTATTCATTAATTAATGAATAGCAGAATAGTAATTCTGATTGATATCGAAGATTCGTATAAAGTCACATATCGAGACTAATGTTACAAATCCTTACCTTGTTTAATGTGGAAAAATTTCATCACAGACTTCATCTTTATATAGGATGTTGATGAGGGGAAAGCTGTATCATGTAAATCTTTCTTGCCCAGTAAAATCAATACACCACAATTATCACTCACAGATTTAGGTAAACTTGCCACACCTTTAGGTCTCTCATCTTTGTTCACAAGCTGTAAGTCATATAAATAATGTTAAAATCTCATCAAATACTTCACTAGAATACTATATAAAATACATTAACAATCTATACAATAAATAGTTAGTTACTGTTTTACCATAATGCAGTATAAAAACTGAGAACTTCTCAAGATTAGATAATGATTATCTTTAGAAAATATCTTGTCTGAAGGCAGATAAATGTGATACCCATGTGGAAACTTATAGAACACAGCATACAAATCAGAATACTGAACAGTTGAATCCTTCATGATATGACCATCTTTGGGTGCTGAAAAAATGGTCTTCACTGTATAGATGGTCACATTATCTAGTTGATATATAAAAGGAAAAAAACAGCCTAAAATTTACTGGTTATTTCACTTTTATTTTTATTTTGGATGTACTTACAATCTCTTGATATTTTGTGAGCTGATCTTTGTTGTACGAGAAAATTTGTAACAATGTCTGTGAGTTACTGCCAACTAACAGCAGACTGTGACTTTCCTGTAAATATAACATCATGAAGAAGTATAAATAAAAACTACATGATTTTGAGTTATTATTTTCATCATCCTGATTATTACAAAGTGATCAAATATGACTCTATCATTCACAGTCATTAATAGTAGAATCAGTTCTATATATTCTATTTGTACTGTGAAATTCATACAGCAAATCATGGTAACAGGCATTGTAAAGTCTTCTTTATTACCAAGCTTTCAAAATACACAAAAAAATAAACAAGGTAAATGGTTAACAAATAAAATTTAGAAGAAGAACTTTCCATCAATTTTTGACAAGCATGCATTCATGAAGTATGTAGATATTTCAGCTAAAAAGTCAATATTTTCTAATTTTTAAAAACAACAGACATATTCTTACAGTCTGTAAAGTAACACAAAATGAAGAAATGTATTACCACATAGAGTAGAAGATCTGGTGTCAGTATACCTTTCACATTGACACTACACAATCTTACAGGATCCTTGTCTTCACGAAGTTCTATACAATCTAATCTAGAGCTATCCTCAACCACTGTCTGCAAAATATACAAAAACATCAATGGACATGGATCAATAATAAAAAACATATCAATATTACTAGCATGATCTGTTGAGATGGATGATGTTGCAAAACTGATGATTAAGTTTTATTGCTGAAATTTTATCAGCAAGTCAAAATATCATCAATACGCTTGGCAAAAAAATGTAGATCAATTGAGGCACATAATTACTGATTGACATCAAAATAAAGATGCAGATCAATGAAGGCCAGATAAATGTTGTCAAATCTTAGATAAACTTAACTGATGATGTACAACATTATAATCATGTTATTATCATCACATTCATGAGAACATTGATGAAGATTCAGAATTATAATTTCAATGTTATTAGAGCACATTTATCCATATTTAATCCATATCACACAATTACTGCCTGAACTAAACAGACACATCTGTATGATCACACACACAAAGGTTGAATGTGAAACTTAATTTAGCTTATAGCGGCACACGTAGCAGTACTTAACTACTTATTCACCCTTTTTCAATAATCTTGGTGATACGGTCCATAATAAATTTAAATGTCTATAAACCATTTACAGTGTGGGGAATCCACGTGACCTAGTGATGTCACAATGTTATCAGTACAAGCGCGTTTTCTGTCAATTGAACTAGGAAAACATCACGTAAGTGCATCATTTTTCTTTTTATTCTAAAGCCACGTAACTGTTGCAACTCCTTACATAAAGGGCTACCTCCGGTTCAGATTTTTGTCACTGTAGGCCCTCTACTTTTTGGCTTTTCTTGTCCAAACCGTTTTACAGTATTATGAAAATGAACGTTATTTTTCCAAAAAAAATTAAAAAACGGTTTGGACAAGAAAAAAGTAACAAAGTCGAGGGCTTTCAGTGACAAAATTCCCCACATTGATTTAATATGTTTCTTCTTTGCAACTACAATTAAGTAGAAGTATTGTATTACAATGTACTTACATTTGGATTCCTTTGAAGATTTAAAAGTGATTCTGTAATTGACGTTCCATTGCCCTTGGGTATTAAAATATCAGCATCTGTAAGCTCTTCGTTTGAATTTGAATTTAACGAATCAGGAACGAGGAAAGTATCCCGCTGTTTACACAATGATTCCAAAGGTAGTTCACCAGCTATGATAATTCTATCCTTGTGGAGAGCAACAACACTAGATATATGTCCAGTCAATCTACAAGTTAAGTATAGGTAAAACAATAAACAGGTGATAAAATAGCAGTGGATAACATTATAGTTAACATGATTATTCGCAACCTAGTTGTCAAAATAAATGACATACAGAACATAAACACTAATTATGAGATCATTAAGAGTGTTTATTGTGAAGACATGCTGACAAATACATGTTTATTATTAATGTACACCTTAAAATACATGTATAAAAATAATTAATGACAATAAAACAGAACAATGGTGAAAATCCTGACAAAATACTTTAATCCAATATCACTGATGTCAACACGAAATTTACAACAATTTAAGCAAAAACTGTAGAAATTTGTGATATAATGAAATTAGAAATACTTTATAGACTGTCTAAAAAAATATTGAAGCTTATTACATGGCTGTGTTCAGATAAGGAACAACAAATTTAGAGTATTACATAACAATACACACACAGATCAAAGACCATAAAATAAGTACTTATCTTAATAACATTTTAACTATTATATAAACAACAGAAAATATTTCTTTTTTAACAACTGAACTGAATCAATACCTACATAAGATTAAATTTTAAACCCAAAATACAACACTACACATCTGTGGGTATTGATTACACCATGTTTAAACAATAACTTACATTATAACACTGAATTAACAAAATATTATTTAATGTTATCCACTAGTGATTCATTACATCTAGAATCAGTCAACAAACTAAGAAAAAATATCATCAATTTCTCGCTTGATTAGATTCGACATCACAAAAATATGTGACCGTAAATAAATAATTAGCATGCTATCATGGTTAGTTAGTCATTCTGTCATTTCCCCGAGGGTAAGACTGTATGTTATATGAATAAGATTATACAGTACAGACGTATAAATGTCTCAATTAGTGAGACTAGATCAGATTATGCGATATGCCATAACTAATGACATGTAGACAAGATCTAAATTCATTAAAGTTTAATAGTTTCTAACAGTCACTTAAATCTACAAGGAACTAAAATAAAAAATAAAACACATAATCAATAGTTTCTGTAGTGTGTTAGCATGTAGACTGATTCTGCATAAATTTAATTTTGTATGACTTAGAAGGCAATTTCAGCCACTTAGTTGATGCAGCTAATTTTTTAGGTATATATAACACCAAGGTTTATCTACTGATTAACATATATATGACATGACTCAGTAATACAAATATTGTTTAATATTATATGGATACATTCTTTGAACAAATAGATTTTGACAGGATGCATACACTGAATTACTAAACTTAATTATTAAGAAAATATTTTGATCAAATTTGAGAGAAAGTAATTAAAAGAAAAAAAAATTCTTCATGAATGTAAATTTTATTCTTCCACAATTTAAGACAGTTAATTCAAAAGCAAATTCAAGTTCAAATCTCTGTTATCATACCTCAACTTTATGAAAGTTAAAGTTTTAATTGACAATCTGAGATGACCCCTATTTTCTGTGCAAACAGAAATTAAATATAAACCATATATCTTAATATAATAGTAATAGCCTTGAGCAATAATGATTGTAGTTTAAGCATACTGGGTGGTATTTCCATAGTCATCTTAATTATATACCAAAGACGGCAACATGAATTAGTACTATCAACATGTTTTCAGTGACATAAATTAGTTTCTTTCACTTGAAAGTTAGTACATACAGCAAATGTGTCGCCATTCTGTACAATAATCACCTTTAAATAGACAGATAGATACAACAGACCCATTTTTATCACATATAGATCTGTTTTGTATGTACTGGTATAAGCTTGGCTCATAAAGCAAAGAAATAAAATACCATAGTCATGGTAATACTGTAAATTTATCAAATAGAACTAATACTTATTTATACACTTAATTTAGACATGTTAACTTTCTTTTCTCTGGTGTTTAATGCTGCATGTACAAACAGATGGGGTCATTCAGTGGCGTATCCTACTTAATCAGTGGAGCGAGACCCAAAGGGAACACCTAATTAGATCCATAGACCTTTCACATGAGAGCTGGACAGACCCCTGACTGTTGGGGTTTGAACTTATAGCATTGTAGGGCTGCTGGCTAGTGATTTCTACTTACAGACCATAACCACCCAACCATGCCGACCTAGCTCACAGACATGTTGATGGAATCAGTCAAATGTAAGTCTCACTAAGAAAACCATTAAGGGCAACAGAATTTTATGTATGATTAATTTAACCCCATCATTTCAAATCAAAATTCTCATTTGGAAATGAAGCCTTTTGGAAAGTAAAAACATCAACAGATCATCAACAAAACCATGAAATGACCCCAAATAAACCTTCAAACATTATTTGTGGGTGAATAATGACTATTTAATTGAGTAGTATTACTCATTAATTAACTTACAATTTTTTCATAACCAAGTTCTATCCTGTGCAAGTATCCAACATACTTTACGTTATCTATCAGATATGTCAGCTTTGAGCATATCATTCATTAAATCTTATTAAGTGTATTATTCGCCTTGAGTGACCACAACCTATCCTGAGGCTAAATTGTATACCAATATACAATAACACATTTTAACATGTATATTTATGAATATGTTGCATAGCATGTGTAAGATCCTAGTCAATCTGACTCTAAAAGATATGCAACAACTTATTCAGAAAACATTTAAAATTAGAAGGTATACTATTTTTATGTAGTACATCAACTGACCATTTGGCTACAGTTTTGTCTATAATAACATGTACCTCTAAAATATGCTATCATTACATTGATAGCTGTCAACAGTGCAATGTGAACCAGATTTTCAAAACTTAAAATGAAATACTTACCCAGGGACTGTCCATGAAATAACTGTATATTGTGTCACTGAACTATTGATGTCTGACCAAGTATATACCTAGATATTTGATATAAATGTCAGAGTAATCAATTACATCATACAGACAATAGGATCAATGCAAACAAAATCACTGTCCGAGATAGTCCAACTATCACACATAAACAATGCATGCTAAGTTACATACAATATTTGGAAGTTTATTACTTTCAACTTTTATTATTGACTGTACAAAATGAATTTCATTAAATGTGGTACTTGGTATTTGGTACTTGCCATTTTACTTTCATTGTGTACAGATGCAGATGCACATGTAGTAGACTACATTCATGTAGTGTGTTGCTTATATTCATTACAGTCAGTATCCCAAGATTGTAACTACAGTACAACCTCTCCAGAGCGGCCTTCTCTTGAGCAATAACCTCCCTTCAACAACATAATTTTGCTACTCCTAAATGGTGTTGCTTTGGAGAGGTTGCACAGTACACTAAACACCCTTCATTTCTGCTCAACCAATTAGAGACAGACAATAGTACTATAAGTTCACCCCAAGCATTTATTCTCAGATTACCGTATGTAGCATCAATGTACTTTACAAAAGCACTCCATCAATCTAACTGATATTGTGTCAATACACATTCGTAACTTACCATCAAAGATGTCCCAATACATATTACAAGTTTTAGACCATCTGTTGACCAACATCCACAACGTATCTTATCCCTGTAATATAACAAACAATATAATCTTCTTTGTTATAATCTGATTCTATCTGATGCACAAACATGGAAAATAACTCTAACAAGCTGAAGAGTATCTTATATAAGTATGTACACAGTCTGGAAGGAATTTAAAAGTCATGCCATTCATTGTTACATCTGCAGGGTGTTGAGTAGTGCAAGTACAAGTGAACTTTACAAAAAGAATGCCAAACAAATTTGCAGTGAACAAACTTGACATAAGAGGTACATTTCATATAAATTTCTATCTACATTGCCATACATGTATGACAAGAAGCCTAGTGGTTCAGAGCGACATATCTTGGTTTTTTTATAGGGGTACATTGTATGTAGAAAAAATATATTTAGCATTTACATGCAGTAAAACGTTATTATTTATTATTATATAGATAAAATCTGAACAGTTTTAACAGAATATGTAAGTACATGACCCATAAATAAACACATACAAAATTACCAACTTCCCCAAAACCTACACAACATACTGGAACATACAAAATATGGAAGACAAAACACAGACTCCCGGATTTTAATGCCTTGGAACAGTCTATAGTAAAGCTTACTATAATTAATACAATATCTATATCAATTAAATTTAACATTACGCTTCATACTGAACCCTAAAATAAAACATTTTGTACATTTGTATGATAATCTGGTGTCAATCTGAATTGTTTGTTTCAGCAATTTTAAGACAGTTCTAAAAGTAATGATAATTCAGTTATAAACGGTGGCTGGGTCACATTAGCTGTTTTTCTGGACTGTATTCTAACCAGTACTAACTTAGCCTTCTTCAAGGCACCAGTAACTTCTCCACATGTAAAAGAAATATAGAATTATTTGTCAAATTTTCATAGAAAGGTTTGACCAGTGGCGACCTGGATTTGAACCCGGATCGCTGGGTTAAATGTCTGGCACACTAAACACTGGGCCACGGCCACAGCATGTATTATCTGGAGTTAAGTCCCTTTAAACCAATGTACAGATTAATGTAATCAATGCGCACACAATATGTTACAAAGATGGCAACATGTTGGAGATCCAACATTAAACATATACTCATATAGTATCACTAACCTCTCTAGTTGTAACAATACTTGACTTCCCTTGTTTTGTGTATGACTGTAGTATAGACTGGACTGCTGTGGACACAGAACACATAAAATATCACGTCCTGGGTTCCATAGACAACCTACAATGACAGAAGATGATCTATTCAACAATGGATTAGAAAAAGGACAAAAAACAAAATTTGGATACAAGTAACATATTAAATTGGTTTCAAAACTGATATTGATCACATTTTTATGATTCAACATGGTCACCTTTAGATACCTTATCACAAGACTTACTGGTACATGACATGAAGTATAATCTATATACCAAATATATAAAGTAGCAGTATGGTATATAGTATTTGTATTTATGAATTGGCTTTAATATTTACAGCCTAATTAACTCAGTAGAGCATCTGTCTTGACGCAGAGGGTCGCCGGTTCGATTCCCTCCCATTACATTTGGCGCCGTGTTTGACTAGCCTTGGAATCCTAGAGCTAGGGTGAAGCAAAGGCTGGGTTAGCCTAAAAACCCTGTGGTTGTCGGAATTAATTACTTTGAGAAAAAGGAAGGAGGAATGTAGCAGTATGGTGTATAGTATTTGTATTTATAAATTGACTATAATATTAACAGCCCGATTAGCTTAGTTGGTAGAGCATATGACTAGCAAGCAGGAGGACACGGGTTTGAGTCCCGCATCAGGTACATTATTCTCCTCCTCCTATTACAATAGCTTTTTATTCAAAATCCAAAACTTTACAACCACACCTCAGGACACACATTACATAATCACAAGTTCACAACTACAAAATCCCTAGTATGCACTTTTTATTAGATTAATCCGCTTTTAAATTCATGCAAATCTTTTTTGTTGACTACTTTTAATATGTTAAAGTATCCATAAAATAATATTCCAGTATACACTTATATCTACATCAAATAACTATTTAAACCGATTCTAAATGCACTTTAGGAACAATATATGAATCAGTATCTGTTAGATTCATGTATGATTAAAATTTCACACAATGACGTAACCATTAAAGTTATAAATTCATTAATAAAATAAAAAATTGTTGTATACCTCAAATTATTTTTCCTAACAAACTTTTCATTTCACACAAATCTAAGTCTTTGTACAAGTAACATAAATAGACGACTATCAAGAAATGCAGTATTTGATAACATAAATCATGATTTCGTGATATGAAGCCAAGATATTAAAATGCTGTTATCTTGTGTTTGTACATAAAACACATGCACACACTATACGGAACATATTGAGTGACATTCCTATACAATTACCAAGCATTCTTAGACCTCATTATTTTCTATTTTATCAACCCTTGTAATTTGCCACACAGTTACCCCAGAAAAGGATTTTTTTATGAACAATGGCAATTTTTTATGAACAGTGGCGTCACCTTTATTTTCAAAAGGGAACACATAAAACAAACAAAAAAGTAAAAGGGATTGTTGAAGGAACAAGTGCATGTATAACAATTAAGGCAAAATTATTTTTAAAGAATAAAAAAAAAGATTGAGTAAAATATGTACAATCGAACCTAGCTGTGTTTGTGACCACATTCAAATAAAGGGCATTTTTTATAAATCATCATTATATTTATTTAATTAAAATGAAATGACCCCCAAATAAAAGTCACATGTCAATAAAGGTCATATTAAGTTGTTAAGGGTGGTCTTTGTGAACTGGGTTCACAGTAGTTCTGCACAAATTATAGGTTTTCCAAGATTTACCTTGTGGTACAGGTTGTATGTTGATTTTACGAATCTGTTTGAAGGCTAACTTTGTTTGTTGACCTTCAACTTTCCAGATGGAGATGTTATGTTCATGCACCACACACATGTAACATAAGTCTGGTTGGACACTATCACTCCAGTGTATAGACTTCACACCACGACTGAAAACATTTATAACATTTAATGAACAAACTAGAAAATTTAAGAAATTTCATCAAATATAACAGTTGTGGTTCTTTGCCTACATCAGTGTTTGCATTTAGTGTGAGTTTTGGTATTGGTTGAAATGCATGAGTCGTGACTTTGAAGCCTAAAGCTTGGTGCTGAATTTTTCCGTTTGACATTATCAGGAAGTCCATTTTATCTTCTTATAATAGCATCTTTTGTGTGACATCATCATTGTGTATATGTATGTATTAGGTTCTTAATTGCTACTGTATTTCAATTGTGCATTATTCCTGTGTTACCACCAATGCTGTTCTAATCTATCAACAACCAAGCCACAGACTAAGTCCTCCAGTTGAAGTGGTCGAATCATTGGTCAAGACTAATGTTCTTTTCCTGTAATATCTTCCCAATTTTATCAAAGAGAAAAAGAATCACTTTTTTATGTCAACAGTTCAGAGCAGACTTGATTGGTGGTGAAAAGATTCATACTTAAATCAATACATTAAAAACAAAATCATCTTTACAATCATTAAACTAATTAATAATTCATTTCTGCTGGTATCATCTAACATAAATCATAAGATAAAACAATCATTCATTATTGATTCAGACAACATCAGTATAACAAAACATGCGTTTATACAAATCACTGCAAAAACACTTCAAGAGAAAAATGTGAAGAAACCATTCAGTTGTTCAGCCAATTATTAAATATTCACACTCCAAAACACAATCTGGTTAATTTAATCATTGTGTTAAACAATCACCTTGTTTTAATCAACCACCTTCCGTACACCTTCCATACTGTCTTCAATGCTTGATGTTATTTATAATCTATGATTGTTACAAATGGCCATTTTAGCTGTTTTAGTACAGTGAATGTTTTGGAAGAAATTGGTAAGGGTCAGAATATCGACTCAATAATGGGACATGTCTCGAACACTCAATATATATAAGCAACCATCATTAATCTATTTTATTCCCATCAAATACACTACCGACTTAAGTATGATTTTACTGCAGAATTGGTGACTTAGAACTTAAATGACATAAATAGCTATTTAAAATTTAAGCAAGACAGTAATTACATGTACATAATTAAAGTCAGATTAGTAAATTATGAAACATCTCCGTCCATGGCCAGTTACCACAACACAAATAGACCAAAAACCACATTTCAAAACATTCACAATAATATTCTTTAAAGGCAAATTCCAAAATGTACAAAAAGCATATAAATAATTACAACAAAGATTATCAAAGAAAGAGATGAAAAGTCATTTTTATAATAATGTAACACAGCTTTTGTTCAGAGGTTCACATTTGGGCTTATAAACAATGCATCAACAGCCAGAGTCATTTGGCAGATTTTCTCTATCAGAAGACCCCAGGTATGTACCAAGGTAGAACCATCAACGTTCTATAAGCTAGCTGGTCAGCTTCTGGACATTCATATGTTCTTTGATAAATGTATGTTAAAAGTGCCTGGTGTAAAGATGGTGACCCATAGTCACAAAAGACAACAGAAGTACTAACTAATACAACTATTATAGTAAGTTAAATTAATGGGTTTCTTTATTAAAGCACTGCATAATAATATGGTCAAAAGAAAATTGGCAAGGAGATGACAGGTGCAAGAACATGGACATCAAATCTGTATGAAAATACCATGTTTCTGTTTAATACACAACATAAGTAAACAGCTACAGGGAGCACTAAGGGAAGAAGGTAACTCAAAAGTCTTCTAATAAAGAGGTGAAAGTATAAAGTAAATTCTGGATATAGGTGTAGAACCTGCTTGTGATAGTGACACACATGGTTATATCATACACACACAGCATAGTGTCATATACAAGCACCACACCACATCAGAGTCTCTAAGTAACAGTAAAATATATAGCAAAAAAATAAGGATGTTACAAAAACTGCAAAATAATAATTCATCAAAAAATATCTATCTATCAGCATTCACAATAAATATTGTCCAAAACATGAAATACTGATATCAGTTTAAGAAGTCATGATTTGTTCATAAAGTACCGGACTGGTTTATATAAACTTCAAGTTTTGTTTGTTTATATTGAGTTTTATGCCCCTTTTCAACAATCAGAGTCATATGAGGCAGACAGTTCACTTAAGCATCATTCCTGGGAGGAATCAGTACTAGACTTCCATCCTCTGTAAGCAACTACCTACTTTCTAACATAAAGAGACATGGTCGGTACTAAGCGGCCCCGGGCTCGAACCCATGACCCTCTGTCAGTGAGAGGTTACAGTGAGTTGAAGTCAGCTACTTTAACCACTCGACCATGGAGGCAGGTTATAAACTTTAAGTACCGCACCATAATTAAATTATGCAAATATTAAAATGTCATGCCCAAAAAATAATGAAAATAAATCTAAATAACATGCAAAGTAGCAAATTTCAAGGTGCCAAAATTCATGTCAAAATAAATTGGATATAATGACAAAAAGAGTAAAATACAACAAATCCAAAAACGAAAATTTGACTATCAATCATCATGCAATATCTACATCTCCAACTATACACAAAGCTCTGAACAATTTGAAACTAATGGTCCAACAAAATTATGTTTTCTTTGCTATGAAACTATTACAAAGTAAATACAAATGAATGTACTTCCATCATGACATGATCATGATAATAAAGGCTGGATAACACTGTCATACGGTTGTAAAACACATTGTGCTTGTCGGAATAATTGTTTGATTAATAAATGAAACTATTAAAAAAATGTTTTTAATTCTGATTCAAAATTTACCTAAAGTTAAGTATTTCTATTCTTGATACAGATTTTTGTTCAAATATTTGTGACTATGTGACATGCAATGTTTTAAAACTGTATGACCATTCCAATGAAAAGATTCAAAAAAAATAAAAAATTACCTTTCCACAGGGCCATCATCACTAAAAACCAACAGAATAAAACAAATGAACAAAATTAAAATCAGAAACCTAAGTAACAGAGAAATGTTTGTTTCCATGGTTCCAATCTACAAAAAGATGTATCAGGTACTTGAAGTCACAATAACACATTAAGTGTGCATTTGACTTCAAAAACAGCATCTTCTTTCCTTCGACCGCAATATACCAAACACTCCCTTATATATGTCCTGACTGACTTACACATAAAAATAATTTTTACTAGTATGGTACAAAGAACAACCAAGGCTTAAAGAGTCTGTAAAATGCAGCAACATTCCAAAGTGCATTTATATGGGAAAATTTGGTATAATTTGATAGCATGAAATAAACATGCTTTAATTTGGCTTCCAATTCTTATTTCATAATATTTAAGTTTTCATTCTCCAGACAGGCTTTATTTGGTATTTTATCACCTCATACTATGAACTGCACTTCATACAGTTGACACACATTGTAACTCAAAACAGCCAACTTCATACAAATTAAGGGAGATTATTCAGGATGCGCTGAACAACTAAACTGAGTTGTTCCCCTTCTTTGACACAACAACATCATCAGTTCATCACTGAGCTGTATTGATCCAAAACACATTGTAATTAAAACATAATTCTACATGAAAATAAATGAAAACTTCAGAGATATATATTGTACTAAACCTTCATGTACTTTTTACCAAATAATTTGTAGAAAAAGATTTAAGTTAAAATGTAGTAGATCTACACCTAGTTCTACTACACAAATAAATGGATGTGAAACCAAATTCTAAATATCACTGGGATAGTTTGAAATTGTTATAACTTTGAATTTACAGAAAACTAACAGCTCAAAGAAAAAAAAATTCTAAACTAGAACTTTAATAAAATCAATCACCATGCAAGAATGAAAACTGTCACACTATTTCGCAATATTTTTATTATTTAAAAAACAGAACATAGACTATGACAACTGTACCCACAGAAAGGTATTGTTGTTGACAGCAGTGCATTCAACTAAAAGATGACCAACCCAGGAATAGTATAGACTAAAAATAAAATAAAAGAAATGGTAGTTTACCTCTGTATAATCATATACTGAATGTTTACCGGCAACATTAACCTAAATTCATTCAAGCAAATGTTATCACATGCATAAATCATATATAACATTGAATATAAGCTTAGCAGAAGTTCATTTGACAATCAAAATCACATTCTCTTCCAATTATAACCTATATATCATAGAAAACTAGAACATAATATCAAAACAACTGGTTTTAAGACAAATAAAAAAAGGTTTATATTTTGGGTCGGACATTTCTGAATATATATTATTTGCAAAGTGAAGATTTTGATTACCTTGATAGTTTCACATTAAACAAAAATAAACCAGAGCTTTGTCACAGAAGTGACTAAATGCCCACTGCTTAGTACTTTGACACTAGGAATGCTATTGTACACTATATGGCTAAGTTCAAGGGCAAATAACTCTGGAATGTGTGGATCATCGGGCAAGGAAATTGTGTCATGCACATCTACACTTCATGGTGATGATATATTTAAAATTTCATTGCAATCACTTAAGGAATGTGGAAATAGTTCGCTCAACATGTGTTATGAATATTCTTCAAATTTGCCTTTTACCAGCACCCGGCATCTTTACCTTTCCCTAAACAAGAGGGCCATGATGGCCCTGTAAATGCTCACCAGGAAAAAAGGTCATATGGAGACAAATATTATTAAATTTTTTCTACATGAGTCCAAGTAAAATCAAGTGACCCCCGGGGCGGAGCCAATTTTGACCCTGGGGCCATAATTTGAACAAACTTGGTAGAGGTCTGCTAGACAATACTACATACAAAATATCATAGCTCTAGGCCTTGTGGTTTCGGAGAAGAAGATTTTATCAATTTTCCTATATAAGCCTATGTAAATCAAGTGACCCCTGGGGCGGGGCCAATTTTGACCCTAGGGCAATAATTTGAACAAACTTGGTAGAGGTCCATTAGACAATGCTAGATATCAAATATCTTAGCTCTAGGCCCTGTGGTTTCGGACAAGAAGATTTTTTAAGTTTTTTCTATTTGTTGCCACAGCAACCAGTTTTTAATGAAATTTAATTTTTTTAACAACTTTTAAAGGGGACAACCCAAGGATCATTCCAGCAAAGATTGGTTGCAATCGACATAGCGGTGTAGGAGGAGATGTTGTTTTAAGTAAATATGGACGCCACTTCAGGACGAACGACACACGACGTAAGATGGACGCTGAGTGATCACAAAAGCTCACCTTGAGCACATTCGTGCTCTGGTGAGCTAAAAACCCTGGACAGTAAGTGACTGTGAGCAATCTAAATTGATCATACTCTTTTTCACATCAACAAAATTACAGACACATTGTAATACAGAAATCCAGCTGATTAACAGTATCAGTGGACTCTTAACAATGTCACTGATACAATTTAACTTACATTGTTACGTTTGTATTTCAGGATTTAACGACAAACTTGGAAGATACTGGTAACTGCATAAAAGCTTGCTTATAACCGAAAACAAACCACTTAATAGACAATACAACAGCATGATTCAGTTAATCATTATCTTTTCTATAATAACCATTACTTAATTAAATACCTTACTTAAACAAGATGGCCAACCTTTACAATGTACTTAAACTATATAAGCTCTTTTTGTTATTATTTAAGACAAACTGTTTACAGCTTATATGGCTGTTTAAAATATTCCAACAATGTTATGTATTACGAAACAGTAGAAATAAGTGAATACCCAGTTTGTCTCCTAAGTTTCTGTATGATAAAAGCCTACAGCTGTATCTATTGAAGATACTATGGATACTTAATCATTAATACAGCACAATAAATGGTATATATACTGTAAAGAAATCTACACTGACATCATTAATACCATGTAAATATGAGATGATGCTGTGTTTGTTACACAAAAGGAAATCTGCTGCTGCCCAGAACAATGAACTGTCAAATATTAGGGTAAACAGTGGTGATTGACTGGGTTCAAACCTATCTGCTGCGTACATTATGCAAACATAAAAAGACGTAACAATCTTGTGATAAAGTGGCAATAAAGAAAATTATCCATATTTATACGGTTGTTGAAGTATTTATCCTATATATGTATAATATTGCACAGTTTGCAACTTTTAAAGTTTAGTTAAATTTGTTTGTGAAATAAGTTAATGGTTGCAGCAGACTACAATTCAAGAATATTACGACATAAACACCCCTCCACAGTTAAACCCTAATCTTCTTCATTTAATACCACCTCCCCTTACTCAAACACCCTTCCCTAAATTAAACACCCCTCAATGAATTAAACACACCTCCATAAATAAATACACGATCACAAATAAAACATCCCTCCCCTTCTAAACATCCATGCTTCCCTAATAAACTATAAGCCCTTCTCTTATTAAAAAGCCCTACCTATGTAAACAGCCCTTCTTTTACATCCCTCCCCAAATAATCCCCCCCCCCCCCCTCCTGGTTTGAACAATAAATTGGATTTATTAAGGAATATTCAGAAAAGGTAAAAACCTTGCTGTTGCTTCTGTTATTCATATAAACCAACATAGCACAAAACCAGACTAGATACAAACATAATTGAAGAGATAATGGTACATCACACAATATCTGAATAAATACAAACTTACGTAAACTCTCCTAGTTTGTTGTGTTCTTGATTCTCAACTTGCCCTTGAAACAATGAAACTGGAGTCAGAAAGATTCCCTGTCCGTCAGTCCATGCTAGTCCATGATACTCATGTATAGCTAAAATACAGAAATAAAACAAAACATTGTAACCGTGTGAAAGAAATTGTAACAGAAAGATATATTTAGAATCAGAAAAATAAACACTCTTACCATAATAAAATGTTCAAAATCGTCATCATACATACTCATGTACCATAAAGATACATTCCGTTTAAATAAATCCGAAAAAATGACAAAGGGTAACCAAGTACATGTATTTAAGGATAAAAATTTGTAAGCTCCCTAATTGTGAAAATTTTGTGCTGAATTCCAGTCTTATGTGTGATATTGTATTCAAATTGTGAAACAAGGTGAAAATCACAGAGCATTACTGTAAAATCATTCATGTTTGAGATGATTCAAAATCTGCATTTTTTTCTTACCATAGTTAGTTTGTAATCATTGAGAAACAACAAATTCATATGAAATAATTGACCCTCTTGTTCATGAGTAACAATGGAATGAAATATAGGCAAGAACTGAATTTAAAAATGCATACTTGTACTATTTTGAAATATGAAACTACACAAAAATTATCAACTCTTCATAATTTAGATAATTAAATGTATTAAATTTAATTTTCATGAAGAAGTGTAAATAAATCATGGATTTCAGAAAATCCATTTATCTCTGATTTTATCAGGTATAAATAGGGACACAACTTGGTAGCTATGTAACCAGCTGGCCAGCGAGGACAAAGGTTGATAAACAATGTCTCCCCGACATGTGACATCAAAATAAATGTGAAATAAATAGCATGACAACATCTTCAAGTTCAGTTACTGTAGAGCTCATTTGTCACTTCAATACAAGCATAATTGTTACATATATGTCTAAACTACAGGCTTTGTACAACACTGTAAATGATCTGTGAAACAACAAGTTCACAGTTACAGGATTTAAACATCACATTGACATTACAGTAACACAATCTCAACCAAACTGTATTATTTGAACAAATTACTATTCACAAAATATTTACAAATTAAAGAAGAATTTATAAAGTACAGTAATACCTCACATAGCCACCACCCCAGTATCAAGATCACTTATACAGTAAAACTCCTGACAACCAGACTCCTTCCTGACTGGTCCAAAATGTCAGGTTTTCTGAGAATTCCGGTTTTTAGAGAATGATTTATAAATTCCAGAAATAATGAAAATTAAAAAATCGTCCGATTTTTAGAGAATTCCGGTTTTCTGGGAGTCTGGTTTAAAGAGAACTCTGGTTTTCTGGGAGCCCAGTTTTCAGGGGTTTTAATGTCTATAGCTTAATTTTTCTCAATATTTCAACACGATAATGAGAACACCTGTCCTCAATATAAAGACCAATTAATTTTGTTTCAAAGATACCGGTAGTTGTAATGTAGAGTTGTATTGAACACTTACGTCCAGCAATGAATAATATTGGCTACAATTATTTTTTGAAGCTTTTTGTCAGCACCTAGTTGTTGAACAAGTGGGTACTACTTTTTGAAACAAAAAACACATGATTCCACTCCAAGAAACTGATATTCAGACAGAAAATGCAAGAAATAGACTTTCAGTATAAATATAAACTTATACCATCTCTGGAGCAAAGGTCAAGGTCAAAATTTGGTCAGCTACAACTGTTTCACGTCTGATTGGCCAAAATATGAGAGTTAAGAAGTTAAGCATCAGAATATATTTGAAAACATTTAAGAAGAATATTCTACAATATCACTTTTAATCTATAAAATCAAATTATTTCATGCATAACACATATAAAATTGCAAAATATTTTCACAGTTTAATTGCTATTTTATCATCATTCATCAAAAACCAGTAAGTTGTATACATACTGTTATTATAATTGAAATTTGACTCTTTTTTTGGAAATTTTCTTTTGCTTCAATTTACTGAATCTTCAACTTGTTGACTATATTATAACTCAAAGTCAGATCTCAGTTAATCGTATATAATGTATACAACATATGGTTAAGGAACTAGTTCACTTGGATTTTCTACAAAATCGGTTGATGTATGTAGATATAAAACCAAATTTATATGTACGAAAACAATGCATTATCTTGATGTTTTGGCTAAGCACACGATCGTCAGTAAGTTATTTAACTAATATCATAGATTTAATGACAAACAGTATTTTCTTTATTATTGGGTAAATGAAAAAGCAGCAGACAGATGAGATGTGATAATGAAAGAAAAAAATGAGCGGGAAAAGTTCCCAAATCATCCTGGTTGTTGGTACAACGTTAAACCTAGGAGAATAACAATTAATACCGGTTATTATTTAGTTAAGTTATTGTAATTTTCAGAAGTATTTCACAGCAATGTGAAGACAAAATCAACAAGAAAAACTATATTTGAAAGACTAACACCAGTTCATGCATGTTAAGAATGCATTTATAAGGTTACAGAATGTCATTTTCAAGTATCTATGACAATGTATAAACACAATAAAAGAACCACCCTAAATTACAAGATTTACAAAACACAGCAGGTATAAGGTAACACTAACGACCCCATGTACAATGTAATCTGTCAAAGTGATCAGCACATGTATACAAACATCAAGGATACTGTAGGAAATCAATACTATTATTCTCATCAATTATTCTACTATTTTACTATCATCTTGTACTAAAGTTTCCTCAAAGTCATTTTAAACAGATTTACTAAATATGGCAAACAATGTCCTAACAATACAGACATTTATATTGTGAGTGGTTTCACATTCACTGTTCCGTGAATTTACATGGCTTTATTTATTTTCCTGTCTGTATAATTTTCTTTTATTCATGTACAATACACTCTTAATAAAGGCTAATACCAGTATAGTCCAACGACTCTTCATTTGTGTCTATTTTACTCCTCAAATTTCATTTAATACGGGGTTAATGTAAAATCCTATTTCATTAACTCAAAATTATTAACAATCCAATTAATTCAATTCTAAAATCAGTAATTTATTAACTTTTGTCTATTTCAAATTATTTGAGGGGGTAACCTTGCACCAACAGCAATCTCACTTGGCAACTGTTCTAGCTTAAACAATGAAGGTAAACCCCAAATGTACACATGACGAGAACCACAACATTCCGTAATTCCATAAGCGAACTGGACAGCTTCCTCATATATGTGAAATTTTACTGGTCCCAGGTGGGGTTTGAACACATATTGACGAGGGGCTAGTGATAATTAATCATGTAACAAAAAACATGCTAATCATTACCACAGTAAACCTTTCAAAGCATTTTATGTGAATATCAAACATAAAGGGAACCTGACTAAGAGTATAGATTAATCAAAATATCACTATGTACTATAGTAACAACACTGTCGTTATATTTCAATGCCTATATATGAAGACTAGATTATTACATAGACATGAACAAAAATGGTTGATAAAAACATTATATTTCAGCCCTAGATCAGCAAAAGTTGCATAGGCATCAAGTGTATAGTGGTCATACCAGCATTATCATTAGATTAACACCCATTTCAACACAACAATACTTTCAAACAAAAAAATGTAACCAAAAAAATTCATGAGTAACAAATAATTTCTATATTAAGTTCAGAATAGTTGTTAACATCATGAATTAATGACTGATACATGTAGCAGTAAATAAATCATACGTTTCAACTTAAACATGACATACAACATGTTGTTTTTCTAACACTAATGACAGATTAATGTCATCAATAGAAATATCATTAAAAAAACAATAAACAAATTACCACAAAGGTATAAATGTTAACATCAACCATCAATAAAAAAAATTACACCAAGAAAGTTAATAATGTCAATAAACACAAAATTAAAGCTGAAAAAATGTACAAAAATGTAGTTATTTTGTTTGTGTGACAACTGAAAACACATAATAAATACAGTCAAGAATCTTTCCATCTTTGATAAATTGAGTAAGATACCAGAAAGTATGATTGACTGCAAGGACCAGGTATTGATCAAGATTACTTTGAACATCATCAATCAATATTTGCCTAGCATAATCTCACACATTCCGATGAAGATCAGAAAATTGTACATCAAATATAAACACTGTAACTACAGCAATAAACTAGGTAAAACATTCTTCACAAGATTATAGTTTTGATAACAGGAAAACATTTACAATACAATTACAACATTTAATTATTACTTTATAAAGCCCCATTTCATTTTTACTAAGAAAGTGACGCTGATAGACATAGGAAAATAAGCTATATTTTCCCAAAACAATATATTTCTTCTATTTGCTTTGTGAATACTCCTGAAACTAACCTCCTTCGGGTACTTTATCCACCTTACCAGTGCCAACCAGGACCCTTCCCCTTTTGATAAAAAAATCCCAGTGAACTAATATGACCAGTGATCATATCAGTGCATGAATTCTGACTAAACAGGGAGATGAAGAGAAAGTCCATTTGTAAGAAGCCCCCATGTAAGACTATGGTTTATAGTGCAGGATTCTTAATAACAACTGGCTGCCGGCCAATTCAGCCACTTAGAAATGACTTTGTACCAATTAGAGAACTCAAGTTTTACAAAATTAATATTGCATAAAAAAAGCCTGGACCCCCCCCCCCCCCCCCCTTCTAGAAGGCCTGTTAGTCTAGTTTTTGGACCTGTTGGTCACAAACATATTGAGAACCCTGTAGTAAGCAGTGTCATGTTCAGGTCCAGGACATGCAAAAAGAATGAAAATTCTGCCATATTCCGAAAAACTTTCACCCCTGCACTTATTACAGAAGCAGACTGCACAAGTCTATAAAAGAAACCCTAATGCAAAAGGCTTATCAAAGAATTCAGTATGGACATACCCAGCTGTATTTAAGGAAGTAAACATATGATTCATAACAGTAATATTTATAATTGAAATTCACATATCTACTGCTTATATATATGTTACCCTTGTCTCAATTAACCCTTTTTTATTTTATTTCATATGTCCTTTATGTCCATGTCTAGCTGTATTATGTATTGTATATGTTATATAGTGTGTATTGTATCTGCCTAACTGTATACCAGTAAGGGGGATACTGATTAGTTGTTTATTGTACGGATCAGCGAATGAATGCGAGTATAGTTGATTGAAAGTTGTGAATTGGTATGAGAGATGTTCACTTATATTCTCGTGCACTTAGTCCCATCATGCACTATAATCCTCTTCCCGCTAAAATGAACCCTTGCCAGGAAAACACTCTTTAGTTCGTTCTTTTTGAGTCTAGACCGTTTCGCAACTCGTCTATATATTATCTTCAACGCATTATTGAAATATAACAATTTACATTATTATATTTCTACACTGATCCTGGTAAGTTTATTTAAATAGTTTTATTGAAATATTATTGAATTAACTCATACTTCGTTTTTCGTACGCGTGGAACTTATTATTTATTTTCTTGTTGTTTTGTATGCTTCGCTATTTCTAACCTGTACTTTTATTATTTTATACAGGCTCTCTATTACTATTTCTTCATCACCATCTGCATCTGAATACATATTATCGGAATCAAACAATCTGTTTGTGTTGTATATCTAAACCCCCGTAACAAATGGCTCCCCGACGAGGATTGGTGTGAGGATACATACATAGAGCCAGGACAGTTGTACATGACGTGAACCACGGCGCCGTGAGGTATACCTACATCGAGTGGAAACACCCTGTGATCGCGGGGTACCAGCGGTACAGCGAGCTAGTGGATTTTGTTCGGCATAGGCCTATCGTGAATTTTTTTCTTATTCTATCATCTATTTCTGTGTGATCACATAACTTTCTTCCGAAAGCTTTACAGACTTTCGATATATTTTTTTCACATTCTTATTTCATCTGGAGGATTATCATCTTTCTTCAAGATTCATCAGAGTTTATTTAGTGAACGGTGTGTAAACTTGTGTATTGTTTGGACTGTGTGTGACTGTGAGTACCGTTTATTTTTGTGTTTCATGTTTATTCTTTAGTTATTATGTAAATACATCATTGTCTGAGAGGCTCTAAAACCTTATTTTCACGTCTATTCATCTTTATTCTTCTTTATTTTATTATCAGCTGTTTCCCGTTGTCATACAGTTAGGCATTTTGCAGTTACAGTACTGTGTAACCTGTAAAATTGCTGCCTTGTTATTTTTTTGTATCATTCAGATAATTCTTAATTATCAATTTTTTTGTGCGTATAAGTAGGTTTTAGATCTCTCTTTTTCAACTGTGTATTTGGTGAAAAATCAGTGTTGTGTATGACTGTGTGATTCACACTGATTTTTTTTGTATTTTATATGTGATGTGATATTTGTATGATTATTTGGTTGTTTGACTTTGCATATATGTGTATATATAGTTATTAAGTTAAGTTATACCGGGATCAGTGATATTCAAATTTAGATTGATTTAGTCATAATTAGTCTTACATCTGTAAATTTTTGGTTGTATTTTGCAACATAAAGATTGCAAACATACTATTAAAGCATTAGGGATCTTATTTCTTGTCTTTAGCACAATACTAACATGTCTGCATCTTGCAACTTGCTAACATCACATAAATTCTGTTCCGGCAACATCAGAGTCGAGTGAAGATCATAGGTGAGTCATTGTTTGAGTGATTGATATTTATTGTATTTATTTATATTTGTACATGTATGTGGTTGTCCTATGTGTATTTATGTTGCCCTATTTTTGCTTGCCAGCGTTACCTGCCCATGTATGAATTATGTATTCGAATTTCATAATTGCATAATTGTTTAGCCATTTATTTACTGTAGTACATACTAAGCGTTTGCATCATAGTGGATTAGCCTGTTGAACTGGAGTGGTGTAGTGTTTTGTACTGTAGGAATTTCCTGTAATTGTTTTCAGCAGTTATTTTTTTTGATAATTGAGTAGATTGAAGGTTCTATATTCCTGGACAGTAGTATTTATTGTTTTGGAGTAGTGAGTTGAAGTACTGTTGCATTGTGTACATTTTGTAGTTGTGTATTATTATGTGCTGTGGAGTGAATCATTGAGTCTACAGTGTATTGGGTTTAAATTGACCTGGATTGGAATGTAAACTTTCCCACGGTATTTTGACCTAGTTTGTGGATTGAGTGATACTGTAGAGCACTTGATTTGTGTGATCTGTATTTTTGGGATACTGTACAAGTTGTGAATTAGTGGTTGTGAATTGCTTTGTATGGGATTCTAGCTATTTTGATTTGTTTGTACATTGTAGTTATATAGATTTGTAGTTTAAATTTCAGTTTATTTACATCTAAATTGATATTTACTGGTAACTGAAATTTTGTTTTTTTGCGGGGGAGATTAGCGATACTTACACGCGTTCAGGTTTCGTTGAGTTGAAAATATCGCGTACGGTTTGTTGTTTGATATTTACATATATTTACAATTCATATCATGTCCAACACAGAGCAAAATGCTTCAGCGTCTGATAAGACTGATATGAAGGATGTACTTCAGTACATTCAAGACCACTTTAATCTTATCCCTAACAATCCGCCACCTAGTAGCCCCCCTCCTGACACACCCAAACCCCCTCTAGTTAATCTTTTACAGGGAATTCGACAGCAGGCAGCGAGAGTGACAGCCCCTGGACCATATATGGCTACCCCCAGACACCAGGCTATTCCTAGACTGCCCACACCAGTGATGACTTCCACGCCCATGACCCATTATGGTTCAGTAGCCATGGCCGCCCCACCCTCTCTACCCAAAATCCCTTGCTTCTCAGGTGATGAGCCCCTCCCCAAGGGTGAAGTCCCATATTCCTTGTGGAGATATGAGATACAGTGCCTTCTTTCTCATCCTGACTTTCATGAGGCACATATCTTGCAAGTAATACGTGGTTCATTGAGAGGAACTGCTCGCATTATGATAATTCCTCTTGGTCAGATAGCCAAAGTGGATGACATACTGGCCAAATTGGATGTCATGTTTGCGGAGGCATCCTCTAAGGAGGACCTTATGATGCTATTTTTCAATAGTAAGCAGACTACTTCTGAATCTGTCACTTCCTATGCCTGTCGGTTAGAAACTCTTCTTCAATCAATTATTGATAAAGGCCAACTACCAGGCTTAGCCAGAAATGACCTTCTTAGGCATAAGTTTTGGACTGGTCTAGCATCTGATATGCTTAGGTTGCAAACCAGGCATAAGTATGATTCTGTGTCGGATTACAATTTACTTTTAAGAGAGATCCGCAAGGTAGAGAAGGAAATTTCTGTTGTTTCCTGTCCACCTCAGTTTATATCTTCAGCCCCTACTGTAGCCCCTACTACTAGTAGTAAAACTGTGAAGCATACCCCTGTTGCTGCAGATTCTACTACTGATGTGAAACTTACTGTTCTAGAAACTAAGATGGAATCTAGGCTTTCCTCTATGGAATCTAAGCTGTCTTCTTTGGAAGAAATGCTTAAAAGCTTCTGCTCTGGGAATGTTTCCCAGAATGAATTCAATACTCCTTCTGGATTCAGAGGCAGAGGTAGGGGTCGAGGTAGGTTCGGCTACCAAAACTCAGCTAATAACAATTCGTTAAACTAGATACCCCCTCTGTTGTGGGCGGAACAGAGGATGGTAAAGATCTAGGCCCTGAGAATAATGTGCCATTGCTGGACCGTCTTGTTGGGTCAGCCAATGAACATTCTGTTAGTATAAATGGAACCAAATTTAATTGTCTACTGGATTCTGGATCCATGGTGACCACTATTAGTTACTCATCATTTCTTTCCTTGAATCCTTCTGTTCCTTTGAAATCTCTGGATTCATTAGGTCTCAATCTGTCTGTGGCTGATGGTTCCAGTATGAAGTACTCTGGTTACATAGAGGTTAACATTTCTGTACCAATTTTTTCTACTTTTGATCTGGATATTCCTGTGTTAGTCATACCTGACAATGAATTTAATAAATCTTGTCCTGTTATCATTGGTACAAATGTATTGCGTCGATGCAAAACATTCTTAGATATTATTCCTGAAGATGGAGTTATTCCTCAGGAGTGGCAGTTAGCTATGGATAGCTTGACTTCGCATACTTACCCTGTGAAGGTTTGTAGCAAGAAACCCATTTCTGTACCACCATATGAGAGTGTTACCATCAATGGTATGGTCAGAAATATGGATTCTTCTGTATCAAGTGTTGTTACTGAATCTCCTGAATCGTTTCAGGGTTATACCGTTTGTCCACGTGTGGTTAAACTGCACAATACTACCTCTTCCAAAATCCCTGTCCGCATTTGTAATATGACGGCCAAAACAATAACAATTAAGCCAAAGTCAGAAATATGTTATGTCTCTGAGGCTAAAGTTATTGATGATATATCTTCTTATATTACCCAGGAACAGTCGCCTGAACCCCCTATTAAAGATATCTCTGTGGATACATCCAACCTTACTCCAGAACAAACTCTTAGTTTCTTTCAAGTTCTGGGTAACTGGAAGAGTATATTTTGTTCTTCCACCAAGGATATTGGCACAACAGATTTGGCCAAACACCACATTGTTTTGGAAGACGAAACCCCTTTTAAGGAACCGTATCGTCGGATTCCCCCAGCCCTTTATGAGGAAGTCCGTCAACATATAAGGGAAATGTTGGACGCGGGTGTCATTAGGGAATCAGAGTCTCCCTACTCCTCCAATGTTGTTTTAGTACGTAAGTCGTCTGGTGCTCTACGCTTTTGCATAGACTGGCGCAAGCTAAACAACAAGACTCGTAAAGATGCCTATATGTTACCTAGGTTCGATGACACCATAGACGTCCTATCAGGGTCAAAATTCTTCAGCAAGATAGATCTTCATTCTGCCTATTGGCAAATTGAGGTTGCTGAAGAAGATAAACCCTATACAGCTTTCTCTGCTGGTCAGGGGCTTGGTTTTTATGAATGGAATAAAATGGGTTTCGGCCTTACCAATGCCCCTGCCACATTCCAACGTATGATGGAGAAGTGCATGGGGGATATGCATCTCCGTGAATGTCTTATCTTTTTAGATGACATTTTAATCTTCTCTTCTACTTTTGAAGAACATATTTCCAGGTTGGAATCAGTATTCCAGAGATTATCTGACCACAACTTAAAGGTTAAACCTTCTAAATGTGAATTTTTTCAATCTTCTGTCAATTACCTTGGCCATATTGTTTCGGCTGATGGTATAGCCACAGACCCAGAGAAAATCTCTGCAGTTGGAGATTGGCCTGTCCCATTTAATGTTAAAACCCTCAGACAGTTTTTAGGGTTTAGTGGGTACTATCGGAAGTTTGTCCCGAATTACGCCCAAATCGTGAAACCTTTAAACGACTTACTTCAAGGTCATGGACTCAATCAAAAGGCTAAAAAGTCCAAGAAAAAGCTCAAAACCCCTGCTAAATGGGTTTGGTCTGAAGCCCAACAGTCCGCCTTTGACTTGATTAAGTCTAAATTGACCTCGTCACCCATTTTAGGCTATGCTGATTACTCTTTGCCATTTGTTTTGCATACTGATGCAAGTTGTTCTGGTCTGGGAGCAGTGTTGCTACAGATCCAGGAGGGCAGGGAAAAGGTAATAGCCTATGCTAGTCGTGGTTTACGACCCAGTGAGCGTAACTACCCCGCCCATAAACTGGAGTTCTTAGCCCTGAAGTGGAGTGTGACTGACAAGTTTCATGACTACCTCTATGGGCATGAATTCAGAGTCATCACTGACAACAACCCACTTACCTATGTGACCACCACTGCTAAGCTGGATGCTACACAGCATAGGTGGATTGCGGAGTTGTCTAACTACGATTTCACGTTGGAATATCGTAGTGGGAAACTCAATGCTGATGCTGATGGATTGTCTCGTCGCCACATGTTCCAGGATGAGCTCAAGGCCCTTTTTCAAGGAGCCATTATTTGTGCTCCATTGGCCAGTATCATCTCAGAAACTGCTGCCCCTCAGATGGCCACTGAGGAGAGGTTGGTTTCTGAGGCTATGGCTAAAATTGATTGGGTTCAGGAGCAAGGTGGTGACGTGGACATAGCTCGAGTTGTTGACCTCCTCAATAGCGGTTCTCTGAAGGGGGGGAAGAATACCTCTACAGAGTCCCCAACGGTACAGAAATATGTCAGAGAGTCCAAACGTCTCTTTGTTGCTAATGACATTCTGTACCGAACCGCTATCTTGGATGGCCAACCAGTGAAGCAGTTGGTGATCCCATCGTCACATAGGCGTATTGCCATTCAAGGTGTGCATGAGGATGCTGGACACCAGGGGAAGGAAAAAACCTTATGGCTGGCCAAACAACGTTTTTACTGGCCTGGTCTTGAAAAGGATATTACAGGCTGGGTAGAACAGTGCGGCCGGTGCATTAGGAGGAAATCCCCAGTCACTAAGCCCTTCGCAGAGTTGGTTCCGATTTCTACTACCCGACCCATGGAATTGGTGTCAATAGACTTTTTGAAGCTAGAACCAAGTAAAGGTGGTATTGAGAATATTCTCGTAATAGTGGACCACTTCACTAGGTTTGCACAAGCTATTCCTTGTCGCAACCAGACCGCAGCTACCACAGCTAAGGCCCTTTACGAAGGATATTTTCGGTACTACGGGTTCCCTGAGCAACTGCACAGTGATCAAGGTCGCAACTTTTTAAGTTGTACCATTAAGGAGCTGTGTAGGATAGCCGGCATCAGAAAGTCTAGGACAACACCATACCATCCCATGGGGAATGGTCAGGCGGAAAGGTGGAACCAGACTCTGTTAAAAATGCTGGGTACACTTGAAACCCACCAGAAGGCTGACTGGAAATCCTACATCGCCCCCCTGGTCCAGGCATATAATGCCACCAAGAATGACACTACTGGCTTCGCCCCACACTATCTTATGTTTGGTTGGCACCCCCGGCTTCCTGTTGATGCATATTTGGGAACTGATCCTTCAGAGGAACAGTCAGGTTCACCCTCCACATATGCATCAAAACTCCAGCAGCGCCTGCAGTTTGCCTATCGCAAGGCCGCTGAGGAAGCCGGGAAGAGTTCTGCCAGGCATAAAGTTCTGTATGATGGTCATGTCAAACACTCTGGTCTCAGGGTAGGTGACCGGGTGCTGGTCCGGAAAGTTGGGCTGAAAGGAACCCACAAGCTTGCAGACAAGTGGGAACAGGCAATTTCCATTGTCCTGTCTATGCCCAATCCGGATGTTCCGGTTTACAAAGTCTGCGAGGAAGGAAAACGGGGGCCAGTTAGGACCCTACACCGGAACATGTTGTTGCCATATCCATACAATTCAGTTGTTGAGGATCCCGTTAGACCCACTGTTGTGGGAAGATCTCGCAAGAGACCGCCCTCAGAACCCAGCAGTGCGGTTACTAACAACCCTCTTATGGATGGCCACAGCACCAGTACTCTGTCAAGTACTTCTGACTCTGAATCATCAGAAGATGACAGACCAGGTGTTTACATACCTCCACCCCTCAGAAACAGGTACCAACCTGTACCTATCGTTGATTCCTTGGAATCTTGTGGGCGACCTTCTGCGTTGGAAGAGATCAGGTCTTCACAGACTATGAGATCCCCCCTTCCAACCCGAAGTGTCAATACTCCTTCTTCTCATACAACGCTGCCTGTAACAGAGGTGCTCAACCCTAGTAGGGAAGTCAGTAATGTTACTGAGGCTGTATCCCCACCTCTAGTGAGTCAGCGTCCAGTTAGAAGAAGAGTGGCCCCAGATAGGTATGGGGAATGGGTTACCCCTGTTTCTGCAACTGCTACAGAACATCCTGAAATATATGTATAGATTTGTATCATTCTGTCCCTAGTACTTTCCTAAGGCGACTGTTCCGAAGTCCTTTCCCATGTTATTTTAATGTACTGTTCCGAAGTCCTTTCCCATGCAGTTTTACTGTACTGTTCCGAAGCCCTTTCCCATGTTATTTTAACGTACTGTTCCAAAGTCCTTTTCCATGCAGTTTTACTGTACTGTTCCGAAGTCCTTTCCCATGTATTTTAAGGTACTGTTCCGAAGCCCTTTCCCATGTATTTTAAGGTACTGTTCCGAAGCCCTTTCCCATGTTGTTTTACTGTACTGTTCCGAAGCCCTTTCCCATTTTATTTTAAGGTACTGTTCCGAAGTCCTTTCCCATGCAGTTTTACTGTACTGTTCCGAAGCCCTTTCCCATGTTATTTTAACGTACTGTTCCGAAGCCCTTTCCCATGCAGTTTTACTGTACTGTTCCGAAGCCCTTTCCCATGTTATTTTAATGTACTGTTCCGAAGTCCTTTCCCATGCAGTTTTACTGTACTGTTCTGAAGTCCTTTTCCATGCAGTTCTACTGTACTGTTTCCATGTCCTTTATTATGTAGTTCCTGTACCACCATTCTTTTTTTGTTTTCAGTCCTATCAAGTGTTATAGTACCGGTATATCACTGTAATAATGTTTTTATGTTTTATGCAGTCATGTTGAATTGCGGTTCTACTGTGTTGCGGTTTCACTGTGCTGTATCAGTTTCAGTTTTTAATTTGTTTTATACATGTAGTTGTTTTCTGGTTCTCTCAGGGAGGTTAAATTTGTAATTTATTCCTTTACAGGAATTTGTGTAATTTCAGTGTAACCTTTTCTTTGGAGTCTAGTTGTAATTCTATATGAATTACATGGTGAAGTTGATAGTAATTCCATATTGTGATAATTATGGAGTTATTGTAGTTAGGCCATTTTTTCTGTGATTTCCTAGACTGAGGAAATTATGGCGTTTGTAGTTTTAATTATGGTGAAGTTGTAATTTTTAGTTTAATATACCTGTAGTATATTAAAACAAGATTGGTAGTGTAATTTTTATATGACATTAAGCTTGCATATTTGTGAAATGTCAGGAGCCATTTCCTTAAAGGGAGGGAATGTGTTACCCTTGTCTCAATTAACCCTTTTTTATTTTATTTCATATGTCCTTTATGTCCATGTCTAGCTGTATTATGTATTGTATATGTTATATAGTGTGTATTGTATCTGCCTAACTGTATACCAGTAAGGGGGATACTGATTAGTTGTTTATTGTACGGATCAGCGAATGAATGCGAGTATAGTTGATTGAAAGTTGTGAATTGGTATGAGAGATGTTCACTTATATTCTCGTGCACTTAGTCCCATCATGCACTATAATCCTCTTCCCGCTAAAATGAACCCTTGCCAGGAAAACACTCTTTAGTTCGTTCTTTTTGAGTCTAGACCGTTTCGCAACTCGTCTATATATTATCTTCAACGCATTATTGAAATATAACAATTTACATTATTATATTTCTACACTGATCCTGGTAAGTTTATTTAAATAGTTTTATTGAAATATTATTGAATTAACTCATACTTCGTTTTTCGTACGCGTGGAACTTATTATTTATTTTCTTGTTGTTTTGTATGCTTCGCTATTTCTAACCTGTACTTTTATTATTTTATACAGGCTCTCTATTACTATTTCTTCATCACCATCTGCATCTGAATACATATTATCGGAATCAAACAATCTGTTTGTGTTGTATATCTAAACCCCCGTAACATATATACCCATAAACACCGAGTGTGAGTCATTTATGAAATATATCATATCAAGCTAGAGGGTTGTAAAGTAATTCATTTTTCAATATTGTGTAACCTATAATTCAAACAGAAGATACCTTTCCTTTTCAGCCACAAAATTGCAAATTTATATGTTATAAATAAAAAGGATAAAAATTAATTTAAAAGCAAATTTGCGTCATTATATAACATACCGGTACACCCGAATGAGTCAACCTACGAACGCAGGCGGATCATAAACTAGATACCACTTCAAAGAAATAACAGTTATAGTAACATGTACATAAAAGAATAAAGTGAAAGTCTAAAGTTTTCTTTAATCCTGTATAGAATATTATAGAGAGGCATAGTATTAAGCTGCAAAGATTATAATAAAGCAAAACATCATTAACTCAAGAACTTAAACATAAGACTGGCCAGGGAGCTTCCATTGTCAAGTGATCATGGTCTCTGACTAGTACCGGTAATAACCAGCCACTGACCACTGAGTTCAAATCCCATCCTACCGGGTAGATACAATTTCTGTCCTGCTTAAGGTTACATAAAGTTGGTCACAGGTTCTACAAACTTGTTGGTATGATGTTAAACCCAAGACAAATACATCATAGGTCAATAAAATTGATAAATACTGAATTCAGGGAATGTCTCTCTGGATTTAAAACACCAAAGAAATGTTGTTAAGTACAACAATATTTTGACCATATTAGGCACCGATATAAATTTAACTTGTTTAATATTGATGATTTAACATGGCACCAACACCCAGAGCCATCTGGTAACTTTCCTGCTTCAACAGTGGAGGTGAGGACCCTAGCATTACATCTGAGTCTATAGAACCACCAACATTCCATAAGCTAGCTGGTTAGCTTCGTCACATGTGAATTTTTACCAAGGTGAAAAATAGTGGGAAATATTGAATAAAAAAACATTAAGAACTAATTGTTACATTATGGTGGGTTTAAGAAGACACTCTGCAGCACTTTTAGGTAAAAAATATATTAATACCAGAACAGAAAAAACATCAGTGGTTGATAAAAAAAACACAGAAACTTAATCTACTACGGTTATAATGAAATTATCTGATTAAAGATACATTGTGCGACTTCTTAAGATTTCAGGTTGATAAAAATGTCACCACTTAGATTTACAAAAATTGCTTCAGGCTTGACACAGTGAGACCTTCTTCTAAATAGGTGAAATAATTACTGCCATAACATTCAAGTAAGAGGTAAAATATTGTCACACTATGTACTATATAGAGTGTAATTAGCTGACCTTGTAAGTGAGCTCAGACATTCTGAATAAACGACATGGTGAATAAAATAGTCAACACATGGGTTTTATGTCCCACAATCAGGGTCATATGCTAACTTGTCCAGCTTAAACAGTGGATGATGACCCCATGGAGGCATACACCTGGGTAGTACCATCAACCTTCCATAAGTTAAATAGACAACCCCTTCACATGGGAAATCATGTCTCAGCTTCAAACTGGCAGCAAGGCCATCTTTGAAAAATATTTTGTTTGGAGTTATGCTACAATGTACCTACTCACCAAAAATCGGCCCTACCCACCTTGTTTTGGTCTCTTAGGTAATTATTTTTTTCAATATATATAAATAGCATTTTGACAGGTATTTTGTGTTCAATGTACAAAAATAAATAGTAAAAAAATATTTCCTACCTACCACCCACTGAAAAATTCTCTGAGTAGGGTTAGCCCAAATAAATGTTTTTAAGGATGGCCCAAATTTAAGAATACATATATAAGTATATTGGTACCTATATGTAGTGTTATTGTAACGTCATTAGAAAACTATGACTACAGTATATGCCAATGTTGAAAATGAATGAAAACTGAATAAAAAACAAACCACAAAATTAATGACATCAAAATATACAGTATCATTCTATCAGAAATTCAGAATTGAAGAGAATTAACAATAATTTACTATAATGGTAATCAATGTGGATGCATCAATTTTTAAATTGATTTTGGTTTTGTTTGTTTATATTGAGTTTTAGGCCCCTTTTCAACAGTCAGAGTCATATGAGGCAGACAGTTTACCTAACCTTCATTCCTGGGAAGAACCAGTACTAGACTCCCATCCTCCATAAGCAACTTTCTCACATAAAGAGACAGGGCTCGAATCCATGACCTTCTATCAGTGAGAGGTTACAGTGATTTGAAGTCAGCGACCTTACCACTTGACCACAGAGGTGGGTGTTTTAATAATCAAACAGGATATCATACAACTGCGTCATGTTCGTGAAGAATTTGAAGAACGTGTAAATCACGAATTTTTAAATAACCGAGGTAACTATATTTGCATGAGTTTTTTTCTCGGTAGTTTGACTTCAAAACAACAGCCAGGGTCCTTTGGCATCTTCATCACCTTTTAAATGGAGGAAAAAACACTCATCTTCTGTAAGCTAGCAGTACAACTTCCAGCATTGGAATTACTCAAACACTAGGCTACTTAAAATTGAATTAAAACCGAAATAATGATTTTTAATATTGTTTTAAAATAGATAACAAACAGAAAACATAAACAGTCTTATAGTATCAAAACAAACAAACATGGAAGCCAATACTTTTATTATCAAAATTTTGTTTATTTTAACAAGAATTTTGATAATGGCGTCATTCATCTCAGTCATGTTGTTAGCTTTGGAGATGAAGTTATTTCAAATATTAGTAATTAAATAAAGGTGGGTTACAATGTAGGGTAGTATAGCCCATAATCTTCTTAATTCACAGTATTATGAGAATTTTAAGATTGTATAGTACAGAGTGAAGCTATTCGTCAGCTATATAAACAATCTTTAAAGAATGCTGTCAGAGTCGTAAAAATATTTGTACATCTCAAATACGCTACATTTGCTGCAAATAAACGCCCCAAGGGAAATTGCAAATTTTTAACAAAATTTATGAGTTAAGGATTTGACAAAAAGAATGCACAAGTCATTAAAGCAAAAGATTATATTATAAATGTGTCATAAAAAGGAAATAAAATTTGTACATTGCAAAAAAAATGCATACATCAGATCAATTGTTCTAAATATCTACTCATCTTAACAATTATAAAGTGATACTTATACATTTTGTAATATGCTTTTCAACAGATCAAAGATTTTTAAGCACTTTAGACAACAATAGCACTTATAATTAAGTAATTTGTAATTTCATCAGAACATTAAACATTTTTTAAACAAATTATAAAGTAGTACTGATATACGCATGTGTTTGAATGTGAATAAGACGTACAAGAACATATTACAGAAGTGATGCATTAGAAAACCACTCTTTAAAATGTGTGCATTAAGAAGTAACACCTGATACAACAAGTTCTTTTAAACTACAGTACAACCTCTCCAGAGTGACACTCTCTTGAGCACCCCCCCAGCAAAAAACAGCATTATTTTCCCCATAGCACAATTTACATAATAGTAATACAACTATAGTTCCTTTCCACTTCATTCTTTAAACAAGTTACTCTCTAGAGCGACCCTCTTTTGAGCAACAACCTCCCTGTTAAAACAGCATAATATTTCCTACTGCACAATTTAGATAGAAATTCAACCTCCTGAGAGTAAAACCTCTCAACAACAACATATGTTTGCTACTCTCCTAGGGTGTTGCTTTCTTTGGACAGGTTGCACTGCATAATAAAACTTGTCTTAACATTTTGTGTAATTGAAAAGATGCTCAACAATATTTTTGAAAGATATTAATTTACACCATTTTTACAGTCTTAAAGCATTTAACATAAAAAAAGGGTACATCAACTAATAATAATTGCAGCTCTTTTATATATAGGCGACACATACCACTGAGACTGAGTATCATCATACCATGAATGACAAATCTGATACACTATACATCATAAAACAGAACATGGGCAAATATATACTTATAATTGTTAATACATGTGAATTTTACTAAAAAGGCAAATCAAGAAACTAGCTAGCAGTTTTTCCTAAAAAGACACACTACATTTTTCATCAAGGACAATAACTTTTTTTTTTAAAAATCACCTGACAAAAAACTCATTTATTTAAAGCTCAATATTAGATTAATTCAATAAAAATAACATGAATCATAGTTAACCCAGACTAAATCAAGATTTTATCTTAATATAAAAATGAATGCCACATAATTTGTGTAACAATATATACAATGAATTAACACACATCTTATTTTGTATCATTATTTAATTGATATACGTCAGACTTAATCACAAATATTGACGCAATAAATCTTCATGCTACATGCATTTCAACAGTATTTCGAAACATTCTGTACATATGAATGAAGGCTAGACAAAGTTAATATTATTTGTATACTTATTTATAAATTCAAATGTCCAAAACAATTGAATAATTCACTGATAAACTGATATGTATATTTCTAACACTAAACAGTACCCAAAACAAAATATATTTGATACAGGTTAATAAGTAAAAAAGTTTCTAGAATCAGTCAAAATGACAGAAATTTCTATAGCTAAAAGATAAAACAATCTGACAGCTATTACATGTATAAATGGTTACTTGACCAAAAAAATTAGGTAGGTAGGTTGCAAAAAAATTGTTTCCATTTTTTTCTAAAAATACCTTTTTGACTTTGGAAGTTCCATTTGTCAGTATTTTCATGCTTGGGATTTTCTGTAAGAAACTTTAGGGTCTACGTATAAAATAGGGTCGATCAACTAACTGTTAACATGACTATCTTTTATTGCTGGCCTAATCAAGCAAGGATGACGTTTCACATTACAGACCCGCCCTAAGTTGTATTGGATGTACGAAATTGTATACCTTTGCCTAACGTTCAGTGGTGCATGACATAATCACAAACACTGTGTGGGAATTTAAGATTTGAAGAACTGATATGTGACAAAACAAACAGCTTAAAACACAAGTATCTGCAGAGAAGATCAGCCACCTATGATGTAAAATCAATAATGTATCAATAATTTACTGATAGAAAATCATTAAAAACAATGATTAAGCATACTTATTCTGAAACCAATTTAATTTTGTCACATAAAATATAAATGTTCCAAACCTCACTTCAGTTATCAGGTAAAATCATTGTTTTCTATACAGAATTTAGAAAATGTGTATATCAAGCTCATAAACCTTAATTTATGGCAATTATATTTATATGTTTTTGTCAATTTTTCATAGAAGGGTATGACCTGCTGTGATCCAGGATCAAACACAGATCACCTTCCAAGTTAGAAGTCCGCAAAATGGACAGAATGCATACACTCAGATAGCTAATTAACAGAATTGATTTAAGGTGAACCCAAACGACTGAAATGACGTCATTTTCAAACGTCAAAACATGTGTTTGAAATGACGTTGAAGCAAATGAGCGTTTTACAATGTAACGCTACATGTATGTAGTAAAGCTTTGATAAAATAAAAACGGCTTGATAGATTTCCTTAAAATTTATGAGAACAACAGATAACACATCAAACTTTATTTTAGACAAAAATAAAAAAAAATCCCTCAGGCAGATTTTAAATAAAAATAATTTAAGTTTGGAAGTGAGAAGAAAAACACTTAACTTTACATTTAATATCATTTTTCTTGCACTTATAATTAAGTTATGAGCATCAAATTTATACCAACAAGTAGGTATACTCTTTTTTCTCCACTATTAATTTTTTATTTCATTAAATATCTATATAAATTGATAGCGCGATAGGTATTTTCATAGAGGAACTATAAATACCGTAAAAATGACCGTTTTGACGTCAAAACGACGTCATTTCAATCGTTTGGTTCCACTTTAATCAAATAACAAAATAATTGTTTACTTACTACTATATATTAAACACGGCCGTCTAACAGAATTGAATAGGGCTGTTAATAAAATTAAGTATACAGTGATATGTCAAAAACCATTCCACAAGAACCAAGTGCATTTGTTTTTTCTCAGGAAATACATAAAGAAATGTATATGACTTTTTTACCTAACATGCAACTCGGTCTAAACATGACATATGACTTAATTAAGGTAATTCATTGATTGTTCTACTAAAAAAGTTTGAGGTCCTGATTTCATCAGTAAGATTTTATATTTATAAAAGTGGTAAAAGGCTGACCAAGCATATAATTAAGCAGAACAAGCCATGTGATCTTTGACATTTTAAGTTTTAATTGTGTGTCTAACTGAAGTATTTATACAGAGCAAATACTTCTTTTTTTAAGTTGATGTTTGATGTCAGTATGGCCTTTATTTTTGGCAGGCAGATCATAATCAGATAGTTCTCCTAACGTAAAGGTGGGTATCAGTGTAACAGACTTGTACTGAAATAAAATCCTGTGAGATTTTCACAATCTTCCCATGGTCTAACACTAAGTTTAAAAAAGCATTTCTTAAACAAAACTAGCTAAACTACATGTACTTAAGATATTCACAGAAAATCACATGATAACAGCAACATAAACATTCTGATTCATCATATGTTTAGTAATGCCAGGGACCTGAGGAAACAGAATGTAAATAGGCAGTCAGTAAAATAATCTCGTACCATTTGAACTGTTGAACACCTTTTTCGATTTTAAATTTAAAAAAGTCATTTACCTCCATGCAGAATATTTACACCTTGACAGCGAACTTTTATTTGTCCAATATCCATAATGAATCATTCAGTGTTAATAAAATAGAATGTTAAAATAAACAGTTAAAATAAACATATAAAATTAAAAACCAGCACGATTAGCCGCACGCTTCAACTACCGCAGGTTAACTGTTTGCAAATGGAGTTTCTACATGCAAGGGAAGTAACTGTGATATTTGCAAGTGTGGCTGAATAAATTGCCGTTTTATACGGTCGTAAGTTTACAACCGGGCAAAATATTACCAAGGACTTATATATATATATGTACGTAAGTCCTTGATATTACTATAGAATTGCCCATGTATGTTAGTCGCCAGTTCAACTGTTGTACGTTAATTTATTATGTACATAACTTCTCACTCACACCAATATATTTTAATGTTTGATACTAAATTAATTGAAAATCGTGAATCTTTTAAGTACAAGTTCTTAGACCCTTTATAAAAGATGATATGAATGTGGAATTTGATCAATGTAAATTATAAACATGCCCTCTTTCCAAGAAAAGGGAGTATATTGCTTTGCACATGTCGGTCGGTCCGTCCCGTAACCAAACCTTTTCCGACCAATAGCTAGAGAACGAATTGCCCTAAGCTCTTAAGATTTGGTTGGGAGGTTGGTCATCACATGTAGATGACCCCTATTGATGTTGAGGTCAGTACGTCAAATGTCAAGGTAACAGTGACCTTCAAAACAACAACCTTGTCCGACAAATAACTACATGTAGATAATAATTAATTTAGCCTCAGCATGGTGTTCAGATTTGGCTGAGAGGTTGGTCATCGCATGTTGATTACTCCTAAGTTGAATTGGTCAACGGTCAAGGTCATACTATCCTGTTGGCTTTTAGGGATCATCCGTTTTTCACAAACACTTCTTCTTTTCTCTTCTTACTGAATTGAGACACATAACGCAATGTTTTAACATATTCCGACCATGCACGACCTTCACACATCCACTACCATGAGTGTTCAAGGAATTAAATTTGGCCTCTTAACTGTTCCTTATGCACTCAGTTTCCCATAAACCCATTGTGTGCCGTTGACTTCACTAAGTTAAACCAAAATGTGTTCAGTTAAAGTAATCGAGGCCATTCAGAGGAATATACATGCATGATTTTGGTCTGCCTCCTATCAGGGTCATCTTATACTGGACAATCAATGAAAACGTCTTCTAGAATTAACGACACTAACGAGAAGTCCACACTATGCTGATATTTATTTTGATGTACAGACGAACACAAGACTTCGTGCTAATGTAAATACATGTACTGAAGTGTTATGTGACAGCCCGGCCCGGTCAGTATATCTTTTTTTAATTGACCCAGAGCTCAAGTCCGATCCTCGCTGTAAGTTGTCATTAAAAATGCTGTATATATAACGTACACAGAATAACCAGGTAGTTTAAACTACATGTACATGTAATATCAAACAACAGTTTTAGCTATGCATGCTGATGTAAACATAGTGGCTTGAAACAGACCAAGTTATCAAGATATAATTATTCAAAAGAACATTTATACAATGCATTAAATTAGCTTTAAACAGGTTACATGTATATATTTGCTACGTGATATCTTAATACCTAAAAAGTGCACTGGCTTGATTAAATCACTTGCCTGTAATTAGTAGACTTTCGGAATTGATTATCCTTTGCTGGGTTACAGTGAGTGCTAATTTCAAACTCTTTAATTGATCAATGGACACCAATAAAAGTATTTGTACATGTGTTTTAACATATTAATTATAACATATCTATTCTGTGTCTGAATATTAACTGAATCGGATCTCGGCATACACAAGCAATTAAGGCATATAAAACAGTGTTTATTTGAACAGAAACAATTGCTTTTAATTGCACAATTGGCGAACAGTTAATCGACAATAAAGGCGTAATGATTTCAGTGGATTTATTTCAACCCGTTTATTTTTTTACCGCAATAATTATTTTACATTGTATTACAGCTAGGTTACAATGCTACAACTTTTAGATTTTGAGATGCGTGTCGAACAGGAAATAATTCGGCTTATTTTTTCAAGACACAATCACGTGGTTAGATTAAGCTTAATCATCGATATTATACACCGGCCGATACTAATCTATTCATGAAATTGAAACCCGTTTCAATTGCAATTCAAGAAATGTTTTTTAACTATTAGTCTATAATGAAGTATTGAGCTACTTTGTTGTCGAAAATTAGCCCCAACATATCGAGTGCTTGATAATTCGGTGTCATTTGATATTCTTCACACATCTGACACATATGATAAGGTAAGTTCGAACCCAGAACAAAGTATGGCGAACACTGCATCACGGTGGTTAACCGGCTCGGACTTTTTTGGATCCAATCAGCGTCCCCAGACTATTTTTGATTGAGCAAAGAACTTTTACTGATTAATTTCTGAAAAACAATGGACAATTTTCAAACATCCTGATTCAGGCGCAAAAACACGTAAGTATTTTACAATTTCTGTACCACGGAACTTTAACATGTCTGTTCTTTCCATACATTCAAAATAATTAACAATTTCTTGTAAATTTATTCTTTACATCAAGAAAAAGTCTGAAGTTTCTCAAGTGAAAGTGCATCAACATTTACCTGAAATTACTAAGATAGTGCACCGATTTTTCAGACTTCATGCTTGTTTATTGCTCTAAAATATATGTATAGTAAACATTGCCAAGGTGTTTTAGTCAAACGTGGGTCTTTCAGATATCAAATTATCAGATTTTTAACGATCCAAATGAACTGATTATAACTAGTCCGTTTCCATGATCACTAGAAGCCCTTTGCTGCTAAGTTTGTTGTTTTTTCTCTTTAACAATCATGAACCGAATTTTGACTGGATAAATACCCGATAAGTAACCTTTGACAAGGACTTATGTATGTATATAAGTCCTTGCCTTTGATAAATTATTCAGTTCAGTACCGATATCGATTGAAAAACATGAAAACTTTGTAGAAAATGACATTTTATTCCTTCACTCGATAGTATCGCCCAATCTTGCGAAGGAAAATGCAATTTGATTACATTTGTGCATAGACTCTGTTCTCTGTGATGTTGATTTAACATTACAAATGTATTTTCTTGTCAATATACATTTGTGCTGTTCCGTCGCACATTAATAGATAAAATACAATAAGTAGAACATATAAAATATCAAATATTTTGAACACACCTGAACTTCATATTCATATTAGTCCTTTGCTGGATCAAAAATAGTCTGGGGACGCTGATTTGAACCAAAAAAGTCCGAGCCGGTTATCCACCGTGTGCATGCGCTCTAAATTTCTTAGATCGGTCGAAGACAAAGTCAAACTGTATCGTGTAGTGTCGAGTTCTTGAGGTATTTCTTCGCTCCGGTGTTGCGATTCGCGATCGGTTGATTTTATTTCAATAATAAATCGTGTCGGCGAAAGCACGTGGTACCATCAGGTCATATCGTTTACTAGCTGTTTGCAACTCCCAAAATCAACAGTATTGTTTCCATAGTTTCATTTATTTCTGTTTATGATTACTACAAGTAATTATATCACATCATCATGCATGTGAAAACTGATAAGTATTTACCTATATTGATTTTTCACTGCAGTTCCAATACAATACCTGCTCTACCTGCAGTTAATATTAATTGATAATTTGATTAGAGCGCCGTTAATGTTGTCAAACCGGCTTAAATTGAAACTGTTGATAGAAGTAAATGACACCAAATGGATTCTTCCTCAGTCATGTTGTCATACATCGGTGCATGAATATGTATCGTATCAAGTGTAGATTTCAGTTCAAAGGGGGGTCTTTTACAGTCATTTAAAGCTTTATATGTATAATAACCATACTTGTTATCTCAAAATGGAGTGGACAGAATGCAGGAACCTTTATGAATTCTTTATTTGTTTCCATGAAAAATTATGCTTTACCGAGAGATTTTTAAAAGACATGTAACTACAATCATTTGAGTTTTGTCCATTTAGATTTGAATTCTATTAAATTGGTGTAGAGCCATGCAATTTTTCTTAAAAAATAAATTTCAATGAAAACATACAGTAAAAAGATGCAAAAACACAATTTCAGTCTAATTTAATAAAGAAAATGTATGTCACCATGCAGATTTTTTTCTATTGCAAGGTCAACGCCTCTAACAAAATTATACCAAACGAGTGGTAAAATGAACTAAACAGTATTAAAGTACAATGTACATGTATGTATATTTCAATGATGGATTTATAAGAGTTCAATTCATGTACATCATGCTTTGACTATATCGACCAGATCACGCTTTTCTTATTCAGGTCAATATATGTGGTATTCAGGGCAATATACATGGTGTATTCAGGACAATACATGTGGTATTCAGGACAATACACGTGATATATTAGGACAATACACGTGGTATATTAGGACAATACACGTGGTATATTAGGACAGTGCATGGTGTATTCAGGACAATACACGTGGTATTCAGGACAATACACGTGGTATTCAGGACAATATACGTGGTATTCAGGACAATACACGTGGTATATTAGGACAATACACGTGGTATTTTAGGACAGTGTATGGTGTATTCAGGACAATACACGTGGTATTCAGGACAATACACGTGGTATATTAGGACAGTACATGGTGTATTCAGGACAATACACGTGGTATTCAGGACAATACACGTGGTATATTAGGACAGTGACACGTGGTATTCAGGACAATACACGTGGTATATTAGGACAGTACACGTTGTATTCAGGACAATACACGTGATATGTTAGGACAGTGCACGTGGTATTCAGGACAATACACGTGGTATTCAGGACAATGCACGTGGTATTCAGGACAATACACGTGGTATTCAGGACAATTCCCATGCGGAGGTGATAACTCAGGTTCCAGTATATTGTCAAACTTCATAAAAATTATATAGAATCGGCATGCCTGATTCGCCGTGTGAATCTGAAAATCGGTGTTGTTACGTAATATGACCAAACTAAACACATGTAACATCAAGTGTTTGGTCAACAAATATATAATAAAGCCAGTTATCAGGACTTAAACAAATGTCAATGATTATTGTTTGTTTTTCAATTAGGACCAAAATGTTAAATTAGTCGTTAAATAAAACGATGAAATAGATCTACAGGCCTAAACAATATAAACAAAGCATGAATGAAGGTTCCATAGATCTTTTAATTTATAACTCGGAGAGATAACTATAGATTTGAATCAGATTTTATCCATGAAGTCCATTCACCATATTCTTCTCATCGTCTGAAATCCATATCGGCTTAAAATGCTGGTAACTAATCAATGTTAAAATCAATATAGCTTTTATTTGGTGACAGAAATGGTCCAACAAACATTCAGAAAACTATAGATGATAACTACACAAAGGAAACCATCCCGCTAGTTTATTCAAACAAATATAAGTGTATGTTAAACATTCTGGTGAATAGTGTTTATATTTCATTCTCAGACTCAATTAAAGAATTCATTTCACTCCCATCCATTGAACATGATTATGGAATACATGTATTACTCTGGGTGATAGCTTTCATTGATAATTGTGCATTGGATTATTCGTTGAGGATACGACCGGATTGATTCAAACATCCAATATGGTAAGATATTTTTTAAATAAAACTATATTTTGCACAATATTATTTTTAAACTAACCAAAATTATGACCATGTGAACGCTTAGCACATATGTAGATCTTGAGCTAATTATTTACAAATTTATTTTTACTTTTTTGTAAATTGTGTATTGCAGGAAATGTGTAATAGCATACGTACTAAAATGCATGTGTGCATTTATTTCATCTTGGGGGGGGGGGTCTGGTTGCGTTATGTATGGCAACTTCAGATTCAATTACCATGTTCAGCTTATATGATATAAGTACCAGACTAATAATTATGTACATGTATTTTTAAAAATAACAACTTTGATATACATAGTTCCCACATCTACAATATTTACCTCCCTTGGCGGCCATCTTTGTTGGCAAATTCAACAAGCATTGATAGAAGATATTTATGTTTTTGTTTTGATAATTCTAAATACAGGATATTTATATGTGACAACTACATTTTCTTAAACCTGATGTGCTTATGGCCTTAACAAACTTCATTATTAAGTTATCTTTTATAAATTTAGTTGTTTAATAACCAATTTTCTTATTTTTTCTATAAGCATATAAGAAATTTGCCAACTAAGATGGCTGCCAAGGGAGGTAAATATTGTAGATATGGGAACTATGTATTGTTCTTAGTCTGTTCGATTGATTTTAAGAATCTGTTATTTTGGTGATGAACGAATTTGCGCTAAAATCAAGCATTAATTATAATATATTAGTAACAAATCAAGGAACCTCTTAAGTTTATTATTTTTATTTTTACTGATTGTTGTCAATAACGTTTTTATGGATGAACATTCTCTTAAGTAGCCTAATGCTTTTAACGAGATTAACATAATTATGTTGCTATCATAAATCCGATATGCTCTGTATGGAGATGTTTTAAAATGTTATTGGGGCAAAATGTTTCAGGACGATTGGCATACAGGGAAATCTCTTCTAGAAGCCAATTATTACATGCTACATCACGAGATATCATGTGACGTCATATTTGAAGTTGGTGCTAACAGAGAGACGGTCCCGGCTCACAAATACGTTCTTATGTCAAGAAGCCCAATGTTACATCGAGTCCTCAAAGACCATGTGTCTAATCCTGAAGTGACTGTAAATGTCCCGGATCTCACTGTAGAAACATTTAAGGACATACTGATGTATGTGTGATTTGATTGTTTATACCTTGTATACCATGCATGTTATTGAATTTCACTGGGGCGTAAACATTTTTGTTTGTTTCTGGATACATACTTATAAAAAGGTCGTGACTTTTTTCGCGAAGGTGTCAATCACTTTTGATCTATATTTCTTGGCATGGCGTATTAATTATTCAGAAGAAATTCGTCATTCTTTTGGATGATTCAGAGGAAACTCTTCCTCCCATTGGGTGAAATCTACAAGCGTAGAAAAATTAAGACCACGCCAACTAACAGCTAGTCTGCAATTGTTTAATGTGTACTTCGATCTTGTGGTTGTAAAATAAAAATGTACGAAAATGTATTCTTATGCGGTCGAAATAAAGTTATAATTAAGCCGTTCTTGACAATCATTTTACATTTATTTGAATTAATATACAGTAGATATAACTAAATGCGTAATTTATTTAGCTGACCTAATATCATCATTTTAATGCGTGGCCTAATTGGACTGCTACCTGATAAGTGGTGATCACACGGTACTATAGCGGTAATTTAGGAATTTGATAAAAATCATACTTTTGGTTTCAACAGTGTTAATAACATCATAGAAATTTCGCGACTGTCTTTTTAAAGACATTACTTGTTGCACTTGAAATTGCGTAAAAAAGTAGGTGTACCGTTCCTCGGGCTTAATAAAAAGTCTAGGGTCGCGGGTAAAACTAGTGTCCGTCGGGTAATCAGAATAAAACAATTTATTTTACGTCTGACTAGTTCTTATTTAGATATACGTATGTATGTACGGTGTAACTCTATAATTACATATACAAAATGTATATTATATTACTAAGTACATGCCAATCTCTACCCAGAGTTGTCGTTCCTTTCCAATCCACAGTTAGTAAGAGCGTAGCGGGAACGACAACTCTGGGTAGAGATTGAGTGCATGCATATATTTGTATACATATCCAACTTTTAAACTGAGTTTTACCACTCGTATTATTGTTCAGAAAACGATAACACACAAAAAGAGTCTACATAAACAGAATGACAGGTATATGAAATCGCCCGTTTCAACGGAAGCTGTTAATTGTTACTATTTATATTGACCGAAAAGTTTAACAAATAGTTTGCATGTTAATGTTTTTTATTAGGTAGTGAATTTGATGTTCTATTAAAGTTGTGATTTCATAATTGGAATAGTTTTGACCTATCGATGTTAACGTAAGTGTACTGCCCGTAAGTAATATATTGTATCAACAACAATACTCCATCACGTTGAGCGAATGACAGCAGAATCCTCATAAATAAATTGAGATAAGAGGAGTGTATGCGCGTCTCGTCGACCTATGCTTGGAAAATTGCTGAATGTCAATATCCAATGTCAGTTGATATGTATACGTCCCAAACAAACAAACGTAAAAAGACCAACAACATAGTGAAATTCTGATTAGCGCGCTCGAAATTCTAACCAATTTACATGCATAATTAAGACTTTAAATAGTACAGTGGAACTTGCTTGTGTTTCATGTTGGCACCCATAAGCATTTTTACAAATCATGAATTATTCTATCTGGTTGTGTGTAGTCAGTCGTAAAAAGCGAACATTGTTTCCGTGGCATCCAACTGTGATAAAATCAATGAAAATTTACGTATCCTTTTTTCTGTCCAATGATTTTTCATACGCAATCATATGAATTATATATTAACAAATCATGTGAAATCACCGGCTCCTTTGATCATTGTTGCTTTGCGTAACACAAGATAAGGTTGATCTATGAATTGTATTGTAATTTTATCTCATAAAACAACAAAATAGAGAGTAGTATTCACGTCAATTTCCTTTTAGGCCCTATTTTCAAATTCAAGTCATTAGCATCATCACAGATAAATAATGTATCTGTTTGATATTTAAAATATCTATTGCTGTGTACAACATTGACATCGTGATGCAGGACGCGATACTAGTAATTATTCTATACTTGAAAATAATTTAGCGGTGTATGTTAAGAAAAAATACAGTTGTACAAAGATTGAAACGAAAATACACCGGCATCGACTAGAACTGATTCTAAAAATTCCGACCCTGTATGATCGTTGTCTATTGAAAATAACTCTCTAATTGAACCAAGTACTTATTCGCACAGAATTTTCATAAAAATGAATCTACCAGGTTTTTTTTTGCTTAGTACTTGTCATGGAAAAAGATTGACGAATGCTTATTTTACACCAATGATAGACCAAATAGAAAACCTAATTAATTAGACGTAGATTGTTGTATTTACATAGGTCTGGATGATCATACTGCCTCAGCTCTATAAAAAGCAATATTAATTAAATCGGCATTAAAATGAAATACGAAAATCGGAACAGAAACAGATGCGTTCAGACATGATTTCAATATTGGAAATTGAATAATTCAACTCTGGACACCTGCTGTATTAATCAATCTCTCGGTGAATGGAAGTTAGAAGCTTTAAAGAAATTTTAACATAATTAGTGTGATCTTCAATCCGTACCATACTGAATGCGGTTAAATAACGATTCGTACATTTCATTTTCAGGTACATTTATACAGACAATATAGATATGCGAGCCGATAACGTCACATTAATCTTGTACGCAGCTCGACGATTTCAGCTTCAGGCCCTGACGAAGATTTGCTTCACGTTTCTTGAGAACTGGATGTCTACAAGTAATGTATGCAAGATTATGGAGCAGGCTCATCAGTACAACGAAACTAAACTTTATGATAAATGTTTGCATTACATTTTTGCTCATAGCATTGAATGTATGAGATCTCATGCATTTAGTGACCTCTGTGGTGATTGTTTGACAGACATCCTACGATCTGATAATCTCAAAGCTGACGAAGAATATATCTTTGAATGTACCATTGATTGGTCAACAGCAGAGTGCAGACGGAAGAAGTTGTCTCCAACAGACGAAAATCGCAGAACAGTCCTCGGTCCAATTTTGTATTTTGTAAGGTTTCCAACAATGGACGTGACCTACTTTACTCAGAAAGTTTCGTTCAGAGAAATATTGTCCAATGACGAATCTGTATCGATTTATCAGTATTTCCATGGGGAGCCAAGACAACTGTCGAATTTATTCAACACCAGGGAAAGAAACCGATTAAAAAGCAAACGTTCTGAGAACAAGAATCAAAGTTTACGAAAAAATCGACAGAAAGAGAATGGTAATCGAAATAAACCCCGCGAAACAGTAACTTTGAGCGTTCAGTCGCCGAAAAATGTAAACACCAAACCCTTGAGCCCTTTACAACCACCTATGAGCCCAAATATGTCACGTGTCGTAAGATTTCGGACATATGATGGGCAATGGGCACAAAATGGCCCTCCTGACGCCATTTCGTTCAGTTGTTCTAAACCGATCGTTCTTTACGGTATAGAAGTTTATGGTTCGGCCACGAGAGCGGAAACCTACAAATTAATCATATTTCTCTATGACGACTTGAAAGAAGAAGTTAGGAAGAATGATGCTCGTATAACTACTGACACATTGAGGCGGAGTTACGAGGTGATGTTCACCCGACCAATCAGAGTGCCTCCCAGGCGTGTGTTTACTGTCATGGTCATCATGAGAGGTAGTTCATCTAATAAAGGTGTTGAAGGTTCATCAGTTCACCTGGTTGATGACGTCACATTCGAATTTTCCGCGAGTAATCGAAGCTCAAATGGTACTGATGTATCTATTGGTCAAATACCAGCACTACTGTTCAACAGGACTGAATAAAATTCATTCAAGAATTAAATGTTAAGTTAGTCCAAGTTTTATTTTAAAAAAGTAATGAGTAGACAATACAATCGTGGTAAGGAATTGCATGTACATACGTATAGAGGAAAGGACTGTGATATATACATATTTTGTGTATAGCAAAAAGTACATATGTCAGTGTGGGTTACTTCGTGTGCCTAGTATCATTCATCGATTTATTAGACATTTTTTCACGATAAATTTGTTTTAGTTTACATGGAATCAATGAGTCATAAGAGGTATTGTGATCACTAGGTTAGGCCCTGGTCACATGCTCATTAAAATAGGGTAGGTTGACCAGGGCTTTATTTCGTGAAAGCGTGTGGAAAGCTTCATTCGTGAGAAAGTGGATGTGCTTATCATCGGGCCCAACAAAAAGTCTAGTCACGTGGTAAAATAAGGGTATATCAGCTAGGTAACCGGAAACATAATATTTTAAGCCTTATATCTTATGAATTAACATATTAAATAGCAGCATGTCCTCAGAAACCACACTGTCAATTACAAGTGTTGAAACTTCAAACGATTGTTACTTAGACTTCCCTTAACAAGTTATCAGAGTAAATCGGGAAAAGTGAGGCATTTTTCTTTACCGTGTTTCTCTATGAATTGGCTTCATCAAAGCAACAATAGAACTTGTGATCATACTGGAAAAAGCAGACAGAATTGTATGAAGCTATGGGTACCATATGAACCAAAGTGAAAAAGATTCTGTACGGGACTGATCGCTATTTATACCTATGACAATGTTTATTACAAGAAGATATATTATACTAAAATGTTTGGCCTACAGTTCTGATCAGCAAATATACTCAGAAGACAAGTGAACAATAAGTGATTAACAGCATTAATAACTTTCAATCAGTCTATCCTATTGCGTGGTACTAATACATGCATTGGTGAATTATTTTCAGAGTGAATTTACCATTTTGCTGATTATCTTACAGTATTCCATGGTGACATGTTGGTCAAGTTTGTTGATTAGTTGATCAGAATTAATTGAGTTGCTATTCATACATGTACAACAACAAAGTACATTGTATTTCACATTAGTGGTTTCATTTGTATGTTCGCAGTAGATTTTTTTTGGGGGGGGGGCAACTATTAGGGATCCTTTTCCTGAACTTAAGAAAATAACAGTTAAAGAACAATAAATAAACCACTTGCAGGTCATCCAAACAGTTTGTGATTACATTTACATAGTCATTGAACTGATAATAAAATCAGGCTAAGTGGTACTTAATACATGTAATTAGTTTCCAAGCATCCAGACACAGCACTGTTCTATTTTCATCAAATGCAGGATTAGTATCAATTTTATCAGTTATGTTGTATACTTCAAATGCACATCTCATTATGAATTTATCACAATCAGTAAAACTTTTAAGAATGCAATGTAAAAGCCAGTCTACAAACAAAATGGATGACCCACACAAAAACAATAATAAAACACGTCAAATTCTGTTTTAATTGATCATTTATTTGTATATATGTGTCAAATGGACATTGCCAAAGAAATGGAAAGCAACAATAAGCAGGAGAGTATTGAGCACATAATTAATTAAACTTACAGTACAAATATAGCACATTATTTGGAGTAGGTGTCTCTATAACAAAATGATGAATCAGACACAGATGACAAATCCAAGAAACATCAATTGTTATAAGTTCAAAGTTTAAACCAATCACGTTTTTTTTTTGTTCTTTTATCATATACAGCACTGTATTATTCAATACAAGAAATAATATAAATACTACTTTAAGCTGAAGCAAAATTGGGATACAAGACATATCACCATTTACAGCACAACCAGACAGTTGTATCATGTGTTTTCAGACCATACACAAAAGAAATATCTCCTATTTCTTTTATTACGACATTGCAATGTCTTGAAAGGTAATGGAGTTGTCAATGTAAATAAACAGATTGGTATATATCCTACTACCTATTAGTTCAGTACAATCTAAGTATCTTGTATTCATGGAGTGCCACAGCAACTAAAACATCACACACACTGAGTCTGTACCAAACAATATGACATAAGGGCACAAATATTAAAATAAACCCGAACATTATGCATAAGCAGTATGAATCACAAACAAACACAGTCATTGTGGCATCATCATTCAGTAGAATTAACAAATTAATACAAAGCTTTGTTAAATATGTTTAAAAAAAACATTCAAACAAGCATCACAATCAGAAATTATTGATGATTATCTGGAACAAATAAATTTAAGATGTTCAGAGCTCAGAAAATGAAAGTGATAAGAACACAGGTACAGCTCTGTTAAGATGTCCATGACTCCATCTTGAACCACAACTCCTTCACTTGTTCAAATGCCTATATACAAACATAATGCGCATGGGAATACTACTATGATTTTGACACCTTTTCTCCTTGACGACGTTTAACATCCCAGTTATATACACGAGCCATATCTGGTATTAGGTTAAGGATTGATAATTTGATATCTCAATATTGATTGAATCTTAATTATGGATGCTTTGACACAACAAAGTTAATTTATTTTTCCAACATTACCTATAAAAGAACTTCTGAACACACAAATGACACAAAAACAAAACTTCATTGTAATAATTAAAGCCAACATTCAAATATTATGTTAGAGTCAGCAACAGGCTACAACAACGTTGTCTGACTAATGGGCAAATAATGGAACTGAATTTCAGTCTCATTTTGGCCAGTAATTTCTTTAATTAGCAAAATCTCTACTTTCATCATTTAAACACATAATTTTTATACATGTTACTAAAACAGAAAATGCACCAGTCAGTAGACAAGAAATTTCTGCCAGATTCAGATTTGGAGAAGTAAGTTAGAATGATACTAACTTATACAAGCACAAGTGTGCTTAGTTAACAGTCACAAATCATGCTAATTTGTACAACTTCACCTTATCTACTGGTTCTAGTTTGTACAACTAAAGTATATAATGACATGTAGAATTCAAATGGTAGTAAATAGAATCATTAAAGAATATTATGGAATGTTATTGCAAAACACATGTTTCGTACAGAATGCTGATACTTACAGTTTAATGAGTTCATTGTATGAATAAAAAGGATACTAACTTCTAAAGTAGTAGTTTGTTCTGTTATATAACTAAGTTCATCTTCTACTTGTTTTAAACTTTTAGTAGCAACCTCCTGATTCTTTTTCAGTAATGCTTCTGCATCATCTAAATTATATTCTAACATCACATTTGCCTGTTTAAATAAAATACAGCATTTTAGAAATACACAGAATGTAGGTATAGTTTATACGAAAATGTTGTCCAATACAGTAACTAATGCAAGATTTTTATGTTTGAAGGATTGTCACTTAACATGTTTTGTTAATATTTTTTGTATTGTTATTTGTAAATAAGAAGTATGATATACCTCATGACAGACAATTTTGTACATTTATAGATCACTTGTTATCAGGTACATTTGAGGATACCAAAGTTTGCACAAGTATTTCAACATGGATGATAAAAAACATATATACAGTGAAACCTGTGAACAAAGGCCAATCTAAGGAGACATAATTATAAATATGACATGTATTACCAGATGGCCTTTATTTGGAGGTCATTTTGTTCTATATTAGCAATGATGGTTTTTAAAGAACTTTACGGTCTTTATTTAAAGGTGGCTGCAAATGCTGGCTTGACTGAACTTCTATTTAGGCTGATTATGGATCATGTCAGGTAAATACAAAAAGGGAACTTACCCCTAACCACAGACACACTTTATCAGTGGGAGGTACTCTAGCTTTTGCATACACCTGATCTGAGAGTAAGAACCTAGTCTCCATTGCTTCACTGGAATTCTAAAACAGGAACACAACATTGTTAAACATGACAAACGAAGGATAAAAGAAAGCAAAAGATTTTGAGGTTAAAAAGAATTATAGACATAATTTGATGCAAAAAAATTTACATCAGCAGGGCACGAAAAATATTTTGAGGGTCACTCGTCCTGCAGGACAAGTGACATATAAAATCCACTCGTCCTGCCCTTGATGACATTCGTCCTACAACTAGTGGCAAACTAAAAAAAGTACTTGAACAGTAAATGTATGTAATAGTTATACAAACACTTACTGTGCCTTTTTGATAATTTAAACAGCCGAATATACAATCTAATGTACATTTCTGGAGCATTGGAAGCCATCATGACATTACACTACAACTCTTCAAGGTTGCCAATGAACAACTTTATTATTGACAGTAACAGTGTCATAGTAATGCATATTTAAAGCTTGTAAGCTGTCACAAGAAATGTATCAGGTAAGTTTGGAGTTTAAGACAGCTAAGTTACTGAAAATGTAATTGAAACAGACGACAGCAAACTGATAATTATAAACATCCAGAGAACAGTCTGGATAAATGCCAGACTAGGATGTTTAGGCATCAATGCTCGGCTAATCGAGTATAAATATTAAGTACCTCCATTCATTTCTCAAAGGCTAACTAGGCACATTTCATATATATTTAATCAAGAATAAATTTAATCAAGTATTGTCCATTTGATATTAGTCGTTCGCCGCTCTGCAGCTCACGGAGAACCGGGCGATCAGCATTTACTCCAAACTGGTGTCAAGGCTAATTTTTCCATCTGTCAAACAAGAAATTTTGAACAGACATTTCGTAACGTTTTACCGCTACAAGAGATTATTTTTCATTGATTTTTTGTATTGACTTTATAAGGCAAAAGCTACTCGTCCTGTAGGACGACTGTAGCTGATATTCTACTTGTCCGGACCATGAATTCACTCGTCAATATGAGCGGACAAGTGGATTTTTCGTGCCCTGATCAGCACATTGTTTTAGTTACTGTCACAATTTTAGATTGCATGAATTCAATGTCTCATGTTTTTCTTCATCAATTATCAGTATTAATATGCAAGCATGAACTACACAATTTTACTTTTGACAACACTTAACAGCACAAAATATTACTACACCTTTTTGGTTTGCAAGTGTGCAATAATATCTAAAGTTTTCTTTATATCAGGAATCTGTGCCTTTAATCTGTAACAGAAACATAAATATTATGCAAATGTCTCAATGATATATATTTCATCTAAAACAAGACAGTATGAAATATTTACAATATTTCTCGTCAACAAGCAATAACTAAAGGTGATGAATACCCCCAGATGCGGCCTTGACACAGTTATTGTTACATTTTACAGAGGGAAATATAATGCATTTTCATTTTTTAATACCTGCAAATTGTTGCTTAGATATATCCTGACCAGTTTCTAAATATTCATTATATAAAAAATAACAAAGGGCCATAACTCATTAAAATTTACTAGGACAAAACCTATTGTGGACATGCACAACTTAGCAAACTACTTATCACTTCTAAGAAGTTTCACTGAATTCCTGCATGTAATTGCTGAGAAATGGTACGGGCAAAATTTACCTAATTGTATAAAACAAAGGGCCATAACTCAGTGAAAATTAATCCAAACAAAACCTGGTTATTGCATGCACAACTTGGCTAACTGTTTATAACTTCTGTGAAGTTTCATTGAATTCCTATGAGTAGTTACTGAGATATTGTATATACACTGTATAAAAAACAACAAAGGACCATAACTCAGTGAAAATTTAACCAACCGAGACAAGCTTAATGCATGCACAACTAGGCTAACTACTTATCACTTCTGAGAAGTTTTATAGAATTCCTGGCAGTAGTCAATGAGAAATAGTCCAGACAAAATTTGCCTATTTATACTATATAAAAAAACAAAGGGCTATAACTCAGTGATAATTAATCCGAACGAAAATTGCTTTAAGCATGCACAACTAGGCTTACTACTGATCACTTCTGTGAAGTTTCATTGAGATCCTGCAAGTAATTGCTGAGAAATTGTCCGGACAAAATTTGCCTATTGTATATACTGAATAAAAACAACAAAGGGGTATAACTCAGTGAAAATTAATCCGAACGAAAAATGATTTAAGCTAGCACAACTAGGCTTACTACTGATCACTTCTGTGAAGTTTCATTGAAATCTTGTAAGTAGTTGCTGAGAAATTCTCCGGACAAATTGTGTCTACAGAAAATTAATTTTGAGTTTTAATCATGATTGATACATTCAAATTCCTACTGGTTATTTCAACAGACCATATGATCTCTTTACAAATAACTGCAAATGTGCATACTGAGAAGTAAGATTTACCTGGCTTTCTTCGTAGTCAAATTGTATTCCATAAACTTATACTTATTGTGTTGTTCATCTAACTTCTTCAAAGCAGACTCAGCCGTATCATCTGAACCTTTCATGTAACTATCTACATCTTCCTGCAAAACAAAAGTCTAAATATTTCAAGAGTTAATTTTGAGATTGAACAAGTATAAAGCAGAATACATAAATGGGATTCTGACATATACAAACAGTAACAATACAGGAAAACACACATTAATAATCAGTCAAAGAATCTCTCTGCCATTCAGACTGGCAAATATCTTTTATTAGCTACCGGTACTAACTGCAAAATTAGCCCTGGTCCCATCACCAAAGCAAACTGAGAGGTTACTAAAGGCTGGTTTATATTGGGTACAGATAGACAGATGACATTAGGTTATGATCTGATGTACAAGAGTCAAGAGCTACTCTTAATGTCATTTCACTTCTAGTTACAATTAAGTTGAATTAACTGTCATACTAAATACATGGTTCATTGCAGTATTCTTCTTCATTGTGTTATGTGATTTACATATAAGCCTACACCATGTACAAGAGGCTGATTGTAACTTTTAGCATGGAATTATTCCATAAATAATTTCAATAAATAATCCCCAAATCATAATAACCACATGACTAACTCAGTGTTTGAACTAATTTTTTTAAAGCACTAGCCCAAATTATATGTGGACTATTGAAAATAGACAATGAACCAATAACCCGAATACACAATTTTGAATAGAAATTTACTAGCCCCGGGCTGTGCGTGAAGACTGCTGTATTTTGCACTAACTGGTGTGAAGTAGTATGCTGGTGACACTGGATAACAGTGTAGCTAATTTTAGAACGAAAATTGAACTAAGAAAAAAATTCACTGCCGAGAATCAAATACAGTGATTTATATGTACACATCTCCTTTACAAATGACAACAGTGAAATGTTCAAAATCTGTACTAATCTAGTGCCCGCAATCAATAAATACAATGCAGTCAGACGCCATCTTTCTTTCTTCGAATATACTAATTAATGGTGTACAAGTAGAAACCTCTCAAGGTCCGAACAATAATTTCAACATACACAGACAGGGCTCCAGATAAAGGGCGTAATTGCGTAAATATGCACTAGTTTTTCCGAACTAAGCACAGAAAATATTTCTAAAGCGTACCGATACGCACTTAAAATCCCAGGTACCCGTTTTACTAAATTTAAGTGCGTAACTATCAGATTTAAATGTACTATCAGTGACTAGTGATTTAATTGAACATATCGAAAAAGGCAAAAGTATTGCATTTAAGCTACATGTACATTCTTCACTGGATGCAAAACAAGTTCATGAGGATAATGTATGCATTAAATATAGAACAAAATACAACAAAGTACATTCAACAGGTAAGGCTTTAGTGTGTGTTTGTGCTTATAAATGAAAACCCTTCAGAGTGGTTCCCATGATTGCCATTACCCTTTAAAAATGTGTAATACCCTCGTAAAAAATTTAAGGGGTAAAATACCCCCTGCTAAAGAAAGCAGGGGGTAAAACACCTCTTGGCCAAATACTTATCTGGAGCCCTGCACAGAACTATTTTATAACGGAAGTGGAATAAAAATGATTACCTGCGTTCAAAACGCAGACAGCAGTGAAACAAATCCAGTTTTTCGGAGAAAAGCAGCATATGTTTTATTGAATCATAAATATTTTGTGTATTTTCTTAATAAATTTAACTAATATTAATGCATATACTAAGGCACTAACCCTCAAAATGACATTTAACTCTGTTTTTGCTGATAACAGATATGTTGACACTGATAAGTTATGCGTGCGTGTACATTACTGATATTATGAGATGCACGGGTATTCTGTATGCACCGGTATACAAGTTACTGACTATACTATACATACACTATACAGCTACACTTTGTTCCAGTTTGTGCTTTGTTGATAATTTTTGCTGTTAAGTTCACAAAAAAGATGTACCTTTTAAGAAAAACATGCGGTTTTAGATGAATAAATTATAAAGCATTGCTAACTGAACTGACACACTGATCATATCAGAGGAGGATGGTTTCACCACTGGTTTTGAATTTCAGCCCCATCCATCTCCATGGATACAACTTACAAGTCAATCCAATGATTAGTAATTCGGTCACTTGTTTGATATTGCTATCACCTATACAGGATATGTGTCAACAAAATGAGTTGGAGTTTCTGATAATTTAATAATAATGCCTCATGTTGTGTACAAATAGGATACACTCTTACAAGTACAAAGACATTGTTATTTATTTATAAACACGTGTTTTCATGTTGATTCTTGATTGTCAAATTCTTTCAAAAAAATCCTACCGATAGGTCGCGATTACAGATGCCACAATGACAACAAACAGTAATTAAGAACAATAGATATTTATGCTTAACACACAAAGCAAGCATTTACCAAAAAGTCTGCTTTTGGGATTCCTGAATAGGTTTTACTTGCATTACCATCAGAACTTGCGACTTCGGACGCCATTTTGTGCAAGTAATGCCGACTTTAGACGGGTGTCAATTATTTTTCGGTACAAATTATATAAAATGTAATTATATTCAGAACCAGTCCCTATCAACCCAAAGAATTAAAAACTAAAAATTGTTTCGTTGGGTTCTTAAGACGTGGTGCTCATCTTGCATTAGATAAACTTATTAAATGTAGTTTGGTTCTTATTAAGTTAAGTATGTCTTCCCGAGCGTGTGTTATGAGTCACAGATATGTTCTTATCTCAAAAATGAGTTCTTTGAGATTAACAAATATAAATGTCAGGTCCTTCAAAGTAAAGAAATCGCAGGTGGGTCGAATTATTTTTTGGATTCGTACACAAAATCTACGTACACGAGGTTTCATTATTTGTCGCTTACTGAAATAAGTGTCAGTTACAATCGTATAATGGTCCCAGATTTATATATTAAAAAGAAACAAACAGACAAAGTTCTGTTGGTTAATAACATGATTTTGGTGGAGGCATAAGTATATAGATTTGCCCTTGTCCGTCTGTCGCGGTGTCCGTCTGTTCGTAGACCAGTTTGTGACACGCGTAACTCCAAAGTTTTAAGTGCTATACCTGGGTATTTTGAAGCAAATATAATTGAGATCAGCCCCTGATTAAGCAAAACTTAGCATTTTTCGATTTGTGCATTTTTTAGAATCGGCGCTAACTCATAATCTTCTGTAACTGAAGGAGTGTTGTATCTTGAAGAAGAATATTTCAATTTTATGTACAATTAGTTGCCCAGATCCAGTGCATATTTCGATCTTAAGCGATCGATATGCAGAATTATTTTTACAATGTAAGCACATAATGTTTTAAGTCCTATTAATATCAAAAACATACCGGGTAGTTACATTGTATTAATTTCAAAACTTTTCGATGTTTTTATAAACTTACACTTTATCCGGTTACGGTGCACTTTCACCGCTTCCGACATTTTATTCACATCGCTGTAAAAATTTAGTAAGGGGCACTAGAGGAAATCAATCAAATATCATACATTTAATTAACTTAGAAATACTCTCTAGAGTGAACCAAAACAAAAAAAATATTTAAAAAGGTGTTATTTTGTTTTCTCCTCACTATTATGCCAACCACACATTTGTGTACTTCGAAAATGCGTCATTTCAACTCGCTAAAAAATCACAGGTGCAGCGCATAAAATTGTCATTTTCTTACCTTCTACACAATTGCGGGAGCTGATTTTTCACAACTGCCTTCATGTTTGTGAGGGAATTAGATCGGTGAAAGCTCGTTGAATACTTTCGTTTCACTGGGTGAAAGCGTCGGAACTGGGCAACTAACTGTATATAATATCTGCTAGAGCCATGAAATTTTCTATAATAGGTGGAAAATAATGTACCTGATGAGGGGCTCGAACCCACGACCTCCTGCTTGTAAGTCAGCTGCTACCAACTGAGCTAATTGGGCTACCAGTGAATCAAAAATACAATGTTCCACACCGCTACATTCCTCCTTCCTTTTTATTCAAATTAATTTATCGCGACAACAACAGTCTTTTTAGACTAACCGGGTCCCAGCCTTTGTTTCACCCTAGCTATAGGATTCCAAGGCTAGTCACACACTCACGGCACCAAATGTCTTAGGTGGAGGAAAATAATATACCCGATGAGGAGCTAGTACCTGCAAGTCAGATGCTCTACCGACTGAGCTTTTTGTGCTGGTTAATATCCCAGCTAATTTATAAATACAATATACCACTCCGCTACATTTCTAAGAATAGTTGTCAGCATGTGAATTTGTGCATCTGAGTAATTTGATGCAAATTTATTGGAGATCATCAGTTATTGTCCCTGATTAAGCAAAAATGATCTTTTTTTACTTGTGTCGTGTGTAAGTCTAAAAGTATTACGTGTTCTATGGACACATGTCTAGTTTCTATTCATTGAATTTCTATGTGTTGGATGCTATCATTATTTTGTTGTCTTAAATAGCATTTTCTTGACATTGCTCTGTCAGTTATATCCAATGTTTGTTTTGGTACATCAATTTCCTTAATACTTTGATTAGTTTCATATATTAATTTCTTTCATTAAATATTATCAGAGACTCTGTGTAATACAGTGTCACTGTTATTATTCAAGTTCATACATAGACATATAATTATTTCAGAAAAGAAAGCCAAAAATGACAAATTCTGACAGAGCCTTGGAACATTTTGATCTTCATTACAGACCGTTATTCAAGGATGAGTGGCCATCCATTAGAATAGCATTGCTAACCGGCAAAAAGTCTTGTGCAATTATGAATGAATTTGCTTCAGCAAACAATTATTATGATGAATTTTCTGATTTAGGAGCGACTGATATTATTGCTCAAGCTTTAATTAAACAAACAGAATCAGTTCAACAGTCTTCATCTACTAATAATTACCAAGAAGAAAGAAAATTTATAAATGTAAATACCACTGAAGAGTCTGATAGTTTGTCTGATGATGTTGAAGACTGTAATGAGGTTGATCAAGGAAACAATGCTAATGTTTTGACTGAGGAAGAACGTAGAAGTATTGACAGAACTAATTTGTATTCATTTGTACCAACCAAAAGAGTATATTCTGAGAGGGAAGAGTTACGAACTGAAGAAGCTAAGAGAAGTGTATATACTCCAATGGATGTTCAGGTCGATATAATTAAACCGAGGAAGATATCGATACCTACAAATCTCACAGTGATGGCTTTCCCACCTGGCAACATAACACCATTTCCTGCAATCAAAGCCGACACTCCAAATGGATATTTGTGTAAGTGCTAAAATGTTCATTTTGTGTAGCCAGTATTGTTATTGTGACCCCTTTTGAAGAATTTGAGGTATATTGCTTTGCGCATGTAGGTCCATCAGTAATCAAACAAATAACTTGAGAACGATTTGTTCTATTAAGGTCCTCAGACTTGCTTGGGAGGTTACTCATCATATGTAGATATCCCCTAGTGATATTAATGTCAGAAGGTCAAAGATACCGGTCACAGTGAACTTAAATACTAAAATTTTTCAGCCAATTACAATATCAAAATATCAATTTGATCTATGGTCGTCGGGTTAGGCAGCAAAAGATAAAAATGTCTGAAAATATTTGTCCCCAAGGTCACAGTTACCCTCATCAGATCAATAACAGGAAATTATTAACCATTTGGTGTTTAGGGGCTATCTGTGTTTATGATATAAAATTTATTTGATACAGAGCTCTTATTTTATTCTTTACATGTTTTTTTTTGTAAATATAAACTCGTTTGATGCTACCTCTCTACAATTTCATTTTCTATCAATTTATGTATGTAATCTTCTACCACTCCCGTTTCCAATGTAAAGTTGCCTATACCTAAGCGGGTATTAATTTTTAATAACACACTGCAGTAACACATGCGCAGAAGTAATGCTCGTACAGTTCAAACAGATTTTCGGTTATTAATTCATTTTCCATTTATATGACGAGTTGTTCATAATAAAATCTGTCCTAGATTGTACATGCTATTAAAAAAAGCTTTTAGTTAGACCAAAATTTAGTTTACTGAGTTTGAAGTGCTAGTAATTGCTTGATAGTCTATGTAATGTCACTACTTATTAAAATGTTGTAACATCATATTTTTCTTTTTATGTTTCCATGAAATCCTTGGTGTAATAAAATAGATATCACATTTCTGAGAGGGTATTATGAAAAATCGCCAGCACTGACAGTTTTTAATAACGCCCTCTCAGAAATGTTATATTTATATAATGTCTTTTCATGATATTTTCAAGGTCACTTCATGTTGGATGCTGCATCTTTACTTCCTGTTATTGCTCTTGATTTAGAAGAAGGGGACAATGTATTAGACCTTTGTGCAGCCCCTGGTGGAAAATCATTGGCTATACTTCAGACTGGTTTACCAGGTAATGCTAAACAATTCAGATCACTTTTCTTTGCATGACCATACAGCTGCTGTTTACCAAAAGTCTATTATTTGTGTAGACATAGTTACTATAGAATAATTGTTTGCTGACGAGTCTTGTTGTGAAACAGGCATGATATTAAGATGGATTTTTTTTTCTTGGCTAATGTAACACCACAATACTACAGATGGTCTTAATTAGTAAGGCTGCTCAGTACCCAAAGAAAATCAATAATGATGGATAAAAGTTTTAGAATTTTGTACCATTTCTGTATTATAGGAGGTTTGACATGCAATGATTCGTCCGGGTCAAGAATCAAACGATTACGGAACATTCTTAGCTTGTACATACCTGAAAAAGAAAGAGAACATGTGGTTGTTAAATGTTCTCATGGTTCAACCTTCCAGGATCCTATATATGACAAGGTAACCTGTATTATATCTTTTTATGCCCCCCTTTAAAAAAGAGGGGGTATATTGTTTTGCTGGATGTCGGTCAGTTGGTCTGTCTGTCTGTCGGTAGACCAGTTAGTTTCCTATGGATAACTCGTCAACGGATTGACTGATGGGCCTGATACTTTGCAGGTACATTGGCCTTGGAGAGTAGATGACCCCTATTGAAATTGGGGTCACTAGGTCAAAGGTCAAGGTCACTGTGAAAATCGTTTCCGATCAATAACTCGTCAATGGATTGACCTATGGGCCTTATACTTAAATCTGTGTCAAGGCCCTGTTTGGGGGGCATATGTCTCCGACCGCGGAGCTCTTGTTTGTGTCTCTTTTTAAGTGATGTATCTAATGATTTGATTTACAAATTAGCACTGCATTAAGAAAATCACAGGAAACAGCGAGGCGTGAATCGGTGCTTTACACCGGGCATGATAAAGAACATGAAAAACTATTTGAAATAAGAGTAGGGAAACTATGCCTAGTTCTCCTTATAAATCTCTGTATGGCAGCTCTGAAATGACAATAGTTGTCGAATAGGCTGTTTAAAAATCAGATAAAGTTTTGATTTAAATCTCAGTTTTCATTTCTTTGTATTCTCAAATTTGTATATGGAAAGTGCTGCAGGTAAGATGAAGTTTGTGTTTTATTTGTTCTAGGTTCTTGTTGATGTACCATGTAACACAGACCGACATTCATTGTTACAAGATGACAATAACTTATTTTGCATTCAACGAATCAATGAAAGAATTGAGATGCCAAAACAACAGAAAGATTTACTGATGTATGTATTTTATTGGATTTAAAGCTGTAAAGATAACCTAGACATAGTATTAGTGTCATTTATGTTTGTAACTGGTAAAGTATCTTTGACATTTGTTTTATTGATATAATTTGTCAACAAATGGTTAAGTGTAATATAATGATAAACCTAATAATTTGATCTAATCAATGCCAACTCGAAATACATGAGTTTCATGAAGTGTCAGTTCTTTTTCTTTATTGATAATTACTGTAAAAAACATCTCACCTGTCCCTAACATTTAATCAACTATTTCCATGATTTTATCCTTGAATACTAATCAACAGAATGAATGCTTTTTACAGTAATTATCAATAAAGAAAAAGAACTGACACTTCATGAAACTCATGTATTTCGAGTTGGCATTGATTAGATCAAATTATTAGGTTTATCATAATATTACATAAGCGTACTCTCAGCACTCTGTATATTTTCTAAGCATTTTTTCCCCTTGATGACTATAAAGAATAAGTCAAACATTTACAAGCACTAGTATAACAAATTTATTTTCTTTTATTGTGCTTACAAATACCTCATGGGTATATCATTATATTGAATGCTGTATGGTATATATGATCAGTTTTGTCCGGCGTAGTGCGTCCATGCGTCGTCAAACTTTTACCCTGTGAACACACTAGGGCCACATTTTTAGATCAATTTTAGCAAAACTAGGTCAGAATGTTAATATCGACAAAAACTCAAACAAGTTTGTCCGTCCAAACCTTCACCAAACCTTGTCAGAATGTTTGTCTTATTTATATCTAGGACAAGTTCTAACACGGGTCATCTGGGGTCAAAAACTAGGTCACAGGTTCAAAACAAAGTTTAAATGAGTAAATAATGATTGTCATGTGAGCGATATAGGGCCATCTTGGCGCTTTTGATTATGATAAGCTCTGCTAAACTGGTGCAATGAAGCTATAAATTCAAAATTATATAAGTGAGTTTCCATTGACACTAAAAGATTAAGTACATTAGACTAGCAATGTATTTACAGGCCTGAGCGTCGCCCTGTTTACGAGCCATAGTATTAACTAATGCCAGACAAAAAAAGTTTTGTTCACGGTTACCTAACTGACCATTATTTGGCTCCAACCGTGGTGTTCTAGCCATAAAAATTCAAAATCCAAATATAACTAGAGATAAATAGTCGCTTGTATTCTGACAAAAGAAATTGAATTTTTCTGGCCTACCTACCCTATTTTGTAAGTCATGTAACCATTCAATTACCTATCTATTTCAGATCTGGTATAAAATCTTGTCGTCCAGGTGGATGTGTTGTATATTCCACTTGTACATTAAGTGCTGCACAAAATGAAGGAGTTATCCAGGATACATTGGATGAGCTTTGGAGAAAATCGAACATTGATATTGTTGTAGAAGATTTAAGTGAAATGACAAATTTATTTTCTGATGTGTTTAGATTTCACCATAATTGCAGATTTGGACAGCTTGCTTTGCCATCTTTATCTTCAAACTTTGGTCCAATGTATTTTTGTAGACTGAGACGTGTTTCATAGTAGAATATAATATTTTTAACTATATCTTAATAAAATCTTGGTTTTGTTTTCAATGGATTCAGTGTTTAATTTATATACTGGTATTCAGTAACTGAATATAATCACAGATATGTACTGGTAATAAATACATGTAAGATAGCAATATGGAACTATTTTAATCACATTATGAACGGAACATACAGTCAAGTAAATGAAACAGGTTCTGATATTATTATATAGTGCATTCAATATTTACAGTCATTCTCAACCTCTCAGTCTCCGATGTTTATCCAAATGTTCATGGACCCACCTCCGTGGTCGAGTCGTTAAGGTCGCTGACTTCAAATCACTGTAACCTCTCACTGAAAGATGGTCGTGGGTTCGAGCCATGCTACTGACCATGAATATGTTAGGAAGTAGGCAGTTGCTTATGGAGGATGGGAGTCTTAGTACTGGTTCTTCCAAGGAACGATGGTTAGGTGAACTGCCAACCTCTGACTGTTGAAAAGGGGTGTAAAACTCGATATAAACAAACAAAGTGTAATTCAACCAAATAAAATACATATTCCGGTAGGCACATTAGTTTTCTGTTCTGTACAGTTCAGTTTTCCCTTTAGCATTAAGGCAGCCATGTTTCTTTAAGCAGTTTGGAAACAATTACTTCTTGAACACATGAAAAGCATTTTTTGAGTTAACTTAAGGTATTGTGATCCTAACACATTACCCCCACATTGAAGACTATTTAAATAGGCTAAAATTGCTGTCAACAGCATTGAAACTGATATGTGAGCGATATAGGGCCATCTTGATATAAGTTATGTCAATTAAAAATATTTCAGAGCGTGATTTTTCTTGATTGTAAAAATCTTGTAAAAGCTCTAAATGGCATGGTTTAAATTAGATCTTCACCAGACCTTGTCAGAATGTTTGTCTTGATGATATAATATATCATGTAAGACAAATTCGAACGTGGGTTATCTGGGGTCAAAAACTAGGTCAAATCTTAGGAAAACCTTGTCTATGCTGTAGTTTTCATAATTTTGATTAGATCTTCACCTAATTTTATCAGAATGTTTGTCTTATTTATATGTAGGACAAGTTCTAACATGGGTCATTTTAGGTCAAAACCTAGGTCACAGGTTCAAAACAGTTTTAATGAGTGAACAGTGGTTGTCATGTGAGCATTGGCCCTCTTGTTTAGTATATGTATATACAATTATGTAAAACAAATGCAATTTCCTGTGCAAATTTATTCTAAATAATGAAATTGGGATCATTTATTGATCTATGATACACAGGGTTTAGCCATATAGAAGGATATAGGCTTTTCTGCCAAGTAAACCATCATTTGTAAAAAAATGTGTGGTCAAACTCTTTATAACATAGTCAAATAACATGTTTTAAAAAGTTACCAAAGAAAAAATAGATTTGACCATCTTGGAAATTTTGGAGTTAGGGTCCTAATACCTTAATCATCTGCAGATGTAACCTGTTTGATTTATCTATTGACTCCATCATAATAAACATGCAGCTAGCACTAGTAATGTTATGCTTAAAAGGTAGAACTGTACATTTCTTTGACAATATCTGTACGCATTCTTGGTTGTTAATAATATATTTATAATTAAATGTATATAAATAGTGATTTATGAAAATATCTTGTAGACATGCTCTTAGTAGTACCCATTGTAGAACAAAACATTCACGTGTGCTTGTATTTTGTGTACTATCAAAGCAACATACATTGGTGGGAAGTTCAAATTTAAGTTTCAAATGTCTAGACTACATACGTGTACATAGCTCAAAAGATGCATACATTGCAGAAACCAATAACAAAATGAAGGACATATATAAGGAAGTGTCAGCTTGGTATGTTGTCTGAGTGCAGTTGGCAATGTTCACACCTTCCAAGCTTCAGGGTATTGTAATAATTACAAAGAATTTCCTCAATGCTTGTGTATTTTGTCCCTCATGTTTACTTTTTTATGTACAACAAGTTTGGTCCTTTATGAATAATGTTCTTTTTTAACTTGCTAAACACGTGGTGTTCCCCTTTAAATTATATAAACATGTATGTCCCCTATGTGTAAGGTTTAGCTTCTTTTGTTAACTTGTTGAACACATTTTGTTCCCCTTTTCAATATACAAACATGCTCTGTTTCCCTTTTTAATACACAAAAACATTCTGCTCCCTTTTCAATTTACACAAAAGGTCTGTTCCCCTTTTCAATACACAAACACGTCCTGTTCCCCTTTTTCAATACACAAACACGTTTTGTTCCCCTTTTCAATTTACTAACACGTTCTGTTCCCTTCGCAATATACAAACATGTTCTGTTCCCCTTTTCAATTTACTAACACGTTCTGTTCCCCTTTGCAATATACAAAGATGTTCTGTTCCCCTTTCCAATGCACAAACATGTTTTGTTCCCTTTTCAACATACAAACACGTTTTGTTCCCCTTTTTCAATACACAAACACGTTTTGTTCCCCTTTTCAATTTACTAACACGTTCTGTTCCCCTTTGCAATATACAAAGATGTTCTGTTCCCCTTTCCAATGCACAAACATGTTTTGTTCCCTTTTCAACATACAAACACGTTTTGTTCCCCTTTGCAATATACAAACATGCTCTGTTTCCCTTTTCAATACACAAACACGTTTTGTTCCCTTTTCAACATACAAACACGTTTTGTTCCCCTTTGCAATATACAAACATGCTCTGTTTCCCTTTTCAATACACAAACACGTTTTGTTCCCTTTTCAACATACAAACACGTTTTGTTCCCCTTTGCAATATACAAACACGTTCTGTTCCCTTTTCAATGTACACACTTGAATTTACAGCCATGTTGTATCCCACGTGTTAAAACATCAATTGTTGGTTTCTCATCAGTGTTTTTTTTCTTTATAACCACATTGTAAAATAAGCAAATGTTTAAAATGTTGTCTTTATTTCTACATAGTGTATGTGGTTAACATGACATTGATGTACTAGTATGTGGTTTACATGACATTGGTGTACTAGTATGTGGTGCATAAAGCAAGTTTGAAGTATATACTAGTATCAGTTTTACATATTCTTTATACAAATTCTATTTCACTATTTAACAAGAGAGATACTGTGTGAATTTGATACCTTTCTGTGCATACAGATAGACATACTTATACAAATGTATAAAATAATAAAACTTGAACTCCAGTTGTTACAAGATACAATATAGACGTATCTACAGTCTAACTGTGAACACAAGTCACGAAATTGAGAGAGGAAATAGCCAATAAAGGACAATTGGCCGTTTGACCATTAGGAGTGAGTGTAGTTCGAAGGTGATTTATTGATGATTGCTAATCCCGTTTCACTGTCCTTAAATTATCATCTCCTCTATGTTTGTAGTTAAAATTGACATGATACAAGACAAATGCCAAATTAAATGTCTATATAAATAGTCTAGATACAAAAATGTAATTAGAAAAATGAATGTTTCAAATACTATATTTTCATTTATTTTCGTTGGGCTCAATTTTCGTGGCTTTTACTAAAATGGCAATTTCGTGGGGACATGAATTCGTGGATTTAGATTTTTGAAAAGAAATGCATTATCTCTTAAGTTAATTTCATGGGGATTTGTTTTCGTGGATGAGCCGACCCACGAAATCCACGAAATTAAATCCCCAACGAAAATTAATGTTTCCACATTATGTGATTAAAAGATTTTTTAAAATCTCGCTTATAAGACCTTGCTTATGTCATGTGTAGATAGAAAAAACTGAGATTTATGATTCAAACAGACTGAGGATCAATATTAATATGGTACGAGAAATGATTTGTATGAACAGAACAGAACTTTTATTAGAGACTTGTACAATGTACATCGTCAAAACAAAACAAATATACAATAAAAATAAACACATGTCATGTGATAGGTTGAAAAGGCACATGCATGAGAAATCATAATTAACAATAAATACTAGTAATCTATTTTAGAAAAAAAATATATATGTACGTAAATTGTGCTAAGAGGGTGAACATATAATCAATCAAGAGTATTTAACATGGACGTTCTATGAGACAAAGCTGTTTCTATAAATCTAGCAGTTTTTAGTAAAACAGTTTTATTTTGAGTATTTAGTAATTCAAGAAATTTAAACATAGATGGTTTTTATAATAATAGTTAGGTATAAAGTTTTTCCTTAAGTCTTTGAATATAGGGCAAATACATATAAAATGGTACTCGTCTTCAATGTCATTTTTGCAAAGTAAACAATAACGTTGATTTCTTTCGATTTTATTTCTGTTATAACGCCCTGTTTGTATTCGTAGAGGATGTTGAGACAATCTAAGCTTAGTAAAGAAAAATCTTAAATTATTAGGCATTATTTGTATGTATAAGTGAAGTTAATGTCCTACTTCCGTCGTCCACACTTAAGTGTTGTGAACACTCTCATAGAGGTGACATTTTCGATTGGATCTTCATTAAACTTTCTTAGAATGTTAGTCTAAATAATATATCGGACGTATTTGAACACGGATCATCTGGTGTCGAAAATTTGGTCACCAGGTCAAATCTCGAAAAAAACTACCCATACTATACATAGGTCTTTGTTAACACTCTAGAGGTCACATTTTTTATTGAATCTTCACCGCACCTTCTCAGAATGTCTAAATGACACCTTGGACAAATTAGAACAAAGGTCATCTGGAGGTACAAAACTAGGTCACCAGGTCAAATCACAGGAAAGCCTTGATAATACTTTTTATCAAGTCGTTATAAAAGTTGCTCAAAAATACGTTTTTTTCAACGACAACAATATACATGTACGAGTATACTACATATTGTTGACGTTGAAAAATGTATTTTTTCAAAACGGCTTATTTTAGGTTTTATTGATAGATATAATAAGTTTATGTGTTGGGATTGACAAAAATACAATTATTTTGTGTTTTTAAAGCTTCTAACCCCAAGTGTCTGTGTAATAGGCCAGTGTTAGGCTCTCCTAGTTAAATATTGATATGAAAGAAGTTGCAATGATATAAACGAAGCCGCAGTCTAACCCAATTGAGCGATTGAAGGGTCATAATGGTCCTCTTAGTTGACGTTTCTTGTGCATTTCCCCAATAAGCATGCATATGTATGTTCTATTAAAATATGGTTTATAATGTATGAAAGTCTCATGTTCGGAAACGAGTTGTTTCAAATAGTGGGCTTAAACAAGTATAAGTGGTCATTTGCTGATTGTCTTATTTTATAGCTTTACCTCTCGATCTACCCCTGTTTACCTTAACATTAAAATTTGACAATTGTCGCAGGATAAGATACATGATTAATTAGTATAAACGATGAATGGAGAATGGAATGGTAGCATCCGGTCGTCTGAAAACTCTTTGATATTTATAAACGTAAAATACATAGATAAACATAAAAAAGAGTAAGACACGAATTCGTTAAAAATGTGTACGACGAACAAAACATAGGAACCGCATTTTTGCTGCGGGCAGCTAAATACGTAATTAAGTGTCTAAATGCATTTACGTCATCGTGACTTAAACCTTAAAAAGAACAACATTCTAAATTTGTAATTGATTTATTCGAATCAATGTTTTCTGAACGCAAATTATAAATGAGGAAATGGCAATATCTTAGCCATTGAACGACGGCCGTCAAGGTGGAAGATAACGTCGGATAAAGTATGTATTAGATCTATTTGTCAAAAATATTTTAAAAATAATACATGCAAATGAAATTGGAAACACATGCGTACTTTTATAAAGTTCTTAGTTTAATGTTTGAGACTGATAAAAGTTAAAATGGCGTTCTTTATGCTTTCTTCTTAAAAAGAGAAACATTTGATTTACTAAGAGATTTATCTTTGTTCTTTTGTGATAGATATTTGCCGTAAACTGGAGTTAGTTAATTGGGTTCTGTTGGAAGTCAACGAACGATCAAAATGAGACGCTTTCTGTTGACACTTCAGTTTCTGATTTTGGTGGCTATCGTTGCTGCTCAGTGTAAGTTTTTTTCTCAATTGTTGATGGTAGTTCAATTTCCATACAAAATATCCTTTCGGCAAATTAATATCTGAAAATATTTGTAGATATTATATTCAATACATGGGACGTTTAATTACAATTTGATACTTTTAGACAATATTAGATAACCAGTCATTCAATTTGTATATATGTGGATAAACAAACAATCCATTGCATTGCCCGACAACTAAATTTGCATTTCATTGATGCAAATTTTCGTAGATTTGCCACAAACAGGCGGGCATACAGTTTCATTTTTGGACCCTATTTTTTAGGCGTTCATTCAGTAAATCCCGACGAAATATCATGAATTTATTTTTATCTTTATTGTACTAGAATCTGTACATGTCTCAAGGTTATAAAACTTAGTATCGATCTTTGAGCTCAAAACTCTCTTCTTGTCTTCCAATATTTCTACATTAATTATGATCAGACAATAATGATATTATTGATCCATTAGTCTGAGAGCGTAGTTTAGTATTAAAATATTTATCTGCTTCATCTTTCAACCGTAATATACTTTGAGAATTAAAATTGAGATTTGAGCCTGCAGACCGAATAAATGTTTTATAACCTTGAGGCCTGTTTTTTTATTGTAAGTAATAAGCTAACTGCGTCTCTTTTAGATGGAGGCCTTATTACAAGTAACTACGGATATTACTACCCAAGAGACGGATATGGTGAATTAATGAATGCAATAGCTACCTGTGAGTTACATATTTAATTTCTTCACCAATCCTAATCGTACATGTACTCACAAATAACGCATTGTTGAATTTGATCTTTGACTTATCAATAGACGCATTTTTTGTTGGTTCAATAACATTATACTGTACAAAAAGCGCATAAAATTTGTCTTCACATTAATACAACCTAGCAACTTGTTATCGCATGCAAAATTGAAAAAAAAGCTTTTATTTGTTACAGTCATTGTATGTTTTGTGATCGGAGGAATAAGAGGAGATTTATTACAATCCTTTGTTGACGATGTTAATATGGCCCGAGAAGATATTATGTAAAGAAACCAAGTGTAGATTCGCACAGCAGGCAACACCTTGATTGATATTGAGACAAATGTATATACATGTACATAAATAAATAATGTAACAACATGTTTTGTTTTTGAAATTTATTTAATATGCTCTTATTAGTTGCCATGATAATGTTATAATGGATCCTGAATACTGACATCAGTTTGAGATGGGCCCGGAAAGATTCAAAATTTGTATTTGAACAATTACTGTTTTTGGAGATGTTTCTTTAGCTCATCTGAGCCTATAGCTCGGGAAAGGTTTTAGGATCGATGGATGTCCGTCGTCCGTCCACTCTTAGAGTGTTTACACTCTAGCATTCACAGCTCTGTACCAATCTTAACCAAACTTGGTCACAATTTATAAGACCACAACATCTCGGATGTGGGCAAAATCGGATGAGGACTTCAAGAGTTACGAGCCCTTGACGTAGAAAAATGTCTATATTTCAGCTTGTTTACACTCAAGCATCTTCATTTCTTCACCAACGTTAACCCTAATAATATTTACAGTGAATAGGTATGACCTAGAGTTGGATGAATTTGGTTATGGGTGAAATTGTACGAGTACTTTTAGATTTATGGGCCTGCTATATTTCAGCTTGTTTGTACAAAGGATATTTTTAATTCTAAAAATAAACAGAAGGCCCAGAGCTTAGACATTTGAAATGTAGCATCACCAATTGGACCTCTATAGTCATGACCCGCAAGGCAAAGTGACCTTGCCCTTGGTGGTCACTTGATTGTGCAAGTCTTCAATGGTAGTCAGTTGAGCACTATAGAGCCATCATGGTCCTCTTGTTTAATTTCACATTTCTTGATAAAACTTGATAAAATGTTTAAATGTGATCTTATGTCGTCTACAAAACAAGTTATAAATCAATAAAATATTAGATTCTTGATCTAGTGTTTACAGCACCACAATTAATACTAACTAAGTAACTAGCAATACACCAACGACATGTTTAGTGAATTGCGATGTTTTACAGATTCTATTTTTCAAATAATTTCTTACAAATAAACTTGACTATTGATATTCTTCCATTTACCCAACAGTAACTACTCTACGGAATATGATAGTGTTTTGTATGACAGTCATAGACTGTATACTTATAAGTAAAAGAAAAATAAACTTATATACTATTCAGGCTTTACGCCTAATTTCAGCAATATTTCAACTCTTAACAAGTGTCCTAGGTTCTGTACCTGGGTCGATTTAGTTCTCTGCATGTATCTGTCAGCTTCTCCATGTGAATGATCCGCGGGGAGGACAGGTGTCATTAGACGTGAAGGCTTCTTTAAATGGTCACAGAGAATAAATGCCCAGTCAACTAATCGATCTCACCAGCCCGATTTCCATAAACTAACGCGCCACGTTGGAAGAAGAACACGGGATACCAAAGCAACGACGTGGAGGCATGTTCCTAAACTTAATGCAATGACTTAATTAAGATGTACAGCAGAAGGCAACAAACTAAATCAGTATTTACCTTTAATTTTGTCTTATAAATGCACACAAACCGTAGTTAACATTCAATGTGTCAGCGCTTTATTCAAATAAGTACACTTTAAGATAGCAATTAGATATCAACACTTCAATAAATTTTAAACCGAACGTGGGTTTTACTCAGTCGTAGGCGCACCTGTTCCGCCAAAGGCGTGCACTACATTCTAATGAGGTTTGGTGTTCGGATAGGTCGTGAAATGTTATGAAGAAAGCGACTAAAGCTTTTCGGTAAAACCACTGCAAATGTCTGGGACAAAATGACGTCATATGAGTATAACCAATTTGGTAGGATTAGCTGAAAAGGGATTTATCTGTAATGATCTATTAATTGTAAACAATGGAGAAGAAGTATGATAATTATATTAAAGTGGAATAATACAGATAGCGGATATGATAAATGTTACTCAAATTCATAATTTCCTGTGTCCTAAAATGAACACTGTCAAAAGACCGGAAGTATTTGCCAAATCATGTTCTCTTCCCCATTTTTCAAGCTCTCCTTTCTTTTTCAAGTTCTTAATGAATGCGTAAATTTCATTCATTTCCTCTTCAGTAGCATGTGACCAGTAAGAATGAGCCTGTCGCCAATTTTCATCAAGTGGACCCTCAAAGTTGTAATAATCCTTCATGATGTCAGCACCAAGTATGTTCATTTTCTGTATACAGTCAAGATCGACGGTATGAAAGATCTCAATGTACTCGTCGACTGTAGGAAATTGTTTCAGAAACCTTTCAGTTAACCTTGGCAGTATTTGAGTAAACCAGCACTTCGGTGTTGAAGTCAACCCTGTCGAAATGATTATAAGCCCATCTTGTTTCGTCACTCGTTTCGCCTCTTTCAGTAAGGCAACCTTATTTTCAATATGATGAATTACCTGGTAATGTAAAATGAGTTATGGTTCAACTATTGTACACTATTAAAGGGCTAATGAAAACGGATGACAATTTTCAACCATTTAGATTAGAAGATTTTCTTTCAATCATTTTATCTATTGTATGGTATTTCTGAGAAGAGTGAAGTTTACATAAATATCACTTACTAGTAATAGTGAGATCATAAGTGTGGTAGCGTAAAATCGTTCATACAAACGATAAACGATATAAACGTTCATATTTACTAATCAAACATGGGCAAACAAACATATACATTGTAACAACAAAAACATGTATGAACAAATTTGAGCATATATATAAGCCCTGTTTTTATCAGGTTACTAGAGACTGGGAACAAAAACTGGGAATTTTAAGTTTGACAAGTTGTTTCAAGATGTAAGCGGGTATAAAAATGCGTCCATTTTAATCTGATAATGAATGAATTCAAAATACTGCTTAGACGTCCAAATCCTTAAACGTAATACGCCTTATTTTCTTTTAAACACTGCAATCATATCTGGTTCATTATTTTTGTTAAAGGCTTACCGCATTGAAGACCACGGCATCAAATGTACCATCTGGAAACGGTAATGGTGGCATTGGTGCTGTGATCATGTCCTGTATTCTTCCCGTGGCTATATACTCTGACAGTTTATCTTCCGCCGTTTTCATCATTCCTGATGAAGCATCAAGTAGTATTATTTGACCAATACCGTAATCAAGAAAGCGCTTTGCATAATTTCCAGTACCACAGCCGGCATCAAGAACATGTAAATCCTGAAATGATTGGGGAATGTATACATTTAGTGTTCTTTGCGCTTTTGTCAGCAACGGTAAGTTAGCCAAGCTGTCGTTCCGGGGGTTCATTCCACAAATGACATTTGGCCTTAGACGCAATGTCGTCGAAATTATTGTTACAAAGAACATGTTTCTCCCAAGGTTCGAATGCAGGATCCGTAAGGAGGCTAACGCTCTACTTATTGAGCCAAACGGTGGGAAGGATTATAAACAGCTTATACACTAAATAATACGTAAGATATGCAAAACTTCAAATAATTTTATTTTAAAACATGCATTTGTATATACCTACATCATCCGTTAATGCTTTCAATTATAATTTTATTATTGCTACTTTGTATATTATTTAAACTTCATGAATCATGACTGCTTGTATACATTTGGGTATATTCTATTGTATCCGGAGATAATAATGTGTTAATAGCTACAAAAAATGTATATGAAAGACTGAGAGCTGTGAACTAGTATAGTAAATCAACACAGGTTTATTTGTTAGTTCAGTATAAATGATACTAATACAATCTGGAGTACATGTCCCTAATGTGAATGACACTAATTTAAGTAATTTATAATTAAAGATGCATTAGACAGGGAACCAGATTATAATGATATAACATTACCTTTAAAGACTTTCCACAATGAAACTGCATCATAGCAGCCATAATGTCTGAACCGATAGCATTCCAATAGTCGTCATATATCTTAGATACATCATTGTAGTCCTGATGTTGGCTCATACTTTTTATAAACTGAATACTACTAAATAAAGAAACAAAAAGTCGATATCACATTCAAACCGTTGATTGTAATATTTTGCATCGGTCCAAATAGAACCGAAAAATATTGTAGTTTTATGTTTAATTTCCATATACATTTATTTCTACATATCATTACAATGTACTTCTTGCAATTTACATTATACAGCATAGATGTAACCCAAACAATGAAGCAAATAAGAGCTCTCTGGTTTTTATTTTGCTAATTTGGAACGAGTGTCATGTCATTTTATATAAAACGATTTACCTGAGAACTACATCTATTCTTGACACGAAGTACAAGTTATCCACTCGTATCCGAACAAAATTAATAAGGAGTTCTTCAATATTTTCAGCTCGGCAGAAATTATTCGTTGTCACAAAACTTCAGTGAGTGAATGACATAAACAGTATCATTAAAATTTATCAGCGTACCGTGGAGCCTTCGGTAATTACACATTTGGACTGAAAAGGTTTTGAAATCGAGAGGTTCGTTCAAAAGAATTGCATGAAGTTTTAACTTTATGTATTGTGACTGGCTACATGGTCATATCAAGTTTCACAAATTTATATATTTAAAAAAATATACTTTAATAAGCACACCGTAAAAATTTCATTGTGCATGTGTGCTGGTGCACAAAACTAGTGCACTAGTTCAAAACAACTAGGACATGTCGCTTGCACTCTTATCACAAAAAATAGTGTAGATTACCGATTTTTGATTTTCTAACAGTAGAATATGTCAATAACTTTATGGCACTCAGTATTCGTCTTAGGACATTTGCAATTAAAATAATAAAAGGTTGCAAAAATGGGAAGTGTCGCCGGTTGACTTACGTGCTTTTAAGAGGCTACTTTAATAAGATTAGCTTCATATAGATACATGTTATATTTTTTTTAAAGATATTACAAAAAGTAATAGCAACAGTAAATTAAAGTTATGTATCACTGCAGAGTTTCCTTTAAGTTAACAATTTTACCACAATTATACTTGTCTCTGAAATTTCTTATCTGAGTTCACAATATTGCATAAATGTTAAACTGAAAACAACGTTGTTCGCACTTCACTGCCTTTATTCTAACCTCCGAAACTGAAAGCAGTTAAAGTTTGTAGTCACAATGTAAATATTTGTAAATATTCAACACTTTCATAAGCTTTTCCAAGCATATTTTTTATTGTTTAAAAAATACGTGGCTTATAATTCAAAACTTATTCACTACTCTACCGGAATGTATTGCCGACTCCGGCGGTAAATATTCGAACTTGAAAAAAGCAAATCTGTGACATCTTATTAATAAAAGCATGAACTGAAGGTAACCTACGGTAAGTTTATGTGGCATTTCCATTATTTTATAGCATCATTACACGAATAGATAATCACGGTGCTTGTGTTCATTAGTTTGCGAATGTTATACGTTTTTGCGAAAAAGCACTAAATTGTAAGTGAATACGCTTATACACTTGCAATGTGCTAGGAAACTTACGTTACATTTGTTAAAAAATTTTTTGTCCATTTTTAGGCATTTATGGTCTATATTTTGCATGCAATGCAACTGTTTTATACCTAAAATTAATTTTGAATCAAACACACAAATGCTGTAACCATTAGCATAATAGTATACTTATTCGGATACTCTTAATTCGAATACAATTTTCTAATTTAGAAATACATCAAATACAAAAATGTTTTAGCCGTAGACACTATAATATACTTATTCTGGTATTTGATATACAGACACCATTTTTATTGTTCAGTACGAACACAAGGTTAAGGTTTTCCGGAAGTCTAATACGAAGTGTTAAGGATCGTATTTTAAATATTGTCATTCTTTTGTATATCCATTAAGACATTTACAGGTGAAGTTTTAAAAAACGTTTACTGTCCGTTAAGAGAGTTACAACCTAACGTAAAATAGTACCTCAAAATCAAATGAAGTCACCTTTATGAAAACTGGCCTATCTCTCTAACAGAAACAGTGAAAAATGTAACCCAACCCCTTTAAGATTTAGTCTAGATTATAGCCTTTTACCAAAAATTAACAAATTGATGAATATCATTAAAAAACTAAAGAAGTGCAACAGCAGACATTTTCTCAAAATTAACTACTATGTGTGTATAATGTCTACACCAAATTTTAAAAGGTTTCACTGTCCGGTTTTGAAAAAAATTGTTTCAGAAATCCATATATAGTTACTTGATTTTCGTTAATTAACCATGTATAAATTCTAATAAACTAGACACAAAAATTGGGAACAAATATTTTCTTCCATATTACTGTATAAATTCCTGTTACGAAACATTACCTAAAAACTAAAAAAAGAAAAGAAAAAAGTATGGTCCCAGTGGGGTTTGAACCCATGACCCTCAGGAAATATGTCAATATGTCAGTAAAATTCATGAAATTGAGTACTCTTCAAAATGGAGGTTTCGAATTAGAGATTTAAATCCTTAAAAAAATGCCTACCTACGGAAGAGCTTCCATTAACTTTCCGCCTAGTTTTTCAATTCAGTGGCATACATACAAATTCAAATATTAAGTGCATTCAAGTCAGATGGCCATGTAAAATCGTACACGAGCAATACGAAACAGTCGTAAAATTCTTTACCTCAGTATGTACAGGGTATTTGGGAAAACGGAAATCAAACTTCAAAACCGAAAACTAACTGTGACAGATAGAAAGAAACGCTTGTGTGGTGCATGCGACTATTTTTCATGATCAAATACAATAATACAATGTAGAGCATAGGGAAAATTAGGTTCAACATTATTCTACGTCTGCCATGTAACGTAGTACATTGGAAGTACTCTCACAAGCGGGCGTCCATAGCACTGTCGGCGACGTCATACCATCTTCTAGCATTTTCTCCTTCTAATCATTTCATTTCGTTCGTTGAAGCTAAAATCGGCTCTAAAATTTTTCATAAGCCAAACTCGGCCCCAAAAGCCGCTCCGAATCCCTCTACCGGAGCCCAGGGCCTAAACCACCCTTGTCTAGGCTCAGTTAGCATAAAGAAGAGCCGCTTGATAGCAGACTTCCAACATGCTACCCTGAAATGGGCTATCTATCAAAATCGGCCCTAAAAAGCCGCCCCAAAGCCTTCTTTCGGAGCCATTGGGCCGAACCATCCGTCTCAAGCAGTCTCAAAAACGCCGTTGAGAAGGCTTTTTGAAATTTAAACCTCTGTTGGGTTTTCAGTTTCTGATCTTATAGTGGCTATCGTTGCTGCTCAATGTATATTTTCCCAGTTGTTGATGGTAAGTCAATTTTCATACAAAATATCCTTCCTGAAAATCAATGTGAATATTCAATACAAGAGATTTTGTAGTAGTAGCCTGTGAGTTTACATATTTCATGTCAATATTCATGAGACTATGTTAATAAAGATAGTCATTAATTATTTAAAGCGGACCCAAATACAACTGCAATTAGATGTACTCACAAATACCGCATTGATCTTTGACTTTAACAATATACATTTTTTTATAAATACAATAACACTGTACTGTATATAAAGCGCAATTGTCTTCACATGAATAAAACCTAGCAACTTGTTATCTCATTAAAAATGAAAAAAAGTTTTTTGTTACAGTCATTGTATGTTTTGTGATCGGTGGAATACGAGGAAATTTATTACAATTCCTTGTTGACGATGTTAATATGGCTCGGAAGATATTGTGGAACGAAACCGAGAGTAGAATCGCACAGCAGACGACATCCTGGTTCGTAATCAGACAAATGTATATAACAATAATTATAGTTTTTGAAATTTATTTATGCTTGTATTAGTTGACATGTTGATGTTATACAGGATCCCAAATAATGACTTCGGTTTGATATTGGCTTGGAAAGATTCAAATCTAGTATCAGAACAATAACTGTTTTGGAGATGTTTTTTAAGCTCACCTGAGCTATGGCCCAGTATCGATGAATGGTCGGCGTCCATCGTCCGACCACACTTAAAGTGTTTACACTCTAGCATCCACAGTTCTGAACCGATTTTAATCGAACTAAATCACAATGTTTGTGGCCGCAATATCTCGGATGTGTTCGATTATGGTCAAAATCGGAGTAGTACTTTCAGAGTTACAGACCCTTCGATTAGAAAAATTGCTCTAATTTCGCTTGTTTACAGTCTAGCACTTCATTTTCCCCAAATCCTAATTAAATTATTTTTACAGTTTATGTGTATGACCCAAAGGTCTTGGATTTGTTCGGTTATGGGCGAAATCGTACTAGTGCTTCTAGATTTATGGGCCCTTTGCATAGAAAAATTTTTATATTGCAGCTTGTTTGTACATTTTTAAATTCTTGCCTACTGAACTTCTACTAAATCAGTTCGAATCATGACCCACTGGGTCAAATTGACCTTCGCCCTTGGGGTCGCTTAATTGGTTGTACATCATATACAATCTTCAAAAGAATATCTTAAAATAAACTAGAAGGTCCAGAGATTAGATGTTTGACATGTAGCTGCATTGTGGACCTCTACCAAATTTGCTTATAGTCATGACCAGCAGGGTCAAATGACCTGGTCCTTAGTCGTCACTCGATTGTGCAAGGCTGTAGTGGTAGTCAGGTGAGCGATATAGGGCCATCATGTCCCTCATGTTTAATTTTACATTTCTTGATAAACTGTTTAAATAATATTATTATCTTATGTCGTCTACACAAGTTATAAACAAGCTTACAGTTAGTATTGCATGCAATACAAGTCTCCTGTCAGCACATATCATTGGAATGTTAGCTGATGTTTATACAGCAGCATCTGTCTAGATTTTTTAATAATGATAATTTTGTCTAAATGAGCGAGCAAGCTTAGGTTATCACCCGGAAACCAAATTTCAGTGACCTAGATATTTGACTTAATGACCCCAAATGTAATCCTACTCTAGGTTATCCCCTAAGCTCTCCATACACCAACTTTCATTGAAATACATCACCCCTAACTGAAGTTATCATCCGGAAACCAAATTCTTTTTAGTGATGGTGACCTTGACCTAGATATTTGACCTATTGAACCCAAATGCAATCCTACACTAGGTTATCTCCTGTGCTATCCAAACACCAACTTTCATTGAAATCCATCATCCCTAACTTAAGTTATTATTCAGAAACCAAATTTCTATTTTTAGTTACAGTGGCCTAGATATTTGACCTATTGACCCAAAATGCAATCTCACTCTAACATATCCATACTCCAACTTTCATGCAAATATGTCTTCCCTAACTGAAGTTATCATCCGGAAACCACTTCGGACGGACGGATGTTCAGACGGACATGGACAAACACTATAGTCCCCTCCGGTACGGCAGGGGACTAATAAATCAATTAAAGATTAGATTCTTTATCTTGTTTACAGCATTTTTATATTCATATACATGTATACATATTTGTTCAAAATGCAATAAATTTTCGTAATTGAACATGGAAATATACGTATAAGGATAGTTTAACTATTCTACATGCTTTCAATAAGCTTATTTCAAATTCACACGTTTATTCGGATTTATTCGTGGTTCAAGCGAGCAAGTGTTAATCTGACAACTCTGCAATTACTCGTAATACTGACTAGGTAACTATCAATCAACCAACGACATGATCATTGAATTGCGATGTTTTACATATTCTATTTTTCATGTGATTTCTTACAAATAAATACACTATTGATATTCTTCCATTTACCTAATAGGAACTTCTTCTTTGGAATATGATATTTTCTTATTGACAGTCATAGACTGTATACTTGTAAGTAAAAGAAAAATGAACTTAAAATGTGCAGCAGAAGGCAACAAATTAAAGCATTATTTGCCTTTAATTTTGTCTTATAAATGCACACAAACCGTAGTTAATATTCAATGTGTCAGCGCTTTATTTAAATAATTACACTATAAGATCAACAATTCAATAGGTTTTCACCTTCTATTTAAGCGAACGTGGGTTGTACTCGGTCGTAAGCGCACCTGTCCCGCCAAAGGCGTACATTACATTCTAATGAGGTTTGACGTTCGGATAGGTCGTGAAATTTTATGATGAAGCGACTAAAGTATTTCGGTAAAACCACTGCAAATGTCCTGGACAAAAATGATGTTACATGAGCATGACCAATTTGGTAGCATTGGCTGAAAAGGGATCAGCTGCAATGATCTATTAATTGTAAACAATGGAGAACAAGTATGATATATTAGACTGAAATTACACATAAAGCGGCTATGATAAATGTTACTCAAATTCATAATTTCTTGTGTCCTAAAATGAACACTGTCAAAAGACTGGAAGTATTTGCAAAATCATGTTCTCTTCCCCATTTTTCAAGCTCTCCTTTCTTTTTCAAGTTCTTAATGAATGCGTAAATTTCATTCATTACCTCTTCAGTAGCATGTGACCAGTAAGAATGAGCCTGTCGCCAATTTTCATCAAGTGGACCCTCAAAGTTGTAATAATCCTTTATGATGTCACCACCAAGTATGTTCATTTTCTGTATACAGCCAAGATCAACGGTATGAAAGATCTCAATGTACTCGTCGACTGTAGGAAATTGTTTCAGAAACCTTTCGGTTAACCTTGGCAGTATTTGAGTAAACCAGCACTTCGGTGTTGAAGTCAACCCTGTCGAAATGATTATAAGCCCATCTTGTTTCGTCACTCGCTTCGCCTCTTTCAGTAAGGCAACCTTATTTTCAATATGATGAATTACCTGGTAATGTAAAATGAGTTATGGTTCAACTATTGTACACTATTAAAGGGCTAATGAAAACGGATGACAACTTTCAACCATTTAGATTAGAAGATTTTCTTTCAATCATTTTATCTATTGTATGGTATTTCTGAGAAAGAAGAGTGAAGTTTACATAAATATCACTTACTAGTAATAGTGAGATCATAAGTGTGGTAGCGTTAAATCGTCCATACAAACGATAAACATAAACGTTTATGTTTACTAATCAAACATGGGCAAACAAACATTTAACAACAAAAACATGTATGAACAAATTTGAGCATATATATAAGCCATGTTTTATCAGGTTACTAGAAACTGGGAACAAAAGCTTGGAATTTAAAGTTTGACAAGTTGTTCCAAGATGTAAGCGGGCATAAAAATGCGTCCATTTTAATCTGATAATGAATGAATTCAAAATACTGCTTAGACGTCCAAATCCTTAAACGTAATACGCCTTATTTTCTTTTAAACACTGCAATCATATCTGGTTCATTATTTTTGTTAAAGGCTTACCGCATTGAAGACCACGGCATCAAATGTACCATCTGGAAACGGTAATGGTGGCATTGGTGCTGTGATCATGTCCTGTATTCTTCCCGTGGCTATATACTCTGACAGTTTATCTTCCGCCGTTTTCATCATTCCTGATGAAGCATCAAGTAGTATTATTTGACCAATACCGTAATCAAGAAAGCGCTTTGCATAATTTCCAGTACCACAGCCGGCATCAAGAACATGTAAATCCTGAAAAGATTGGGGAATATATACATTTAGTGTTCTTTGCGCTTTTGTCAGCAACGGTAAGTTAGCCAAGCTGTCGTTCTGGGGGTTCATTCCACAAATGACATTTGGCCTTAGACGCAATGTCGTCGAAATTATTGTCACAAAGAACATGTTTCTCCCAAGGTTCGAATGCAGGATCCGTACGGCGGCTAACGCTCTACTTATTGAGCCAAACGGCGGGAAGGATTATAAACAGCTTATACACTAAATAATACGTAAGATATGCAAAACTTCAAATAATTTTATTTTAAAACATGCATTTGTATATACCTACATCATCCGTTAATGCTTTCAATTATAATTTTATTATTGCTATTTTGTATATCATTTAAACTTCATGAATCATGACTGCTTGTATACATTTGGGTATATTCTATTGTATTCGGAGATAATAATGGGTTAATAGCTACAAAAAATGTATATGAAAGACTGAGAGCTGTGAACTAGTATTTATAGTAAATCAACACAGGTTCATTTGTTAGTTCAGTATAAATGATACTAATACAATCTGGAGTACATGTGCCTAATGTGAATGACACTAATTTATAATTAAAGATACATTAGACAGGGAACCAGACTATAATGATATAACATTACCTTTAAAGGCTTTCCACAATGAAACTGCATCATAGCAGCCATAATGTCTGAACCGATAGCATTCCAATAGTCGTCATATACGTTAGATACACCATTGTAGTCGCGATGTTGGCTCATACTTTTTATAAATAGAATAAACACAAAAAGGTCACTATCATATTTAGCTCCGGTCCAAATAGGACTAAACACTTTTATAGCTTTGTGTTTATTTTCCAAATACATATTTCTACATACCCTTACAATATATTATTGCAAAATGCATGTACAACCTAGTTGTACTCAAACAATGAAGCGAATATTGTTATAGTTTGTGATTCTATTTTGCCAATTCTGGAATTAGTACCGGGTCTCATCTCCACAAACTGGATAATTTCACCTCCTAAAACGCCATCTATTTGTACACAAGACTATGTTGTAATGCTAATACATTTTTGTAGTTCATTAGGCACGTGGTGACCTACATAAATCCTTCGTGCAAATCTTTTTATTCGAAAATGACCGGCAGACATCACTGTAGATGTATTCATTTTGAACATAATTATGTTTATCATTGCCTTTATTATTGACAAAAGACTTAGATAAGAATTTTTTTCAATACTATAAATTATTTCTATTAGGTAATGTTCATCCTGAACTCTTATCTCGTACGCTATATCCGAGGAATATGCGTGATGTAAAAATAACCAAAATAAATATGTACGTGTAATATAAATCGGTTTACCTGAGGAAAACTCCTGTTATCCACTCGATTCAATAAATTAGGTGTCCACCGATATATACCTTCCCATGTATTACTCGCTTTCACAGAACTTCATTGAGTGAGTGATTTAAACAGTATCATAAAATGTTCATATTTATAAGCATACGGTGGATCCTTTGTTCAAATCATGTTTTGACTGGGAAGGTTTTGAAATCGGGAGGTTCACTCAGAACATTTACATAACTTTAAACACCAATATTATAACATGAACATCAATTATTTACAGTTAGCGCCTGAGGAACTAAATCGTGCATGTTACCTGAATTGTTGAACAGGAGGATAATTATATGATGCTCCGTCGATTATAAATTTATAATAATGATCATAACCATATTGATAGTTGAATCTTCATATTTCTCAAGAAGCATCTGATAAACCAAATTGGTGTACATGTATTTCATTCATGGTAAATTTTACTTTCACTGTCTGTTATTGATCATACTACATGTACTAGTATTAAAATGAAGATTATTACATAATAGTGTACAAAACTTTCTGGTACCTCATTGCAGGAGAAGCTGAATACTGTTAAACAAGAGCACACCTCTGGTAAGGTTGTTGAACTGCATCAGCTGATCAAGGATGATTAAGAAAAAGCTTAACCAGTCTCGCAGATGAAAATGTGTTTTTCTCTTACAGAGCTACTTTTTGTATTCGATTTATCGAATACAGTACTACCATTTCTAGAGTTCGTGCACAAACGAACAACACGGTACTACTTTTTCCTTCGTCAATTTTGCAGAATTCAAGACACTTTCAAACACTAAAAAATATATAAGTTCCAGGAAATAACTATTGCATTATTGCGTCATTGTTGAATAATAGCTTTGTTTAATTGTATTTGTAATCCTTGCACTTATAACATATATACTTCATATAAACTACAAGCTTCCATTTTGTTTTAGTGCTGGAAACTAAATTATCATTATAGATTTTACACTATAGCATAATACCAGTTTTATCATCAGACATGTTTATTACGTAACAGAAGGTATATTTACTTTTAATACAATGCAGTGTTTTGCAGTGAACCTTTTTTCTACATGTGTTAATTTATAAACCATTAGCAATTCACACAACATAAGGTATTTATTACGTAAACTGTGATTGTTTCATTTGATATTGATGATTGATAAAGAAAGGTTAAAGTTATCTTGAGTTGCACGTAAATGTTTATCTGTTTCCATATTTATTTTCATTTACAAATGACATGCTAGTATTTCTAAGGTTAATAGATAGATAAATAGATTTATTTGGCATATAATGCATATAACATGACAATTAAAAGAACATCATGATATCATTTTTAAAACATACAAATCAAGTTGTAAATAAATATAATCATGACATATGCACCAACACCAAGGATAGCACAAAAAAGGATAACCTTATTTCCATTGTGGTCCTTAGTGTCGGTGGCATGACCCAGAAAGGCAATGGTGGTAGTAGTACAAATAAATAAATAAGTTATACTCTTCAACAAGCTATTAAAACTTAATCCTAAATATCTTAATTAACAACATGTATATATTTGGTGGGTAAATAAATTAAAAGGTACATTACAATGGCAATTAAAAATTATGTATCACAAAAAGTTATCACATTAAAAATTAGTACATTTATCACAGAGACAGAGTAGTTTATAAATGTAAGCACTTTACTATGTAACTTATATGCAATATATAGCCAAAAATGAATAAAACAATAAATAAATTAAGATGTAAATTGTCAGGTTATAAAAATTAAACAGATAAAGTATCTAAAAAATGATTTTTTACAGCACTTTTAAAAGAAGAAATATTATTTAAACTTGTAATGTGATCTGGTAAATTATTCCATAATTTGGCACCCACTGAACTGAAAGTCTTACATCCAAAACTTTTTACTTTTATCTGTGAAAAAGCACCTTTACTACTGAACCTTGTATTGTATGAATGAATCTGATCTTGATGGACAAACCTTTCAGAAAGATAAGATGGTACTAACCCTTGTCTGATTTTAAAAACATGTAAAAGAATAATTTGGTCCACTCTTCTCAATACTGGGAGCCAGCCAATAGATTTGAATTCATTGCGGCCAACATGTGCTCTACAATCGAGGTCTAGTACAAATCTGATCAATTTATTCTGAATAATTTGAAGCTGTTTTTGCATAGATTTTGTTAAACTATAATACCATATTGAGCAAGCGTAATCAAAATGACATTGAATAAGTGAAGAAACAAGAAGTTTTTTAATATGTTGAGTTAAATACTCTCTTTTTCTATATAGAAACATTAATCTAGAATTTGCTTTCTTTATAATTGCACGACACATTTCATTAAAAGATAAAGACTGATCTAAAATTGCTCCCAAATATTTTACAGATGAAGTTGGCTCAATAACTGAATTATTACAAGAAATATTAAGATTTTCAGTGGATCGTAATTTAGGCTTAGATGCAAAAAGAATAGATTCTGTTTTCCCAAGATGTAGAGACAATTTATTATTTATGAGCCAATGACTAACATTTTTCAGATCTTCTGATAAATTTTTTTCAACAATATGTTTGTATTTGCCAGAATATAAGATGGCAGAATCGTCAGCATATAACAAGAGTTTACTTTTCACAACATCTGACATATCGTTAACATAAATTAAAAATAAAAGTGTGCCAAGAATAGAGCCTTGTGGTACACCACATGTGATATTTGCTGTATTTGAATTAACTCCAGAAACATTAACTAATTGCTGTCTACCAGAGAGATAAGAGTTGAACCAATTTAAAATATCATTACTGAAGCCACAGTGTTTGAGTTTCATTAATAAAATAGAATGATCTACAGTATCAAAGGCTTTTTGAAGATCTAATAAGATCATTCCAACAAAATTACCTTTGTCCATTTCAAAACGAATAAAATCAGTCAGGTGAATTAGACAAGAGTCAGTAGAATAACCTTTTCGAAATCCAGACTGAAATTCATAAATTAAGTTTTTATCTTTTAAAAAAGATTCAATTTGATCATAAACAATTTTTTCAAAAATTTTTGAAACAATGCTTAAAATAGACACTGGTCGATAATTTTCAACACAGGTTTTATTATTTTTCTTGAAAAGAGGAACAACTCTGGCCAGTTTTAAATCATCAGGTATAGTGCCCTGTATCAAAGATAAATTAATAATATGTGTTAAAGGTTGTACAATTACTGGAGCCCCATCTTTTACAAAACGTGAAGGAATGCCATCAAGACCAGTGGCTTTTTTGACACTAAGTTGTGTTAAGTATTTGAGTACTTTGCTCTCAGTGACTAAAGAAAAGGAGCAACTGTTTGGAAAAATACCCTTTAATGAGTAAAATTTAGAAACAAAATCAGAACCAAATGTATTAATACAAGAAGGAAGTTTATCAACAAGATTGGATGCGACTGTTGTGTAAAAGCTATTAAAAGTATTGGCAATTGTTTTCTTATCAAAACAAATATCACCATCAACATTTAAACATATGTTATTACTTGAGGAAGAATCTTTCTTGGATGGAGCACCAAGACTTTTTAAAGTTTTCCAAAGGCTCTTAGAGTCATTTTTGTTACATTCAAGAGTTTCAGTAAAATAATTCTTCTTTGCACTATCAATTAAAAATTTAGTTTTGTTTCTTAAAGATTTAAAACAATCAAAACTGTCTTCAGTTCTTACTTTTTTACAATTGTGGAATGCTTTATCTCTATTCCTAATAGATAAAAGAATTTCATCACCAATCCAAGGTTCAGTTCTCTGTTTCATTCTAACTTGCTTAATGGGTGCAATATTATCTATAACAGAAGTAAAAAGTGTCTTAAAAGTATCCCATGCCTCTGAAACATTATCAGAAATAAGTACATCACTCCAGTCAGTAGATAATAAATTTTCTTGGAACTCATCTTTATTATAATTTTTCAAAGATCTAAGAGTAACAGTCCTATGGGAACCAAACTTCACTTTAACAGATTTTCTAGTACAATATGTCATAAAATGATCAGAAATAGTAGTTTCAAAAACACCAGACTGTAAAATTTTGTCCTTGTCAGACACTAGAATTAAATCAATAGTAGATGATGAAAGGTGACATACTCTTGTAAATGTGTTAATCAATTGTTTAAAATTAAACATACCAATAAGATCAAAAAATGCATTGACAGAAGAACATTTGGTAGAACAAGATACATCAGTATTAAAATCACCAAGTACAATGGTTTCATATTCAGTTACAAGCTTACAAGAATGAAAAACATTATTTAAAATATCATAAAAGTTTGTTTGCTTTGGAGGTCTGTATATTACACCACAAATTATAGGTTTAGACTTTGGTAACAATAAAGATATCCATAAAGCTTCTAAGTGTTCATGATTCAGTTCTTTACATGGATCAAAAGACAAGTCTCTTCTAACGTATAAACATACTCCGCCGCCCTGTCGGTTCCGGTCCTTGCGTAATAATGAATAGTTATCAATGGCAACTTCACTATCAGGTACAGAATTGTCCATCCAAGTTTCAGTTAAACATATGCATGCAGCATGAGTTTTACTAGCTATAAGCCGGATCTCATCAATTTTTGGAAGAAGACTTCTAACATTTAGATGAACAAAATGCAAACCACGTTGGTTAAAAATTTTATAATCACAGTTGTTGTTACTATCACAGTTATCTTTAGTAGGGTTGACAGGTCCTGGACAGGGGTGGACATCTCCACATACTAAGAGAAATAATGGGACAAAATTACTCCTGTGTTTAGATCTAGGAACGTTCTTAGATGAGTGTAGACTAGCATTTATATGCATAAATGACTGGTAGAAAGAGTTATGTCCATAACTAATATTAAAGATCAAGAAGCTTGTACAGTTGATTTTTTATGAAATATTTGTAGAGATAAATGCAATTATTAGACGCTAAATACAAACGTGACATTAGGATCCGATATGAATTATTCGAAATTCACCATTTGGATTCGATTGGATCTGAACCGTCTTGGTTCAAGGAATTATTTTCTTATCATTATTTTTAAGCAAAACTATACCATACTTATAAATGACCATATTAATGTCTCGGAATGTTTACAATAAATAATCGAATGTGATACCAAAGATCATAAATAAATAACAAGTAGAAACGTTGTATTAATATTAGTATTTATAAGTTTTGTGCAATCCAGCGTTTTACTTAAATAATATATTCATAGTAACTAAGTTATAGTCCTTTCTGTATCACTGCCTTCATTATATATTGATTCTGAGTACGATTCGTGTAAGGTTTTAGAATACAACATCATAACAAAGTTTTTATTTTCAAACTCATCTGCTTAAGTCACGCTCGATGATTAATTTAATACATGTATTTTCTAAATAAGATTATTGAAACTAGATCACGGATGGTTTCATATCGACCCTTGAACTTGTTACAAAATAATATTATTTTGCGTTTTGTGAAGGCAGAAAGAAGATTTATACTCCTTTCTATAGTATATAAAACATGTACTAGTGTCTATTGAACAGGATCAAATTCTGTAAACCCTTTTTTCTCAATGAAGTTATGTTGGAATATATCATTTAGCGTTTAATGTAGAAATTATTACAGTTCTACCATCACCGGTCCATTTTATCAGAACATCTTATCATTTTTTTAAGAAATGATACATGCATATAAATTTGTGATCTGAAAAAGTCCCAATTGACGTGTTTACTTAATTACATTCTACAAATTAAACGGTTCCAAAACATAAAACAGCCATTGTCATTTAAAAACTAATCATCATATTATTTTAGATAATGTAAAGGAATAATAATCTATTAATTGTTAATGAGATAAGTAAGTATACATGTTTCATCGCTAATGAAATCAACGTTGAAGATGTTGAGGTTGTTCCCGTTGAATTAATTTTAAGACCATCATCTTTCACTGCTGACCGATTCAAGGTGGTCTTCCTGGGATATTCACGTGGCCTATTTTCTAGTGTTTTGTTTGTTCTGTTCTGCTCTGCTCTGCTCTGCTCTGTTCAATGCACGTTGTTTTTAGGTGGTGGGGGGTCCATCGTACTCATAGTCAAACTGACTGTGATATTTGTGGATTTGGAAACAGTGGATATAATTCATGTTGTTGGGTCAGTATCTTTGTGATTTTGAATGGTTTGGTATTACTATGTTGTTGCTATGTTGTGTGAGTGTGATGAGTGTCATAGCTGTTTATGTGTGGCCAAATGGTACTTGTTGTAATGTCTAACGTTTACAAGCAGTGTTTCTTGTCGAACGATTTTTATTCAATTTTCGATAAAACTAAATGCAAGAAAATGAACATTTAGCAACCTGACATAGCATTTCGTATTGTATGGTAGCCATAAGTCAACAATTGGTCCTATCTCTAGTGAATGCTTCAAGTAGTATGATCATATACTTATTTCAAGGTTATACTGGTAGTTAGCCACAGCACAAATGTGTTGTTGGCACCTAAAACTAGTTCAACTCTACTACAGCTTTGCCTGTTCGAAACGAAGTTCCCACAGCTGTACACCAATTTTTGTACTTACAAAACAGTGATGGCTCTCATCCACTTTGAAAAATAGTACCACTTGTTGTATAAGTATACATTGCAGATTTTGCAGTTTTGAAAAAAGTTGGAGATATATTGCAGGATTCTGTTGATTTTGAAAGCATGGGGAATATTTAGGCAATTAAAACTCTAAAACTAACAAGTATAATAATTAACTATTCATCCTCACAAACATTTCATTTCATAATCTGTCCAGGTAACATGATTTACTACATACTGGAAATAGTTTCATTCACAAAAGTAGTGCCGCAATACTATATTGTCTCTCAGTGTAGAGATTTTACATAATGACACATGGTCAGAAGTTCAGAATGTAGTACAAAAGACGGTTTATATAGTTCAATGTATACAGATCAAAGCGCTGAAGGTACTGAATTTGTTTGGGTTTTCATTGTGCAGAAGCTAGAAATTTCTCACTGTATATCACGACTTTTAGTGTGTAGCTTTTCCTTGATAATTGTGGTTAATTGGCTTAAAGATGTACATTTTGATATGACTATATATTTCACCTTCAAGTTCTACTTCATAATGATGATAACTTCCCTTTTGAGAATTTGTTCATGAACTGATGATGCTCATGAACAGTTCATGAAGTTTCATAAATTGTTCATCAAAGGTTCATCAGTATAATTCATCAATAGTTCACGAACCTAAATTTCATTAACTGATGATGTTCATTAACAATTCAAGAAACGTAATGCATTGTTCATGAAGTTTCTTGAATTGTTTATCAAATTTCATCAAAAAAATTCATCAATAATTCATGAACCTAATGAAAACACTTTTGATAAAGACTGCCTAAAGTTCCTGAATTAGTTCATGAACATTGTGTTTGGGTTAGGGGTTATGGGGAAAGGCTGTATTTTGTGCAAGTGTTTTCTTTTCCAGGAATCCTCTTATCTTTAATTATTTCAAGAAGAGTTTAATTATTAGCCACAAAACAAGCATGTCCATATGTCTAAATTGACTTTGTTGATACAGTATATGTAATGATAACATGCAGAATGCACATACTGTATTGAACTAATGGTTGATAATTAATTAAGTTAAACTGAAAATTCATATAAAATTAACAAAACAGTTGGAGCCAAATTCATTTGACTATTCTTAAATCCACAAGGCTAAAAAAGTCATGATTAAGCTTAGTTACTTGACCAAAACAATAAGGGTATGTAGATAAAAAAAATATGTTTGTTTCATTTTTTACTGAACACCTTATGAGAGACTATGAGGTATCATTTATGCCCAAATAGTTTGATACATTTTTAGGTTGTCGCTGAAAATAGGATCAGTTGAATAGTCTGAATCATGATTCTGGCAGTGTTTGTTTTGGGCTTTATAACTTACAAACAAGGGATCAGGAACAGGAGAACCCACTACAACCAAAACAAATATGAATTCCAGGCATAAAATAAAAAAACATTCAGTATACCTGTTCTATTCTAATTTTATTTGTAAAGGTTCAATAATAATTATATTTGATATCACAGCACTATATAAAACACATCCAGGTTAAACATACCGATATCTAGGAAGAATTCAACATGAAATTTCATTCTGACTGGCAATTCTAAAACACACAAGTTGTGGCAAAACATAGATACAACTGCATCATAAAAGTAATGATAAAATCACATAACAATGTTTGCATATTTAACATATTCATTAACTAGTTTATGTAAAAAGAATTCACTTCAGAAGAAGCACCATATGCTTCATTAATTTTTAGGTACACTTTACTCAAAACATAAGCTATTCATTGGCTTTTTACTATTCAAATGCAAATTTTATTAATGTACTATCAAAATGTGTTTATTATCTATGAAATTACAAAATATACAGTCCATAAACATGATCATGTATTCATAAAAGTGTTAACAGGTACACATTCAGCGCATCATTGAAGGTTCACAAATAAATATCAAAATCATAATTCAGTACACGTGAGGTAAAAATATCACTTATTCAGTACTTTCTTGTACAGTGTCATCAGTAACAAAATGAGTTCCACGATATGAAAAGTTAAGGTCAGAGTTCATGAATTTGTAGGCCAACATCTTGTTCATTCTATCATTCATATCTGCTGTGAAATGATTCGCCCAATCTCCAACACAACCTGAAAATTCATCAAGAAAACATTGTTGATAGATACTTTGTTAGTTTTATAGTGTTTATGCCCGTTTTCAACAGTCAGAGTCATATAAGGCGGACAGTTCACCTAACCATTGTTCCTGGGAAGAACCAGTACTAGACTCCCATCCTCCGTAAGCAACTGCCTACTTTCTCACATAAAGAGACATGGTCGGTAGCGGGGCTCCAATCCACAACTCTCTATCAGTGAGAGTTACAGTGACTTGATGTCAGCGACCTTAACCACTTGACCACAGAGGCGGGTTGGTAGATACTAGTATCCAATATAGTTAGGTTACATTAAGTACACATGACAACAATAAAACATTTATACATCATTTGAAGATCCTTCACCTTACATTGCCTAACACTGACATTACAGTTGTCAAGATTCCTCAGAACAATAAAAATATATCATAACTGAAACAACAGATTTGGCCAATCTATGAATGACTGGAATGGTTCTTAACTTCATAAATATTTTGTTCAAATTTAAAATTAAGACATTCTGTAAGGTAGTAGATTGCAAAGTGAAAGTAGATTTGAATAACCTAACTGGCATTTTGAAAATATAGCAAACATTGCATAACTTATTTGATTTAAGAATACTGCAGTAGCTTTGGATGTACTGAAGACAAATACAATAAAACATGATTAATGTGAACACAGACATAGTGAAGAATCAGACTTGATCATGACCAGTGATTAACAGTGAAGTATTCATTTGTCCCAGAATACACGGTCTTTATCTTATTTTTATTGATAAAGTGAAATACAAATTAGTTAACTAATTATTCTGACCCCTAGGATATGATTAAGTAGGTTAACTAATAAATCACTATATCCAAGTTCTAAGTAGATGCAACAATGTGATACACAAACTTATGAAATCAAACTGGTACCTTTTCTTATGAAATCACCCTTATCAGGGTCTGAAATTCCGTAGGTTTCAAACCAACTATGGTTTGTGGCTGGATTGCTTTTCATATTCTGAAAGCTACAATGTCTAACTATAGTGTCAATTTGTTTCTCTGTAAGTGGTTTTCCAAGAAATGTTGCTAGTTTAGAAACTGTTCCTGCTGTGTCCTGAAGAATAGGAATGTCAAAATAGATAAGTTATGTAACACAAAGCTAAGTTGATTACCATGGACAGATTGGCATAAATATAACATACCTTTCCAGTTTTAATGGTTGGGTAAGACCTCAGGTGTGTGAACACCTGTGTAGAACCATCCACTGGTACTTGTTAGAATTCCAACTCATACCATTAGGGGCTGGTGATTACTAGTCAACAGACCACAACTACTAACCTTTCAAAGTGAGTGATTTATCCAACAGGTAATAAAATAGTATAAACATCAGACATCAAGTTCCCTTCAGCACACTAAGACAAAATTACAGATGCAAGCAATAGTGGTAAATATTCATCATGAACAGACTCAATACTAAATAGCACTACGGTAAAAAAATCACATGTTCTTCCATACCATAGCTTATTATAGGCTATCAGAGCATTCTCAAAAATGAAAGTGAATAGTTAGGGACAGATATTTAGCGAGTGATGAATCTATTTTATATATATTAAAAAAATGATCCAATTTAATGCCGAAAATAAAGGTTTTTAGAACTGATACATAATTTGAAAGCATGCATGGACATACACATAACAGAAGATCAGATCATGCAAGAATCCCTACTAATGAAAAGAAAATTCATGTATATCGTTACATATTGTTACACAAGAAAAACTTCAATTAGTCACATATTTCTGTTAAAACAAAAGGTACTATGACAATAAACAAACCTTCTTTAGATCTTCATAAGTGAGGAAGAAAATGTTGTCTTCATGACGTTGATCATAAAATTCTTGAACATGTTTAGACCAAGGTGCATACATGACTGTAATACACAAATAAAAGTAAATCGTACTTGTTCTACATAATTATTATTATATACATTCATTATTAAAAGTAAAAGTCAACTTTGTCATAAAAATACAGGATGTGAAACACTAAGTATCCATAATAATAGCCATACACTAGTCATACACTAACCATACACTAGTCATACACTAACCATACACTAGTCATACACTAACCATACACTAGTCATACACTAACCATACACTAGTCATACACTAACCATACACTAGTCATACACTAACCATACACTAGTCATACACTAACCATACACTAGTCATACACTAACCATACACTAGTCATACACTAACCATACACTAGTCATACACTAACCATACACTAGTCATACACTAACCATACACTAGTCATACACTAACCATATTACACATAAGTGGTCATAATGATTATACAGTGAAACCTGTGTTAGTGGCCACCTCCAAATAAGGCCACCCTGTGACTAAAGGCCTGTCATTGACTTTCTCAAACAGTAATAAAAATGGTTGAAATTGGTTAAAACCACTGAAGAGAGCGGACAAAATATCACAGAAATGAAGACCAGTTGTTTAACAATTGTGTAACAATTATTTGGGGCTGTCAATTTAAGAAAGGAGTAAGCAGGTGGAGAATTTAGTGTTTTTTATGTTCTTATGATATCATATAATATAACATTGAAATATAATCATACCTTTATCATTAAGGAATAACTCTAAGAAGTTACTAAATTCAGAATCATATCTGGTTACAGGGTAGAGTAAATGGACAAAGTAGTAATATGAAACAGCTACATCCTTAGGATTCCTTGCGATGTATATAATCTGAAACATAGTAAACAGGTACATTGTATAAAATAATCACTAAAATAATATTTCAGGTTATACATCAATCCAAACCATGTTCATACTACATAGAAGAAGCTGAATAAATCAATAATGGGTTCAGCCTGATAATTTTTCTTCTTCTAGATTTGGTCACTGATTTTAGTATGATTTTAAATGATAAATGCCAATCAGGCCTTTTTACATGATCACATATTCCAGTCTTACTTACTTATTTGGCAAGTATAATTATTCAGTATTTATCATGTGGATTTTTAAAAAAATCATTAACGATAAACAAAATTTATCAGCATACAGTTACGTAGTACCAAACTTACACTCAATATTTTCCTAATATATATAAGTGCAACACTGGCATGGGAACTTTAAATCCAATCCAGAAATTACCTCATTACAGGCTTTATGATAAATTTTTGCATTAATACATTACTTGCAGTATGACAATACAGATTGAAATATAACACGTACCTTAGGTTTCTGTTCATGTATACTTTTTGGTAACAAAGAAAGAGGTAGATGTGATTTTATCAATCTTGGTTTCTGCATCTTTTCGATTTCCTTAACACCGGGTGTTAAAAATTCAAGGTATGGAAATCTGCGGTCTATAAACATAGTCTCAGCTCTATTTGTGTTGACATTTGTGTTTATTAGATACACAATCTCTTGTAGCCAGGTAGTACCTGTTGACAATCAGAAAACATGTTTTTACATTGATAAGTCAAAGAAATTTAGTCAGTAAATAAAACAATGATATATGAGTATATATAATTTCTTCAGGGCATAATGAAACTAACCCAGTTTACACCAACTAAGTTCTCCATTGACTAGTTCAGTGATAAACTGGTGAGTATATGAATCGGAATACAATACAATAATTTTCTACCCTGTTTACAATTAATTCTTTTTTTAAACTGAATGCATCAAAGATAGGTTCGGACGCATATAATTTTTAAGCATTTCTTATTCATACCACACAAAAACATTTTACTTAAATTTTATGTACAAATGTATCTTGTTTTCAATGGAAATCTGCTGATTTTTTTTTTATAAAACATAGTTTTAACTTAAGGATAACTTATTGGATAGTGTAAAAACACTATATGCGATATAATTATACCTGTGTTTCAGTTCTATTTAGTAAAACTCCAACAAAAGTGAAAACAAAAACATCAAACAACATAATGCTTACATAATTACTGGTCTGTATTGAGGTAAGAGAGAATTATGTACTTATAATAAGACTTATGAACTTAGGTCCCTTAAATTATAATTACATAATGCCATACATACCTGATCTAGGAAAAGAAACTACCCAAATATCATCAGAGCAAGTTTCAAAGTTTTCAATATCTTCTAAATTATTTATAACAAATTCAGGAAGTACAGTGTCTTTATATTTGTATAATGACAGTCGTTTGAATTCAGGTACATTCATATGATGAATTCCCTTTAATACAAGACGTTTCTTCTTGAACCATCTCAGAAATATAGCTAACAAGAGACAACCTCCAACAGCGAATGATCCATACACTGCCAGTAACAGAGCTTGCCTTCCAGCTGCAGATTCTTTTGAAGTACTTGAAACTGTTCTATTTATCACAAAACCACTTTCTGTATTTAATAAAGGCCTGGGTTTATACTTGTTGTAATACACTAGTCTCCTAACAGAATGAAGATGTTTAGTAGTGTAACTAAGTTGACAAAATGATACTCTAGCTAACTCATATCTGTTCCTTACAAGCTGTCTGAGGCTAAGACCAAACATGCTGTACAGACAACAATTGTTCTACCTAGAAAATATAAAAAAGCATACATTCAAACATCTTATGTTATATGAGATCACTCCAGTTTTGATGAAATATATACATATTAATCCATTATTTATTCAGCAGTAATAAAATGTATTGTGAAATAGTGAATAAATCTATATCATAACTTTAATCATAAAATAGATATCAAAATAAACTCAAGATTACAAGGTTAGGGACACTACAGTAAATGTAAAGTCCTTGTACTGGCCTAGATGAAAATACATACATGTACATGTATTTTAATTATCATTTTCATCATATCTACTGTAGTAATGGTAATGTACCATTCAATGACTACCTGTGGACAGCTCTCTATGTGGAAGAGCAGATGCTATATTATATGTACAGTAGATATAGGAATATATGTGAATCATTGAGAGGAATATTTTGCAAATTTAACCATGATAGAGTATCACACTATAAACAGTGCCATCAAGTATGATCAATTGTAATATAGTGTCCTGGACCTTAGTATGATGTATGAGAGTGTAATAAGTAGAGGAAAATAATGTACCCGAAGCAACCTCCTGCTTGCAAGTCAGATGCTCTACCAACTAAGCTAATCGGGCGTGTGAATTACTGAATATCCCAGCCAATTTATTTATACAATATACTACACCGCTACAAGAGTAATTTGTGTGTGTTCAAACCATCACTTTCACTTGTCTAAGGTAAGAAAATGGCATATTACCAAAAAATAGGAAGAGAGGAACGTCCACTCGTCGAGATTAACAGCACAATATAGGTATGTATAATATTTACTTGAAATACTGGTATAAATTTATCAAAGCAAATAGGTTAAATTTGTGAAGGGTTCGTCTATCTATCTTCCTACAATGCCAAACCCCTCACATGGACGTAGGCATGACGTGCGTCAAGCTGTGACAAAGAGTGTTAAAAGAAAGCAGAAGCTGAAATAAAATCAGAATGTAGGTATGTAAGTTATTAAATGTAAAAACAGATACAATGTATGAGACTAGGGTGAAACTGTTCTAGACTCGAATGGGTAAGGATATCTGGCCCGTAGGCTGTACCAGTGGAAAATTATCCTAGGGAAGAAGGAATACTTGTAGTAATCTGTGATTAACCTTAAAGGAATGCTGGGCTTTCTTTCCTTCTTTAAAGAGGCTGAAATTTGCTGACTTCCCAATCGCAAATAGGCTGTTTTTTTCCCAATTTTAGGCAAGAAATTCTCGAAAATACAATGCTATTCAAACTCAGTAGTCTAACCTTCTAAAAATTTTGCCAAATATTGTGCTTGAATTTCCCAATATGAAAGGCTAAAGCCCCTTCTCAATTTTTGGAAAAAAGACCCTGGACTGGGGATGTGAATGTCGAGAGGTACAGGGAATGGGGATAAGGTGACCTGTTATGGAATTTCCACTTAGTATTTAGTAATTTGTTACAGGAGGGACAGCTGCCAGTTAATGCGTATGATGTCTAGGCGCCTCATATACAGGGATTTGAGTATCTCTTTTACACTAGATGTTTGTTTAAAAATCGTTCTTGATCCATCGAGCTGACCTTCTTCGAACAGCTTCAATTTGATCAATATGGGCTTGGATGGACCATACCTTGGACCAATACTCCAGCTGGGGTCTGCCTAATGTCTGATAAGCACTAGACATTGAATTTACCTGTGGCTTTATGTACATGTAGCTTGATAAATCTGAATGTCAACCTTTGACATAGCCTTTGATTTCAATGGATTATTTTGCATTTTAAAGCCATTTTTGGTGATGGTTTATTTTTGCTGTTTGACTTCATTAAATTCTTTTCAATGGGAAATACAACGTCATTTTGGTGAAAAATATAGTATTTTTAGGGGGAAATGTGTTTTGGCTAGGGAAACAGCCTGCACGAAAAGAAATACTGTTTGAGACGCCCACGTCCAGGTAATTGGTCTGGGTAAAATAAAAGTACACACAAGTATAAAATGGAAAATAAAACAGAAGGATTTACCTAAATGTTTTGATAAATGGTTAGCTAAAAACTAACATGTAGAAACGTACATAATCAACATGTCCTTTATATACAAATGGCGTTTTTACATAAAGGGAAGTAACTATGGGTACGTTCGATTCACTGTGCGGAACGTTCCGAACTGAAAGAACATGAATAAAATGGAAAGGAACAGTGTTCTGGACAAGTTCCCACTGTGCCCGAAAATGAGGTGGTGTGGCGAGAACAGTGACGTCATAGCGCGTGGAAAAAATGGCCGACAACGTTTTCAGGCAATGCAAATGCGGAATGTTTTTCGCCACAGCACTAGCCGCAGAGGCACATAAGTGTTCAGAATTTCGTAAACATGTCTGACTACGTGAAATAAAAGGAAAATGTCATCATTGCTTTTCAGTTTTACTAATGCTTGTGTACAGAACAGAATGGAATAATGTTTTATTCAAATCACGGGTCTGATCTGGGCTTCTGGCGTATAAAACATATAATAAACAATCTTTTATTAGCCTATAATTTAATAATAATACTAGTTGTATCCATTTATAAGATCTGTTTATTAAATGGCTAACAACTGAGAAACCATAAATTCAGTCAATGTGACTTCTACTTTGTAGTAATAATAATACCAAGGACTTATATACGTATATAAGTCCTTGATAATACTGACTACAAATTTAATATCATTTGCCGCCATATTGGTTTTTGTACTTCCTGTGCCGCGGCATTCGATTCTGGAACAGGTTCTGAACAAGTACAGCACAGTGAATCGAATGCGCCCTATTTAAAAATATCGCATCAGTTTGTAAACTGGTTCCCGTTGACTTGTGTGTACAAAAACCTTTGGTCCACTGCATCATGGAACGAGAACCAGTTTAATCAGTGTAGCCTGGTACCCATCTCCAATACTGTAGGTACTAGGCCATGAGTAGTTGCATCCAGTTCACTCCGACCAGTTCAATTATGGACGTCCCGCGCATTTAGACGTGGGAGTTTAGAAGCATAGGATCACACAAACTTTGTCAACGGTAGATATAATCAATCATCTAATATTGCCTTAACTTAAATTAAATCATGAGATTATAAGCGTTGCACGGTTAGAATGTTAGACTTTTCGACCCAAGACTTTTCGACTAGAATTTTCGACCCAAGACTTTTCGACCCCATATATAATAATTTGTGTGAAATGTCTTTTTATGTGAAGTCTATGGAAATTAATTATATCAGTCGCCATATACGAACCATACAGTAAAGGTTTTTCCTTATGAATCATCGGCGGTTGTCGATGATATAGCGCAACGGTGGGAGTATTTGACCAGTAAACATTTAAATGCCCATAATCCTAATTGTAAACATCATTATCGGTAAAATGTGCCATCATCTTAAGTAATTGCATCCCTCCATAAGGAGTATACTTGCAATATGGTCTATTTAAACATGCACAACATATTCTTTTCTTTTTTTTAGATTTCTTAATTGACTCATTTTCAAGTTTTAATTGGCGTTTGACCAGTCGTTCTTCTTTACGTTTTTGTTTCTTTGATTCTCTTATCAGCTTATCATTAGATTTGGCTTGCAAGTACAGATCCATTTGTTTTGATGTTAATGCCTTTGGAATTTCCGGGCGCTTTCTAGGCTTAGCAGAAATTATTTTTGGATATGATATAATACCATCAAACAATGGAGATATTTTGTGACTAAAAGAGACACTGGCAGAGCTAGACGTTGTGGTAGGTGTGTCTGGGACTATGGCAAATAATGGTTGTGGTGACGTAACAGTACATACAGAGGTAGTGTTTTGAGTTGTAGTCTCAGCTGATAGACTTGCTGAAACAGGAACAGTGGTGGGTTCAGGGGTTTCATGTTCACTGGCGGGTGTCTGCGCATCCCCAGAACAACATGGCTCTAAATTTATATTTTTTGAGGCTTATGGTAATAAAACTAGATCTAAATACATTGGTTGGTGGTGCACTCATCAAATTGCAAAATCCATTAAATATGATTTAATTTACCCATACATAAAATTGGAGCTGTGCTCTCCCCATCTTATAGTTCATGATACATCTGTGCAGACAGACAAGAAATTTGTAGATTGAAGGCATACATTAAATTTGCTTTATAATGAAGTACTTAACAATATTCAAAGTATATTTATACACTTATCAAGTAGATATTAAAGATAAAAAACTCAACAACATGGTGTAAAATGGCCTGAGTCCAATGAAAAACACAAGCTGATAAAATTCAAGTCTATCACTCAGTAATAATTTTCATAGATATATTCTACATATGTATCAACAGACAACTTACAAAACATACTCTTACGTCTCTTTTTATCAATACTCGTTTTTTTTTTCATCATTCCATCATTTGGATGATTGTGTCTTGAAGTTCCACTATGGAAAATATCACCTCTCTGTGTGACACATTGTTGATCCTTTCGTCATACACTACATCGCCTTTGAACATTTTTGACAGTTTGTCTCTAAAAAAGTGATGATACATGTACTATATTTTCCAAATATTAAGACTTTTATACATACATAAGTCATTGCAGTCAGAAAGTCTTATCAATTTGGGGGCGAATAGTGAGAATATTGGGGTCTAAAAGTCATGGGGTTGAAAAATCTTGATATTTGGCCAGGTGGCTATAAGTCTTGGGTCGAAAAGTCTTGCTTCCGGGCCCATACAGTTTTACTTAATTACATTATACAACATTAAGTGAGGCCGAAACAAAACAAAAATGAACGATTAAACGTACCATCCATTGTAGACATGTTCTGTAGCTAAATTCTTTGAAAAATAGTTTTCGAAAGAAAGGGAATTTCTAGTTGTGGACTGACAGACTCAGATACAGTTTATTTCAATGACAACAGAATTTGAGCCATTTAATTGAAATAGTGATACTGAACAGTTGAGATTCATATTCCACAGTCAATGCGGATGGACTTGAAGTCGTGAACAAATTATTTCATTGTTAAGAATTGTGTTTATGTGATGTAAATAGCTGTGGTCAGAAGTAAATCAACTGACTGAAGGTAAGTTATTGTTATCAGCTTGTTATTGCTTTTCCAATGAACTTAATTCGGCTGAAATACCCCTTTAGGTATGCGGGATTGGGCCAGTTTTTAGGCAGGACTCAGTGGCGAAATGGGATGCGGGACTCGCTCCTTAAAGAGACTCAGTGGGAAAAAATAAAAGGGACGCAGCTGGGAGATCTCGTAGGGAGAGTATTATTACTCCCTTGATGTGTATAGTAGTCCAACAGTGAGACACTTTCGATTTGGCCACTGAGTGGATGGTCCTTCTGAATTTGTTAATCACAACGGTCAACGGAAAAGCCGAATTAGTAAGACATGTGACCAGTTCTGTTTTTTTTAGTTGCGGTATATATGGTGTATTCTTGTACTGTTCAGTCGTTCCCAATACGGTTTCCTTTGTACCAGTGATAGTATAGTTTTCTTAATGATTAGTTATAAATACAATGTACCATCTAACAACTAAATACACCACCACACATTTATTCTGAGACAAGGTATATTTTTATTTACACCAGTTTATATATCATGAAACCATCAGATATCTCATGGAATGTGCTTGACCAGTCAGTAATTACAATGTATATATATGAATTATGATAGGTCCAATTAATATAGTATATTAAGTAATGAAATAAAACAAAACATTTCACTGGTTTTTCAATGATCAACTGATTAAGTTTTACAACTTACTCAAAAACATAACATGATCTAACCTCAAACATTTTTTGAAAATTACATTTATCATCCTTCTGTTGTTCTCTTTCCTACAAGGTTGGAAACCTAGGTTTCCTTTACCCCACTTATCCGTGTGAAGTTATGGTCCAGGATGAAATTTGAACTTGTTATTTTTCAAGTTTGAGCTACTTTCCTTTTTGATAGTTGAATTTTGTCAAGTACAACACTTAGAACATAATCCTTTGTCTTTCAGGAACTGTCTTCGTTCTGCGACGGTCTTTTTCTAAATTCTCGCCATGAATCTAAAGTATGGGAAGCCAATGTATGAATAGGACACTAACTTAACATCATCACTTACTTCACTCTTCCTGGTACTAATTTGTGTCGGTTTCATCTGTCGTTGAATGGAATCATCCTTAGACCTTGCAGCTGAGTCAAAAGTAAAACTTGGATCATTGTAGTGCGACCACATTTCTTTAACAACATTTCTGAATGGTGGATAAGTTGCTGAATTAGCTCATTTGTATCTTCTACCATTCTCAGCTCACTTTGTTTGAATGGAGAATGGTAACTTCTGTATGATAGGGTTAACGCCTACAGAAGAGTCGTAATACTAATACGCCAACATGTTCTAATACATCTGGTTTTCCTTTACACTGTCAATTTCTGATAGAATGTCACTTAAGTCGTAAAGTTTGTTATAATCCCTGTTGTTCAGTTTAGGAAAGGAATCCAGCTTCTTTCTCAAACAACTTTCAATAAGTTCAGGAGAACCATATCTTTCGTTAAGCCTGTCCCGTATTTTCTTCAAACCACTTGCTGGGTCATGTGCTTTAGCTGCACGCAGACTGTATGTCAGTTTGGAAGACCCTGTTCCCAACAACTTCACTAACAATTCAATCTCTTCACTTGGTGTTACATTCAACTCTGTTGTAATATTCTTAAAGGTTTCCTTCCAAACATGATAAAATTATGTTAAGGGATCATCTAGAAATGGTAAATCTAGACATTAATAAGTTTTTCTTTACAAGGAACTGGCTAAAATCTTTCCCGACATTTATTTCACTTTGAACAGCATGTGTACATGTTTGTATATTCTGGATTGAAGGAAGAAGCTAATGGATTTAACTGCAGACTAGGTTTAGATTTCTCAGCAAAGCTATGCTGACTTCTAATGCTTTCTTTTAATAAACTGTTTAGGTCTGCTCACCACAGGTATTATTATTTAGCAGCTGAGCAAGTCCTGCTGCCCCACTTTCTTTGAATGTCCTCTCCAAATGAATAAGATATAGTCCTGATGCAGCTATCTTTGTTGCTGTTTGTTTGGACACAACTTTCTTGTCTAATAAGCACTGCAAAGAAGTTATGTTGCAGGGTGTTATTTCCTGGTGTGTAACATAATCAAATCTCCATGCAGGCTGTGGAGAAACTGTGCTTCATTACAGACCTGCATGCTTGTACAACTGTTCTATGTTGATGACATCATCCAGAGCATTGTGGGCACTGTATTTTAAGCCCACAATGTGTTCCAGGAGGAATTCTTGACCATGTTTTTCTGCTTTCGTGTAGAGTTTTCTAAATATTGGCAGTGTGTTGACGCCTCAGATACAAACTTCACTATACTCCTTTTCTATGCCCGCTTTCTTCATTCCCCGAATCACACGTGGGAAGTCAAATATTTTGAAGTTTTGTCCGACCAAAAAAACTTTTCCAGTTTCTTTTATCCAGCTTATAAATTCCTGAAGGGCATCTTCAATGGAAATGTTACAACTGGTGACCCATCTAGGAATAAGATGCCACCTTGTGACGTCAGTCTGGTGACCTTGGCAGCCCAGGTGATATAGGTTTTGTGGAACGTACATACATTAAACTTTCTTTGTTCAGTACATGCAGCAATCTGCAATATGTAACAATCCTTATGAAGATATTCAGTTTATATATCACAAAACACTAGATTGATGATGGAATGAATTGGTTCAAGAGTAGGTTGTTTGATTTCAGCAGGTATTGATGAATCCTGGTCAAGAGTAATGTCGATTGCAGTCTGGTAGGTTTTTCCCTCTTTCTTTTCTTTGTAACTGACTTCTAGCTTTTTTTGTTTCTCAACTTCCTAAATTTATCATGTTTTTCATTCACCTATTGTCTCTTGTCTCTTTGCTCCAAAATCCCTTCATTTCGCCAGTTTACATTGATGTGTCCAAAATCCCTTTATTTTCTAAAGATATCTTCTTCTGTGTGGTGTGTGGTTAAGGGTATCTAACAGAATAGAGTTTAACTCATCCACTTGTGGATTGAAGCTAGCCGGCTCAACAGGATAACTCGAAAATCCTAAAGAGTTCTGCCTGTGTAAGATCTGAAGCACTATCACTTTCAACACATTATGCGTGAACAAAAGTGAATCAACTAAGTCAATAATCTGGTTTGCCACCATCATTGGACTGGATTAAAATCCGACATAACCTCCAATTTACGACACAAGTCCTTCACTTTGGCTCCCCAAAAACAAAAATATTGGATCATAGATTGTCCTTGTAAACCTAAATCAAACTTAAAGTCACTAGACTGTCTTACAAACTCCTTAAGTCTTTTGTTTACATCAATGATTACTATTTAGACTAATGTAAACAGTCTTGGAGCATGCAGCTCTTTGATTCGAATCATAAAAAATATTTGGTCGGACCGAATCAATTTTGGCTGGACAGAAAAATATTAGTAGTAAACAATAAAAGTCAAAGGTATTTGTAGAGGACTTCTCACCATGGCACCTATCTGCAATTGCTTTTCACATTTAACAAAACATCTTATTTTGATGCTCATCAAACTCCAACCAATCTCTGCCTTTTCCATGATTTTTTAAATGATCTTGCTGGTCATTTGGCCTCGTATTCCTTGTAGTTTCCTTGCAGAAAGAGACTGTTGCACTTCAATGAGATTATCACCAACACGACGCCTTGCGTCACCAATTACAGTAGGCTTACTCAAGGTAGACAAAATATGCACTAGTTCACGGTCCATCCAGGCAGTGGCAGTCAGATGTGAACTACCTTTTTGCATCACTAAAGAATCTCCACGATTCAGCTCGTGGCTTTTTCAACTCAGCAGGAAAACCTTTCCTATTGCACCTCTCAGTGCCACAACTATACAATTCATTTCTCAATAATGAATTCATGAGTGCAATGCCAGTGAAGAAATTGTCAAAATAAATATGTCTACAAGAATGATACAATCCATCAGTATCACTACATCATGTCCAAGACCATTTTCTGGAGCATAGCCACATTTTCCTTAATACACTTCAAAGTTAGATACAATGTAAGTATGCATTATTGGCATCACATAACATCCACACTATTATACTGCATTAACTTATCGGTTTGGCTGGCATATACTCCTTTATACCCTGCCTCCCGGAAACCGGATCATAGCCTCATCAACACTAACTTCATGTGACAATATATAACAATCCTTGAATGTACCTGACACATGGTCTAACACAGGCCTACCTTTACCACACCGGTCATACAAAGGATGGTCCCTGGTGCACGATCAGCAACATTAAAATACTTGTTCAGTTGCTGATATCTGTTACATGTCATAGTTGACTGTACAAATTTGTTACCCAACGACTTATCTGTTGACCCATAGTCCTCAACTTCAGGTAAAGTATTCACACCCATGAGAATGTTAATCCCTATAAAAGCATGTATCTCCTCGAATGTAGTGTTAATCCATTCCATTCCCACGTCTCTGTCATGCTGAATTCTCCACCTGGCATAGTCATTCGTAAACCTGACTATGTCCAGAAAGAGCTGAGGCTTCGTCAGAAGTCAAAGTAGTCCAGTGGCATAGCAGTCCCAACATCAAACCCATCTGGCAACACAGGTCCATGGGGTTGATCAAACTCATCAAACTGTAAGTAAAAGTATAAAGTACTCCATTTATACAGAAAATTATGCGTGGAATAATAATTAACATTTTGACCAAACAAAACAGTTGTAAAAATTGTTGTGAAGTGTTTGTAGGGGATATAAATCTGTTCATTACTAAACATTGAAAATAAATGTTTGATAATATCATGAGCTAAAATCTTCATGTACAGTTTGTATCAAAGAAATGAAATTATTATTCACCGATTACTGACGAAAGGCATTTGTAAAATGATCCAGTAATAACGCGATAATGGTTGGGTACGAAATCGACGAGTACTAACCTGGAGATTGGAAAACTCGTCTGTCCATTCCTCGTCTAAATCATTGTCAGAAAGATAGACGGATGATACATCAGACACATTGCCGATAGATGAGACATCGATGTCAGAACATCTACATCAGAACCTATCCCACTGGGGCTAAACCCGTCAAAATCTCTTTCTCTGTCAGACATAATGGTTGTTTACTGTTGAGAATAATACTTGAAAGTGATTGCATGAAAATCATGAATGACCCGTGATATGTCAGTGCGCATACTCAGTGCTATATGACCTTTGATTGGGGGTCGGTCAATCAGATTAGTTTGATCATTGATTGGTCACACGTTTGTCATAATCAAATTTGCATATTCATTGTTTTATAACTGGACTAAAGTCATCTTTTTGTAATAAATCTAAGATAATTATAAATGTTTCCTGCTTGAAATGATTATAATGTACAAATTCATTAAAAAACAAAGGTTTATAACTGGACGAAATTTACCATTTGGTTTACTATAAAAATGGTTGAAATAAACTCTCCTTGCTCTTGTTCTGAGTAACATTCTTCAATAGCTCCTATAATTAATATTTTATCGACTTCATTATTTACATTGTTCCATTGTTCGTCATTGAATGGAATTTCATTGGGAATTCTTTCCTGTATAGGTTGTTCATCAAAATAAATATGATAACCTTTTAGTATTACATTCAAAACCCAATTGTCATATGTTGTAATATTTGTTTCCATGCGTTAACACAAGAAATAAGTTTACCTACCACAGAGCCTATTTGTCGTTAGGGGATTCATTTTGCGCATTGGAACTGCCTTAATGGTACTGTCTGCCACGTTACCCAGCCCCCTTTGGTACATAGTACTGGTTTAATTTGATAATATGGTTGGTATCTTCCATGACCATAGTTATGCAAGACATTTTGGTAATTTCTCATACCATGGCTTGCCCCTCCCGGAAGCCTCCTCTTGAGGTACCTCGATATGAACCCCTATAAAAGTTGTTTTTGCTGATGTTCATCATTGAATAATATAATTATCTTTATTTCCTTTGACACATCGTCTCCAAATAACTTAGAAGTTATATGAGTGGATAAGTTACATAAACTTGAATATTTCTTCTTCAAATGTGGTATAATCTGGTATCTTCTATGAATAGGAAGGTGATACTGTGCTTGACCCTTCAAAGTTAAAGTGTTAGACACTAAAGACGGAGTAAAGTGTTACACTCCTGACTCAATGACAATTGAGATTTCAATTCACTGGCCTGTCTAATGACTGAAACAATGATATTTTGTACATCTTGAGTCTTGTCTAAGGAATGAACTTTTCTATCAATTTCATGATATCGAATGTATAAGACTGATAATACATGTAAACACAATGCATGTATAATAAATAATTAACATTTCGTATATAAAAGCCAACCAGTTATGTCCATCAACTCATCAGGGCATTATACAAAATATATGCATGTTACCTTCATTAAATAAAGAATCATTATTATATTATTATTATATACAACTTGGCACACATTTCTACTCAATTCTGATGGTCCAACCTTGACATTCTTTTTTTCCTTCCTCCATCTCTGTCAGTAGCGTTTCGGAGCCAATCTTTGATAAAAAACTCTGTTTCATGAGAATTGGTCTGTGGAAAGTTCCTGAAACTTATATAGTGGGCATTTCTTAAACAACTTACACGTAAAACTGTTATGCAGAATGTCTATGAAAATATTAATGTTAACTGTTCATAACTGGCATAAACTGGCATGTTTTATGTTTCACATTTGTCAAAATATTTTTCTTAGTGTCCTAAGTGAAAATAATCAATGTACCTGTATATTATGGAATGAAATTTTGATATTACAGGTGAATAAAGGGAACAAATATTACAATAATTATTACACACAAATTATGATAAATGCTTGATTTATAACACACATAATTTATCATGTACTGTAAAATCCTGACACTGCCTACATTGGGTATGCCTGGGTATTCTTCTTCACTCTCCCTCTCTGACTCGGAATAAATGAATCGTGGGTTTGGCCTGAAAAATGAAACTTTCTTTAACATTTGCTGCTGTTACAATAACTTAATTTTTTTCATGATAATTTGAAATTAATTTAAAAAAAGGTTAATTAATTTTTTTTTTATGCTTGCTCTTTTCTGAAACTGTTTTGTCAATGACATCTAACCAAGATGTGATGAATTGAATGTATAAAATGCAGGGCTTTTAACCTACTGTAGCAGTGGCCTTCATAGACCCGTACCCATCAAAAGGCCTCTTTCCCCAGCAAATTGTCCACTTTTCAATATTTACGTCTGGTTTTCTCTTTAAGGTATTTTTCTTGATAAAATATCCCCATCAATTGAGATTTTTCATACAAAAAATAAAGGCCACAGCCCATTTCTCCCCTAAGTGATAAAAATCCCTTCAAAGTTTAACTTATTTAAGTCATGAACAAGTATTCATCAGATATATGCCAATACCCCTTTCATAACTAATGAAAAGCGCTTAACTCCTTAATGTTGAGTTTTATTGAACTGGGCCCATATTTATAAAGCATCTTAATTATTTCCTTAAACTCGGTCAAAATTAGCTAAGCTAGGAAAAAATCTTATCGTAAGATAAGTGATATTTATGCACGCACTTAAGAAATATTTCAGTAAAGAAAATTCTTAATTGAAAAGATATTTTAAGATGTTGTTGCTACGGAATTCCGGGGTTTTCCTTTCTAAAAATAGAACCGAAATGATTTCTATCACGCTCGCGCCCGCAGGTCTGTAAGAATATGAGACAAATATATCAATAATAAATTCAGCACGTTATATTCCCTTTATCATGCGATTGACTGCGATAACCCTTGCATTGTAATGGCTGGCACTAGAATATCTGGGTGAAATTCTTGGCATAAATTTGTTTATGAAAACTTCGGCACTTTACACTTAAAAAGTCTGCACACAGACACCAATATAAGAACCAACAGTTTGACATCATCGTCATCCACACATAGATCCAAATCATTTCCTCTAAAGAGTAAATTTAATAAATTAATGCGTCAAATATTTTTTCGTTATATTTTCATGAATCACAAATTGATTTTTAGCCAAGCAACAATTACCGTCACTGCTGATGATGAAATAGATCGCAGTGGATTGCGGCGATGCTCACTCCTATTCTCAGTGATTTGCGATGTCGCCTCTTTACTCTATGTTATAATTAATATAATTTATTATACTTAATAATTTCTTGTCATTAATAGTGTTATTCACACATTTATGTGTGCTTCTGTGAACAATTGTTATTGATGTAATTTAGAATCAATGAGTGTTGAGGACTTAATTAGTTGATGAGCTTTTGTAAATTATGAAAACCTCTAAATTTCCGCATCGCAAAATATATTACATGTAAATAGTGGACTGGTTTAATTCATTAGTGTCGAGCCACATTGGTAAAATGAAAAAAGCAACTCAGTCTAAGTAGTGGCATATATAAAAGACATAATTATGGGTAGTACTTGCTAAAAGAAGTGTTGCTTACCTTCTCATTATATAAATATACAGTGCAGAATAAAATTGGCCTTGCACCTACTGTCTGAAAGAAACCACTAAGCCTTGTGACTAAAGTGGAACTTGACAAAGATCATAAACTTACAAAATCATGTCAAGAAACAAGAGATACATGATTGTGTGTAGCATCTAATTATATTTGAATTTTCACAGAACAGAAAGTTGGACTCTTTTGGACAATTCTGCTTTCCTTGCATCAAATTCAGTCTTTTTTCTGTTGCTTTCATTTGTGCATATTTCAGAGTACAAATTTCAGAACTTTTCAGTGAAGATTTTGATGACATGTACACGATAATTATTTATTTAACTTACTAGTATGTTATGTTGTAAGAAAGAAATGACATTAGTTTTTCTCTTGTTGAAACTAAAATATAGTTCATCCCTGATCTACAGGCTTCATTCAGTTTTAGCTTCTGTATGTATTACAAAGTGTTTGACTTTTTCCTTTAAAGTTTGCATAGCTTTGAGAGTTAGAGTTAATACGTTATGAGTTGTAATCAAATATTCACAACTGTAATGTTGAAATACAGCTAAGCTGCTTATCACAGACGTCATCAGCTGAGCTCCACCCGTCAACAGATGTTTCGCTCCCTTATGCTCGGAACATCCTCGGCGTGGCGGGGCAGGTAGTGATGATCAGTCACTACCCCGTCTATGATGGCTGCCAAGTTGGTTCGTGACGACGTAGCCAGAGCGAACTGGACCCTCTACATAACACTTGAGATGCTAGATTCTAATCTTGGCCTTGCAGACGTAGGCATGACCAAGTTTGAGTGTTCCGTTGTCTAGCGCCCCTTGTCTGTGATAGCATGAAGATACTTTTCCTATAACTGAACTAAATCAGCAGGTTAGATAATAACTCATTTGTATCAGGAAGTCAATGCATGCACCTGTAATGCACAGGATAGCACTATTTTCAGAGTGAGGACAGTACCTCTTATTTAGAATGCCATTTGAACACCCAACTGAAAGTAAATGTTTTATTTACCTATAATGGTCAACTAATATGACTGTGTCTATGATAATTTATATCAAGAAAGCACTAGGCTTAATGTATCCAAATATTTGGGTACTGGCAATGATCAGAGCCCAGCTTGGAGTACAGTTTTTAAGCTATGATGTGCAATAAATTATGATCCTTAATGTATTGGGAGAAAGCTATTATTGAAAGTAAAAATTGAATTGGCATGCATATATTTAGACACATGTTTTCTCATGATGTGGGTGCATCTTGGCATTGGACTGTACTACTCATTGGTCATGTGTTCAGTACTTGAGTTTCAGTATTTTAACTTCAGTGTCAAAGAACTAAGCTTGTGCAGGAAATGATGTGAATGATGAAATACTTATATTGCTTTGAACATCAAACAGCACAAGGAGATGGACTTCTTTGGTGTTTTACTTTCTGTATTTTGTTTCTGAAAATGTATAAAAAAGGCATGAAATTATGAACTGTTTGGACATCTATGATGAAAACTGCCCCATGATCAGTTTGTTTAGTGCCACATGAATATTACTGAGCAGAATTAAATTCCTGCGAGCATTGACTCCTGCACATTCAGTGTGACATACAACTGTGAGTGTTTTAGTTCCTTATAGTTGTTAATTCAAAATTCAAACATACCACTATTCAAGCTTGAGGTTATGAGGGATCTTAATTAAAGTAGGAAGCACACTTCTTCATAGTACTCACCCATAAAGCTGTTTTTGTAATTCAAACAGATTGAGTTCTGTCATACTTAATCCTACTGTCACAAGAGTGATTCTATAACGAAACGGTTAAGTCGACAATTAAATGAAAAGCTTTCGCCATCTCGTTTAATTTTTAAAATTTATGTGTATTGTAGAATGACTGATTAATGATTACCCTCCATTTAGAATCTTGAATAAAAGGTCTTTTGTATCATAAGGTATGTAAACTCAGCCATAATTTCATTATTAGAAAAAAGGGTATAATAAATTATGCAACAAGTATAATCCATGCAAAAAATCCCCCAAATAAAACAAAACTTATCTTGAGTTGATGTTTGGTTAGGATTCTTTGTAGTCATTATAAAACTGAAGTGATCAGATGAGATGCACGCCAGGCCACCCCTACACGTATTCCTCCATATTTGAAGCTTGAATCTTAATACAGGAACTTTAACGGTCGGTCGGTCGTTGGTTGGTCTGTCGGTCCGTCCGCATAAAGTTTGTGGAGTGAACTACTTCCACATTTTTAAGCTTTTGCAATGAAACCTGAAATATGTTATCACCATCAAGTGTAGATGTGCAAGCAAGACACAATTTTCATGCCCAGCGATTCACTCATTGCAAAGTTATGTCCTCTTTAACTTAGCCGTGTAGTGTACTATTGCAGTATTAGTGTCAAAGCAGCAGCGGGGGTATTAGCCACCTGTGTGACAGCTCTAGTTACTGGTTTGATTTACCACTTGTAACCAGTATTTATCTGATTCAGAGTCAACATTTTTGTTCCCCAATCACTAAATGTATTGTAATACATTTTATCTTGAAATGGTTCCCACTGTTGCCGTTGTAGCATGTTTTGACCTAAGCAGGAGATAGTTCTTTCTTCTTTGAATTGAACACCCTCAGAATTTACTTGATTTATTCTGGAGCAGAACTCACTAAGGAACTGATTGAATGGTTCAATTATCGAATATACCAAAACTGTAAGCGATTGACTTTCGTCTATTGACAGATCGGGGGCATATTCAATTTGATATAGTCTTTGGCCTGTCTGTCTGTCGTCAATTCCAGCAATTGAACAATTATAAATGCAAGTATATGCAGATCTAGATTATGATATTCTTTGTTTTTTTGTCATAAGCACTTCAAATGCGTTGGTTGGTAGTGACTGAGTGGTTAAACTAGTTTCTCCCTGTGTATAATTTACGACATAAAAAAACAACATACTTTAAGGAACTATCAAACTGTATTAATGTTCTAATAGTGTTATAGGGATCTGCATCGTACACATCGGTTGAATTTGGTTTCTCAACTTTCGAAATCTTTCCGAAGTTTTCAGCTTCTTTTTAGTCAATGTGACTGTCTATACCTTAATTCTATATCTATACTGCACACATTTGAATTATCAATGAAGCTTATTTAAACTTTAAGTTAGTAATGCTGTTTATATTTTACCAAATTTTTAATTCGAGAAATCAGCCATTCACGAAAATAAAACCCACAGGAATATTTGTCAATTTACAGTACCCAAACAAATAAACATTTACCTTTGAAAACACTTGTTCAAGAATTTGAGCAAACCAAAGTTATATTACTAATACATATATTTAATTCAATATCAAAGTATATAGTTATCTAAACCAAGAAATATGCATTTGTTAAGTACAAAAAAGCCATAATTGAGACAAAATGCAAGGCAAACAAAAGAACATTGAACTGAATTTTATGATGGCCAGTGTTCCAAGTTTCAAACAAAAACTTGATTATAGAACAATTCAAGCAAAACAATAGTTATGTACCCTACTTTCCCTACTGAGTCATCTTAATATGGTAAACAAGTAATCCATGTTTCAAAACTATAGTTTTTAATTGATACTTTAAGAAAACAAGACTTAGAGCACCACAAGCAGTACCAACTCTTGTTTGTTAAGGGCAATAAGTGCTGCTTTCATTTTGTTCATTTAAAGATTTTCTTTAGGTCTAAATCAATTTTGAAGTAAACTTTCAGAAAAAGATAAAAAAAATATAATACAATATAAAAAAATTACAGGTATTCACATAGACAATATATTCTATATTATCCCTCAGCCAGAAATGAATGACACCGACCTTGACTTTTTTCACTTTTTTTACTATTTTAGTATGTAGTAAGTATATAACAAATTATACACAAGTGACAGTATTTAATTATTTTAATCAATCCAAACATTTGTGGCCCACTTCGCCTTTTGTAAAGTTGGTGAAACTCAGTTTAGGATTCCTTTATGTCTTCAATTCCTCCCGTATCTCCAAATCCTCCTGGACTACAGATTCTGTCACTCTTCTGAAATTATTTTAATATACATTTAATTCATTTTAAGTATTTCAATGATACAATGATTCTAGGACTGAAGTATAATTTATGTTTAGCACTAATTGATTCTTTATTTTTACAACACTTCAACCATCCTGAATCCTGCAGCAAATCTGAATAGAATCAAATTATGCTGAACTTTTTAGTGCACTACAAAGAACAAAGAGGTAAAGCAAACGATTATAAAAGCTTAAAGAAAATTGATATTTTGAAATTAACTAGTAACCACAGTCAGTTTGACCTTCAAACATAGCTGTTTAATGTTGTAAATTGGATTTTATTTTCCCAAAAGCAGTAACACTTTAACCATATTTCCTGACTTTAGCCAAGAATAGTAAATATACAATAAATTTCAATCCACCTTTGTTGAATGTCACATGTTTAAAAAAGCTTCCTTTTTGGCTGTCTTATGAGTTTTCATGAGTGCATCTGCAAATAGAATTGATGGTAAGTTTGTATTTAAAAAGAAAATTTGAATGTGCAGATTCACACTAAAATTTGTCCCCATGTTAGTTTTAGTTTAGGTATGCTTTGTGCACATATGTGTGGATGTTCCTGATTTGTACACTTGTTTCTTTAAAACTTTAAATTCTATTAACGAAACCACAAACAGGATTACAACTATCTGAAACAGCTTTTTGAAATAGATTCTGAATCAATAATGCTTTAGATTAAACTACAAATTATGAGACTGAAAGAATGGATTGAGAATATATGGCCAATTTTTCTCATCTTATTTTTAAAAACAAAATACTTAAGTCAGTCATGCTGATTTAAATGATCAATATTAATCTTGAAAGTTTTTTTTTTTCAATTTAATAGGCCTAAAAAAAATTACTTGTTTCTGCAAGCGGGCCAGAAAAAAATAGGGTAGGTAGGTAGGCATTAATTTTTTTTTCCCAATTTTTTTTTCCAATTTTTTTTTTTCAAACATGAATAGAAATAATAGGAAGACATTTTCCATCTGGTGTATTATGCTGAAAACATACAAGCCAAATACATAATCATTTATATTATTGCAACCAGTATCAAAATAAAATGTAATATCATTGTCAGAACAGAATGTTTTGTTGTTTTTTCATCCAACAGTATTAATTAAATGTTTATTTTCCATGTGACAGGATTTTTCCCAGCACTTGTACATGTCATACATATAGGTAACACAGTTTTATACTGTTTCTTCATTTCAACATCCACAGATGCCTCACTGTCCCCACAATATGCACATATGTCATTACTTGAAAAAATGCTGCTGCTGTAATAACAGAATTCAACTAGACTACTGCAAGTCTGAGACGCACATGTTCGCATCAATATCTGGCAAGTCTTGAAGATTTGACAGAGGTTGTGACAATGTACGAATTGAAGTTGAACCCACGACAGAACAAACACTTTCATTGCCAGTCCCTTTATGAAAAGGCACGCAGCCATGCAGATCAATAAAGATGTCGACCACTCGTTTTTCATTGCCAAACGGGCAGATCTTTTTTACTCCTTTAAAATGCCGACATTTTTCGATTTCTATGAGCAAAATTGAGCCATTTTGGACGAAACGCTTTCCAAACGTTTCAGTGACGTAGATTAAAAAAAAGCGAAAGGGAAGGAAAGAAACGAAAACGAAATGGTAGCAAAGAACAAAATGGGCGAAATGGACGATACGGGACCGATTTAAAAAATATTTTTTGGCAGATCCAAAAAAAAGTTTAGGGTCGGCGGCAAAATAATAGGGTCGGTTTGGAAAGGCCTTACCAAATTACCTACCATTTTTCTTAACAACAACAACAACAAACGAACAAGAAACTTACATCATACTTTAACATAGTTACTTTAAAGGACAACTTACTCAATATTGATTTGCATATAGCCAGATCTTCCAATCTCTTCTTCCCTGAGAATTCCTCTCTTTCCTTCACTGACCAAACCCTGTGAAGCTCATCACTTAATTACATGTGGTGTCAACATCCTTGACACCTAAATTGTTACATTAAATGTACTATAGTATTCATACTGTAATTTGTAAAAAGGAAACAAAATAATTGTAAAAATGTAAGTCTAACATGTTTTAAAGCAATCATATTCTGCACAAGTTGGTTTAATTATTAAACGAGAAAGACGACAGTGCCTATTTTGTCATATTAATTGAATTACTTTATTGCAGGACTGTTTTTAAATAATTCCTTTCAGTCATTAAATCATGAATGTGTTAACATCCGTATCATAAGGCGCCTTTTATTTACTAGTAATTTGCTTTGAAGGCCAGACAAGGTATCTACAAATATTTGTTCCACCTCTCCTGTCCTACTTGGCACGAGGATCGTACCATTTAAGGTATTTGCCACCTCTCCATGTAAACAGGTCTGAGGATTGACAAATACATGAGATTTCTTTTAGACTTGAATTACAAAATAATAATGCAAGGAGGGGCAGTGGTGTAGTGGTAGAGTGTGTCAGGGCGCCTAGCCCAGAGGTTATGGGTTCGAATCCTGTCAGTGGCAAACTTCTTTCGGAGTAAGTACTGGTCAGAACCCAGGAAGAAGCCATCAAGAACCTCTTGGCAAGAAAATCATACCAGATGAGGTATTTGCCACCTCTCCTTGTAAACAGATCTGAAGATTGACAAAAAAGCATGATTCAAATTTCAATAGCTTTCAGACTTGTTAGTTAAATCAGTTAACTATGTTTGACAAACTAAGTTTTGACATGCAAGTCTAGGTATCTATTATCTACATGCAGTTGCACCACCTCTCCTGTCCTACTTGGTATGAGGATCGTAACATTTAAGGTATAAAAAAAAAACATGAAATAGCTTTCAGACTTATTAGTTAAATCTGACAAACTAAGTATTGACATGCAAGATTAGGTATCTATTATCTACATGAATTTGTACCACCTCCCCTGTCCTACTTGGCATGAGGATCGTACCATTTAAGGTACAAGCCACCTCTCCATGTAAACCTGCAGGTATGAGGATTGACAAAAAGCATGAAACAGCTTTCGGACTTATTAGTTAAATCTGACAAACTAAGTGTTGACATGCAAGTCTAGGTATCTTTTATCTACATGCATTTGTACCACCTCTCCGGTCCTACTTGGCATGAGGATCGTAACATTTAAGGTATACATACCTTTGAGGTATAACTTTGCAGGTATCCAAAGGTGGCCTGTCCTCACTGAGCATTGCTTTGCCAATGCCAATTCCTCTACGATTTGCCAATTCTTCAGTTGTAAATACATCTTCTGTTAGCCTGTAAGTTAGGAAATAACCTTCCTTACCTGGCTTGTTTCTGGCTTTGTATGTTGCTTTCCTCAATTTGTTCCAATCCACCTTCAGATTTCCAGTTTTTAACAGTTTAACCTGTAATGTCAAACAAAAGAAGGTAAATAACTATCAGAAGATAATGCTTTTAAACTCTGCGCTAACACCTAGGTTTTTATTTCTACACAATTACGATTTATATGAATAGACCATCTACTATTTTGAATGAAAAAATACTAAAAGTCTTTACATTTAGGATGGTCACACATTTCTGTGATGTTAATGAAATTATTCACAATTTTTACGCACAAAGATTTATCTTTACCATGTCTGATGGTGATTCTACCCTTTGTCTGTGTTTCCGTGGTGAATGCCTTAGCTGGAAAGAAGACACGATGATCAGCAAAGAGCATATTTTTCTGTTCTTTAAAAATTATTGTGGAATGTCATATTATGATTGTTATTCCAGTATAATGCCATAAGTACAGTATAACGTCATTAGCTGAAATTCATTGCATTATATGCATGTTGACCATGCTGATCATGTTTAGGATAAAGAAATCTCACCTTGGTCATGATGAGCAAAAAAAAGCTTCTCTCTTAAATGTACTTATCTCTTAGTCCCATACAACATTTCTTTGTCAACAACAAACACAGATTTTATGTGAGTGATAAATCAAAAATGTCCTGTACCTGTTCACAAGCTGATGTACTTAACACGTCATTACGGTCAAGACTCTGCCAGGTCTTGTAAGCCTAGAATAGTTTTCAATTTTAATACGGCTTCACCTGTCAGGTTGTTCAAATCAAACATATTTTTATTTTGCTTCGAACTACGTACTCTTCAAACGAGCTTTACCGGAAGTAGACTTATTTTTATCTTTAGAGTGATCCCCCTTGTTGACTTTTGTCACTAACAAGGATAGTTCCTCTTCTGCGGTACCCTGCGGTACCCTGCGGGGTTTCCCCATTTTCTGGCTCAAAGCCGGAAATTTCCTCATCCCCTGAGGACTCAAATAAGGATAGGACATCGTCCTTCCTAAAATTAGACATAATAAAGTAAAAAAATAAAAAATTGCACAATAAATAATAGAAAGAGGGCGTGGCTAAAAGGTTGTCTCGGAAACGTAAAATAAAAGACAATAATATATGAAGTCTCCTTGCACTCAAAATAAAGAATTACTTAGTAATACATACAACAAGAATAGTTTTACTTAGAATAAGTAATACTACAAGTGAAAGTTGTCAGTAATGTTGCTCATCCACCGTTGTGTCTTGTGGTTGAAATTGATGGTCAATTCTATCTTAACTTGAACTGTCATTATTCTAGTTTTTGATTACCGGTACACTTATTGATTGGAGTGTCTTAAACACTCATTCTGTCACTGCTGGAATCACAGCCCGAACAATATCACCAATGTCTAATGCACTAACATTGGGCTGTGAAATTGACAGTCATTGTTATTGTAGCCAAAATGTACTGGGAGTTAAGTTCCGCAAAATTTATGTATTTGTTTTTCCAAATGTTCCTCTTTAATTTGTTTGATACCTGGCTAGATATTGGGGATTGAACTGTTCCCCGTTACCTGACATGTCTCCATATTCATCGAGCAGAACCTCGTCCATATGTTTATTGTCTTTTCACCTGTGGTGTTTTTTTAGGTAAGAATGTTCCATCTCACCATCACTGGATGAGGATGACTTAATGGCAAGCATCATATTTTTTATGTGTTGTACCCATAACACTTATTGGGGCACCTGTCCGAATGGCTTTTTCTTTTGTGAGGTGGCCTAACCTCATCACCTGATGAAGACACTATGTTAAAGTCATTGCTCACTGTCTTGGTGGCTTGAGCACCTCGTGATTTGTCTAACTTTGCCTTTCTTGTCAGTCTGCTTGGCATTTTTACCTTTTTTTACATTATAAGTTCTTTGAGCAATCTTGCCATCATCTGGCAAAGGATCTTCACTTGATTCATTTATGTCAGGTGCCTGATCTTCACTTGATCCCTCAGGCGTGGGCACACTTCTCTTTCCCTTATGTTGACTTTTATTAGCCCCGGATAAAGAGCTGAGTTCTTGGCAACAAGAACATTTACTGTTAGTAGCCGAAGCAGCTTTCTGTTTACTACTCATATCTGGATAAAAACAAAACAAGTTATGAGTGTTTGAATAAAATACAATACCGTTAAACCTCAGCCAGGTATATGCTCAACCAGAGGATCCTTCCAAATCAAAACCACATTTTTTCTGTTGGTGGTCATTGAAAATACATACTGAAAGCAACTTTAGAAGGCTTAAGAACTCTTGAACCTTACAATTATCGATGGTGTACAATCATTTGTCAGTAGCCAGGAAGAAAGGTTGTGTTGACTCTTAAATATTAGTATCCAAATATGCTTCAGAAACCTCGACGTCTAAGATACAAAACTGCTAATGTGCGAGTCACTGAAATTGGCGAACAGCTGGACATCGATCTGCTGTCGATGTCTAATTTAGTCGACGAAAACGATGGCGTGCGGTTTTTGCTTTGTGTCATCGACATACTCTCCAGAAAATTGTGGGTGCGACCATTGCAAAACAAGACCGCCAAAGTGGTTCTAACGGCCATGAAAGACATCCTGAACGACATTTCGCCGGCAAAAATTAAGAAAATTCGCGCGGATAAAGGGAGCGAGTTCTCAAATCGGTGGTTTAAGAAGTACATGGAGGACGAAGGCATTTATTTTTTCACCACGAATAATCCGCCGATTCCAGTCTCTCATATATACGTTCAAACTAAACCATGACTTGTTTGAACTGTGAGTTTATCCGCTCACAAAACTTAGTTCTCGCATCTAAGATGATATTAGTAAGTCATCAAATAGTATTCCAGAAGCGTCCATACCTTCTAGAGCGTGATAAGCTAGTCAAAGACATCACCTGCACACATCCTGACTTTACAAAAAATTGAGTACATCCCATCTCTCAAAGTCGTCCGATGTATGACTTTGACAATGATTCAACCCTCGTACGCCATTCTTTCCAATCCTCGCTAGACACGTTTCTTTGTAACTATTTGATGTAGAATCATGTATCTATGAGATATATCCGTTCTAGTTCCCCACCCTTGATGATAGCGCATTAAAAAATCATGGCTAAAACGCCTACCCGACCACACGAAATCCGAGATTTCATCCACATTCTTTTCAAATCGTAGTCGCTCTAGTAACTCCATTCAGAGTATGTAAATAGCCCAACAATGATAAAAAAATATGAGACATAGCGACCTCATTTGACCCTGACTAACATATGCGAGCTTAAACAGTTTATACGCTGTTTAAAGCAGATTGCTGCATGCGTTGTCATTTCATCTTCAGAGAAGACCATTCCACAGCGATGCTTTGTACACAAATTTGTGCACAACGCTAGTCTTTTTCCAGTACAGCAATATTCAAAGCATGCAAAAATAGTCCGTATAAACCTTAATACATCTCACGTCAAGTATAGTAATTTCGCAATAACGTAGTAAACTTTTCCTAATATGGAAGTTGATCTTATCAACAGGGTATAGTATGAACTGTAAGTGACACATCAAACATTCAGATGAAAAAAGCATTATCACTCCAAATTCTTACACAATGTTGGAATGAGTAACTAGGTGTGAGTGAATCCACCCGAAAAGAAAAAAACACCACATGATATTGAAACATGTCTCTGAACGTCATCTGAAACGTTGCCTCACCCAGATTGCTCATCACCATGATGAAATGACTTGTGAAGGTTCAAGTCTCTATAAAAGCTTCGTTCTCAACAACTCAAGTTATATCACGTTTACAAGTTTGAACTTGCTATATCTCTTTCCTAACAAGTTAGAACTTGCTGCTATTAAGATAGAATCATGGCTGGACATGGAAACAATGGCGTAGATAGATACATGAACAAGTTTTTAGAGTTGGCAACATCAATGCATCAGTGTCAAACGGAAGCAAATGTGACAACTATAAATTTTTTAAATGCGGACAATAATAGTCATAAGATGGAAGTGCAACGCTTAACGCAAGACTTAGAAAATGCACAAACAAATTATGTAAATATTTGCTCACAGGTTGAAAATTATCAGACTACACTAGACAGTAAAAACAAAGACATCAATGAATTAAAAACAACGATTGATGGTTTAAGGGGTGCATTGAATTTTGATAACGGGTTGGATATGTATGAGGTGCTGAGATGATATGAAGTGATTCTGGAGAGGAAGTCTGAGGAGTGGTGTCCAATGTTGTCTCTATAGTTAGATTTGACTGTGGAGTGAAGATCTGAGCACCACATGTGGAGGTTCGAGGTGTAGAGGTCTGAGGTGTAGAGGTCCGAGGTGAGGAGGTCTCTATGCTTAAATTTGGTTCTGATCTTGATCGTCTTGATCCTACAGTACTTGCAAGTTCAAAAGTCAATTCTTTAAACTGTATACGTTTTAATTTGATAACTTTGAAGTAGTGTAGAATCAAGGCGATCACAATCAGAAGCAAACACGAACCAAGTAGGAGTGCAAGGGAAATGGCTGCAAAGAAAACAAAACAAAATGAGACATTTATAAAATCCCAATCATTGTTAATAGTAATGACTTTTAAATAACTCAAAGATGAGTTATCTCCTGATTGCTCTCAAAGATGCATGATTCATATGTATTCAAATCAAACATTGAGGTAGAATCCATTTCAACCATCTCAAAAGAATTAGAGACAGTATCAGGTAGTCTAGGATTAGGAACAAGATAACTATTGGTGGATAAAGAGGAGCATTGGGAGCAAGCTCTATACATATGCATAGGAGATGTATTTGAATCAATAATGGGGAGGCGGTGTAATTTTCTCTTCATAAACTTTCTTATTAGGAGAATACTTGTAATTGTTATAGCAAGACAGACTGCATTTAAAGTATAAAGAATTATGATGTGAGGTAATGCACTATCATTTTGTACAGAAGGTGACAATGTTGAATACATACTACTTATCATAAAATCATCAGAGGAGGATGTCGAGGAGGATGCTACTATCGAGGGAGATGTTTTCATCGGAGATGTTTTCATCGACATCTGCAATGGTACAGAATGGTTAATATTACATACTCATGGGAAAACACATTTGCAAACGTATAAACTAAAATTTAAATCAGATATACAATCTATATCATGTACACATATGATTATAATACTCATCTTTCATAGTTATCAAATGGAATAAATACATCACTAGCGTTTATTAGGTACTTACAGCTGCTGTTATATTCCCCGCTGATGTTGTTGTTACAGTCGGAGTTGGAGTTGTTGTTGTGGTTGTTGTCACTGTAGCGGTTCGGGTTGTGACAGTTTGAGTTGTTATCTTTTGTATCTGAAATGGTGAATATAACATACACTAATAACTAACATGAATGCTATTGTTTGTTTTGTTTATGTTTTACCAATACTTCTCGCAGCAACTTCATGGCTATTATGAGAAGGGTGACTTATGAGGTACACCAGGGACTGAACCCAGCCGGCCCACATTATCCTAATCGCCGACAAACCAGTCGTAATGCTAACCCTTAAATCCTGAGTACCAAGGAGCAACAAAACCAAGTTGCTTTGGAAGCAGTAAAACTGATGTCACAATTGAAATGATTCAATGAACATTTGATAGTGTACAGCCAATTATATATTGTTACTAAAATAGATTATGTATATGAAATTAATGGAATTCATTCACTTCATAATTAAAGCACTAAATTAAGAAAATGTACTTGTTAGTTAAATATTTATTTATCGAATTTCGTTCACCGGTTTCTCAATCAAATAAGGCTTAAAGCCAAACACAGGAATCTGGACCAATGATTTTTTTCCCCTTAACTACCTGTTGCTTTCTGATGGGAAAATATAGTGTGCTAAATCAGAAAAGGGGAAATATGAAATAAAGATCATTTTATCTGTTTTGTCAATCTCTTGACATAGCGGATTATTTTGCATTTTAAAGTCATTTCTGGTGATTTATTTTGTAATTTTTGTTTGTAGAATTCTTTTATTTCTTTTCAGTTGCATATATAAATTCATTTTGGAGGGAAACATAGCATTTATAGGGGAAAATATAAGTTTTTTTGGCTAGGGTAAACAGCCTGTATAAGGCTGTAAACTATATGAAAACAATCAGTGTGGACTAATCAATTCATAAGGCCTAAATTAAAATATTGTTTGTTTGCCCTTTACCGACCCTGTATTTTAGAGGAGGGTAGGTAGGTAGGAAAAATATTTTATTTCATCCTTTACCTATCATGAAATTACACTTCTATCTAGAAGCATTCTATATTCATTTTATGTATTCTACTACCATACAACCTTTTATTGTGAGCTTTAATCAACCATAAACATGAACTCAGTGCTTTAACACACATTATTGTTTTCATTCATTACTTCTTATGTTTATATAAAGCACTGAGTTTTGTATATTTTCCCAAGTATAAAAACAAGTTCTCCCAGATTTTGCAATAAAATGTTTTGAGTTGGCATGATTTTTTCGGGTCGGTCGGTAAAGGGCAAACAAACTTAATTTTAATTTAAGCCTAAGCAATCATTGAATCATACATTGCAACTGGTGAATGAAATCATAAAGTATCGATACTTATCTATATATGACTTATTAGCAAGGACGTGACATGACCTAAAAACGTGAAACAAAATGGTCGGTGGGGTATAAAAAAGTAAGTGAGTTTCTTACATCTAATCATCTTGCTTTAATCGAAATTGAAGCTACTGATGGTCTGTGTTTATGTTTGTGTTGTTTCTGAAGAAACAGTGTTGGAACAGCCTCTGATTTCACTGATCGTCTGAATTTCACTCCATGTATGTAGCAAATTGGTCCCCTCGAATGCGTCTTCTGCAAAATGTTTAGAGCACACTTTGCTGTACTGTCCTGGCTTAAAGGCATATCCTTTATCATCGCTCCTGCTGATTCTCTGCACTCAAATTCGTCTCACAGACTCCAGTTTTGGGAAGGAAAAGAAGCCTACTTTGTCTCTCCCAGACACAGACGTTTTTAACGCTTTTTGGTCATTTTTTCTAAGCCGTATCGTGGTAATAATGAGTACTTATGCTAATAAATAATTTTATTTGAGATAGTTTATCTATTCTTCATTTTTCTATAATGATGACCTTTAATGTTTCAGTTATAATTACTAACAAATAATACTAAAACAAATTTTCTAAGTTTATGCTGATACCTTTTGCTTAGCAACAACAATATTCATTTTGCCTTTTGAATGAGTGACCTCTTTTGAAGGAAGTCTTTGTTCACCTGAAGTGCATAAATTTCTAGTATGTAAGAAACCAAGAAAATAGAATATTTTCTTGGGTCAGCCACCAAACATTCATATTTGAATGGAATGGACATTTGCTAATTGTACTCAAAACTTAAAAATGGAGCTATTTTATGACAAGGTTTCACCAAGGTATGTAATTTTTTTACAACATTAATTTTACGGTTATCATAAAATTATATGTTATCATTATTTAATTACAGTTAATACCAAATAATATCTAGATCAACTTAAAAGTATAGTTTAAGTAGCCTACATTAACAAAGAAAAATAATGTCATAACATTATTGTTGACATTTGTATTATTATTTGTACCATGATATATGTAAAAAGGATGTCTTAAACTATAATTACATTTCTTTCTTGAGTTACCAATTTCGGTTATGATGATGTTTCTGCAGTTTCCCTTTTATTATCATTTATTAAGCAGAAATATTATTTGTTGCAAGTCACTATTTTTTTACCCTTTACATAATACCTTACAAGAACCCATCAGAGGACACCAACTTCAACATCTTCTGTTTGGTACCCTCTTCAATGATGTTGTATGTGACTTCACCCGGTAGTCGATAATTTGAGAACCAGGCACCGTGCGATGAAATGATGCATCTCGGTAAGGCACAATGGCAGCTTAATTCCAGGAGTAAATAGCTGGTTGAAGAGGAAAAGTCAACATTATGCTAGTTGTTGCAGCGCATATGATCTGTTCATGATGGTAATTGATGGTAAACAGGTGTCTCCCTGCCTTTATTACAGTTATTTTTTGTAGGAAGAAAATCGTTGTTGCGACTGCTCCTTGTAGTAAGCAAAAAACATACAATTTTATGTGCAGCGTTTTGGAAAATTTGCGATTTGCCGATTGAAAATGTGGTAGATTTTGATTGTTATTAGTTGTTTGATGACTTGGGTACACTGGGATTTAGAGATTTAATGGAATTTTTTTTAAATAAGAGCCATTTGTTACTAGTGATATGATAGATAAATGTCATTTATGAAGTTCCATCCCTTGTCTTATATTATACATTATAATATTATACTGATTTATACTATCCAAACACTGTTCTGACCCCCATGATCATGGCCCTCTTGTTTAGAAGTGTGACAAGTTGTTACTATATTGGGAATTGCTGGTAAAAAACGGCCCACTTCAAAAAATGACACAATACAGAAACGGCCTAATTCCATACGGTGCTGTACCAAAAAGGGCCATACTTTATCGATAATAAAAAGATAAAAGTAAATAAAGAAAGGTTTACAATTATTTAACTGGCACCTGCACTGAATGCTGTGTTTATAATGTTTGACTTTTAAAGGCTCTTTATGTAATATGTTGTTACAGAGTATGCTTTTGTCGTTAATGTCATGTAACATTATTATTGTCATCAATTATGTTTAAGGGCTGTATTCAAATGTATTGAGTATCTGAATAATTGATAGTATTCACAGATACTAAAAATACATGAGTGTCAGACATTTCGGTCTCGAGACGTTTCTGTACCAAAGACCTTTCAGCCTCGATAAATTTTAAGTGTACATGACTGGTAACCATTCACACCTGTATAAGCTTTATCAGTAGAGCATGGTGGAGATTATATTGAACTGGGAATATGTAATTTAGATATAATAAGAAATGGTTTATATTTTCATGTTTAATACATTTTTATAACAGTCATAACCAACAATCATAATTAATTACATATTTTTACAAACACATATCAATAGCTTTTCAAAAGCAACTATAACAAAATTACAACAAAACAAACATAATTGTTTACAAATAAATTATTTATGCATAATTATCTAAATGTTCTTAAAATAATTCATTTACACCGTGTCTTCCCACGTATTCCAGCGTTTAGAAAATAATAAATTATGTGATTCCTGTATACATATACAAATATCTAAAAGCACTCATATATAAATCACACTGTCATTGGCGCCATACTGTTTCCAAAGTTGTGAGATCTTCCCGTCCAGAAACACATACTTTTGACGCCGGTTTCTACATAACGCCTCTTCAGTTACGAGTTGAATTGTACACAGAACAAATCTGGACTCTTGGAGTAAAATGCCCAACAGGACATACAATTGCAGGGAATCACGTCCTGCCTTGTGGTTCAAACAACGATGTCATCCTGAAATATTAAACATCGAAAGCTGACTTGGGTGTTGGGGTAACACACTCTGTTGGGCTTGTTTCATTTGCAGTTAATTTTATTGTCAAATTCCATTAATAAACAAATTTCATCCTATGGATCAGCATTGTAAACTGTGAAGTTACTTGCCGATTAAGAAACCTGTATCTTTGCAAGTTTCTCGAAATTTTCCTCCTCTGGCAGTAACTGTCCCCTCAGCAGTAACTGTCGGAAGACGTCTAACCACGTTTCATCATTGTTTAATTACATTTTTGCAATGAAACTTAGGGGAAGGTCCTTGAGTCAGGACTGTGACACAGAACGTTACGACATCTGCATGTTCTCTTTTGCTGATGCCGTCCATTTTGATTCAGTTTCAGGGAAAAAGCTGAGGAAACCCGATTGAATGTAATTATTTACCAGAAGGAACTACAGAAAAGAAATACTGAAAAGATGAAAAATGACCAACACAGAACAGAAAAAAATAGGGAAAAAATTATTTTTTAGCTTTTATGTCCAAAAAAGTCAGTAGCGGCTATTTTCACCAGTCAGTCGTGTAAGGGCAAACAAACACTTTTTAAAGGATGGCCTAAGAATTGAAATTTTATTAAATATCATTGTACAGAAGCATTTAAGTATAAATAATTAGATAAAAACATAAATGCCAGCAGTCATATACATCAATTTCTTTATAATTATTATAATAATTATTACATTGAATATTATTCCAAATTGATTTACAACATAGTTAGAAAACTCCATGACTGAAACTGACAACTAGTAAGCAAGTAAGTTTTATGTAAGTCTGAGCAATATTGTTACGTTATTACCTTCAACATCGTTGTTGGTCCTGATGGCCTGTTGGAAACAGACCACAGTTTCTCCGACCACAAAGAACTTTCAATCCATTGGTTCTCAACGTATTGGAATAAGTCTCTCATTTGTTGGGAATTCCCTTTGGCCTTGTCCTGAAGAAACTCAAAGACTCACTTGATATGAGCTCCACTGAAAAACAGAAAAGCAAGAAGCTTCCAGATTTGTTGATGTGATTGTGGAAAAGTGTGGAATGTTTATTAATCCAAAGTATCCACATATTGGAGCTAGTTCAGATGCTACTGTAAAATGTGACTGTTGTGGAGAGGGTGTTGTTGAAGTGAAGTGCCCATATTGTGTGAAAGATGAAGTTCTTGTGAATACCGGTAACAGGGTTGAATTTTTGGAAATATTCATATCAAGTTCAAACACAATTATACTGAATAAAAACTTCAAAGCAGTCATTTATCACAGCAGCTTTCTGGCCAAAGCTCTTTCTAAATTCAAGAGGCATTGTCTTCCTTAATTCCTCTCTGTCAGGCCAGTACAGCAAGTGTTTTAGTCGCACATACAAAAAATGGATTACAATTAAGAATGTTCTAGACACTGTGGATGCTGATGTTCTAAATTTATATGCAAGGTCCTGAACGGGCAGATTCAAAAGTCTCATGATAGCCATAATGAGTCTTTCATATTGGCCAAGATCACCATTTAATCTCGGTTTTGGAATGTATACTGTAAAAAAATCAAACACAGCCATTAAAGTAATAAAACTTGGAAGTCCAGTGTAATATTTCACTTTGTCTCTGGAACTGTCTTTACTGAACGGTAATCCATCTAATTGTTCCTTCAGTAGCATATTTTCACTGAGCAATCTTTGAAGTTCACTATCAACCTGACTAATGTCTACACTGTCTTTGGGTGTCTCACATTCTTCTGGCTCATCAATGCCTAGCATAAACTCAGACACTGGTCTTTCTTCTGAACTCAGAGCTGTAGCAAAGGATTCTGGGCTTCTATCACTAGATAGTTCTAACAGAGCTCGAGCAGCTTAATGTTGTTCTTTCTGCTTTTGTTGTCCCTAGACTCGGATGTTCCTGCACAAATAAATATTAACTTATAACTCATGGACATGTGTCTACGCTATATACTCAATAAAACTGCTAACTGATCTGCATGTATACCAAATTGTCATATACCTGTGATATGAACTTATCTGAGCATAATGTTCATTTATACAGACATTTAGTCAGACACCTAAGTTCGCATATAGTAAGATAAAAACACAGGTATACATAGGTATGTATATATTTAAAGCCTCATAACTTTTTAAATTTAGTAATACAGAACAATAGATGTAATGATAGTAAAATATTAGAAATATATTTTATTTGCTCTAAAACATATTTACACAATGTCTTTCTTTAGCCACATCGCGTAGAAATGTTTTCAGTTGCTTTTTCTTATTTTTTGCAATATCATTGAAAAAAATACTGTGCTATATTTCTATATGTACTTTGTGATTAAAAAAGAAAATATCGGAATGTTTTTATTGCAAGTAAAAGTCAATTCATCATCATCATCATTTCTAGTAATCGCATCCCTCTAGGTAGAGTATTCTCGCGATATGGATTAAAATACTATGCATTCGCAGCAGTCAGATCAGCTATATACAAGTAAACTTTGTACAGGTGAGTTTAAAAACAGATAAAAATATCGCTGATAGTTTACAGTGTTCCCAGACTCCCAAGGGCCGACTGGAACCCTTGTAGGGTGGGCTGGCAGGCTACTCCTACAGGAAGCCTGTTCCACAAGACAATGGTGGCAGGATAGAAACTATGCTGGTATGTAGCTTTCTTGGCAGGTAAGTGAGTGTACTGTAGGTTGTGCCCTCTTGTTGAAGTTCTGTCTTGTCGGAGAGGGGGACTCGGAATAATGTCGACTAGGTTATTCCAAATTTTGTACAACATCGCCACCTGCATTCCGTCGGTGCTGGAGAGTATCCCATTTCAGGTCCACCAACATGTCGATGACACTGCTTGTCCTGGAATAGTCATGTTTGACATGTCTGGCTGCCCTACACTGGACCATCTCAAGTTGGTTGATCAGGTAGTCAGTATGTGGGGACCAGACGGTGGCGGAATACTCTACTATAGGCCGGATGTACGTGCAATAGGCATTTGACTTGGCTTTAGGTAGACTTGTTGGTACATGTTTCTTCTAAGAAAGGACATGGTTGAATTCGCCTTCTTGCTGATCAATGTTATTAACATTAAGTTGTTGATGAAAGATTTTGCCATGGATGTTGTAAGGACATTTGATAATGTTTCCTTTAGTGCTGATATGTATGACTTCGCATTTTTCAGGATGAAAAGACATCTGCCAGTCCTGTTCCCAGTCCTGAAGGCTGTCGAGGTCCTGCTGTAATTGTTTAGCTTCCTCTTCATTACGGATAGTGTGGTACAGCAGGCTATCATCAGCAAACAGACGTACCGTTGACTTAACTCAAGATGGCATATCATTAATATAGGCAAGGAACAGGTGTGGCCCAAGGACACTTCCCTGGTGCACTCCTGATAAGACTGGAGCAGGTTCAGAGTAAGATCCATCGAGGACTACACGCTGGGTACAAGCTGTAAGCAAGTCAGCGATCCACGATAGTGTGTTATCTCGAACGCCATAGTGATGGAGTTTCAGCAGGAGTCTCGAGTGAGGCACCTTATCGAAGGCCTTACTAAAGTCTAAAAGGATAGCGTCAATTTGTAAGTTGTTATCAATGCCAATCGAAAGGTCAATTTCACTGATAAGATATCTTTCTAGGTAGAATAAGACCTACTTTAGATTTAACATCCAAAATGCTAATGGGGCTTTAATCAATTTTGTAAAAACACAAAAATAATTTTATATAGCAGTATACTGTTGATACAAGTTATAAATCCTAAAATTGATATCAGGGGTCCAAATGTCATGAGAATAACTTGTTTTGTTTATCACTATGCATATAATATTCTTGATAGAGTCTGATGTAATTTCTTCTCACTCTTGGATGGTGTGAGAGTGTCAGTCAGTTTAATGGTTGGAGCCCAATCTGGATTTGGCTTATCATACCGATCAGCTGGCTTGTCTGAAAAGTGAAATCAAATAATTATAAACAAACTAAGACTTATTTGTATGGAACTGTCATGTGTCTGGTATGTAGTAATTATTTCCCCTATATTTTCTATGTTGGATCCGGATCCGCGTTTTACACCTGGCCTCCAGGATCCCCGGAAACCGGAATTTAGTACATCCATTCTATCATATTATTTACTTCCGGTTTTCTGTCCTTGAGATAAAATAATAGAAATATGTCGATGATTTATAGAAATGTGATTAGAATAGCAGATAAGTTTATTCCTGCTAGATTTCAAGCAACATGGGACCATCCCGCTGGTAATGCAACATTGCTATTTTATTATCTTTGTGTTGATGGTATTAATGGGGTAGTACTCGGATAAAGTTTTCGGACAATATGCTAACGCTAATATAATTATTCTAATTTCTAGCCTTTGAACAATCCATTAAAGATCGAAGGTCAATGAAAATGCGCTTCTTGTCATTGATTATTATTGTATTTTTGTTTGAAATAATATGATATTGTTATTGAAAAACTACACTTTCCCCAATTAAATTATTGATTTGCAAGTGAAGGCATGAATATACAAATTACAATACATGTATTGAACTGATTGGCTCAAATGCAGCTTTGACCTTTTACTTATTAGCTAACTAAATATATGTGGCTGCTCTCTAGGACCTAACTAGTCGAAGGGTCTTTGACGATGATACGTTTGCATTGCAGTTCATCGTCAAAGCCACTTGTTCTTTAAAAGCTAACAGGTAAACGACCAATCTGAGTTGCGTTCGTTTTCCTATTTAACGCACAAATTTCCGTAAAACTTGTTACAATTCGATGAATTATAGTATAATCTGTCAATATGACCAAAAATATACCTTCAACAGACGAAAGTTATCAAATATTTTGCCGATGTTTCATACTACCCTTAATTTCAAAATTGTCCTCGTAAATGCTTTGGATTAAGTCCGTAGCATTCCGGAAAGCATGTAAATTGATCTGATTCAATAGACGCATGAACAAGCGTCTGAAGATGTTGACTTTGTAAGAGGACAATTCCATAACTAAAGTGGTCAACAAGACGAAATAAAAAGACCAATTTAGTTATGGGACCCAGAACTAGGACCTAACCTGTGGACAACTCTTCAAAATTAATTAGTTACTTCTTGTTGTATATCTTTAGGGAAGTAACTATAGTATACTGGCCATATGAAACACTGTGACACTCTTTACTTAGCTTAGAATTCGTAACAGTGCTAATAAATATGCAATCATTAAACCATTTAATTCATTTAAACAATCCTTCTTTGTTGTTAACTGACAGTGTATTATTTGTTCTTACAAATGCCTTTCTTTGAATTTATGTTGTTTCATCAGTGAGTGACTACTCCATTTGATAAGAGTAAGATTAGTCTTTTTTTTGAACGAATATATACTGTTTTGCTTAGAACTACTATATCAATGTGTAGGCTATTCCAGATGTTACTAACTCAATAGCAAAATTAATATATGGGTACATTTAGCCTTGGTCTTCTTTTATACAACTATAAGTTACATAAATGTATGCCGATTGGTACAAATGAAGTCATTTTTGTAGAAGACTATTAAAACATTTAACAAATTGGCCCCAGTACAGATCCTTGTGGAATGCTACTTGTAACATGTTTCCATATATCGAATGTATGCCCGTTCACAATAACTCAATAAAATATTGTATAGTACAAAGTAGGTTAGTGAGGAAAATAGTTAAACAATCTGCTGCTTGAAAATTAAATTATCCCTGGCTGTACACATGGTCAGTTATACTCTAGGTATAACCAACCATGAAGGTGATCTGATAAAATAGCACACTAAACAAATATTGTAAAATAACATGATCATAATTTATAAATGTATGTTATAAACTATAGAAACTTTGTCATTTCAGGACCCAAGACTATATTTTTCTGGGCACCAACAATGAAATGGGTAAGGTTATTATGTTCTTTCAGTCAATACAGTGTCTATTCTAGAAATTTAAAAACAGGGGGACATTTGCCCCTCACTTAGAAAAAAGGGGTTTAAGAAGAGGGGATATCAAATACCTTTTTCACATGTTACAAGTTTAATAAATACTTTAGAATTTACAAGTTTTACCAAGTTTAAATGTTATTGTCAATGCAATTTGAAATGGTGCAAGTGCAGTAAGTGATACCCCTGTCCATCTGTCCTTCCATCTGTTCAAATTTTGGATTTGGAACGTTAACAGAGGTAATATTTCATGAATTGGTTTCATATTTTACATGAAGGTTTAGCTCCTGTAGACCTTTTGTTGCTTGTCAGTCATTTTATAGCTGTTACATGTATCCATTTGTTCTGACATTACAAAGTGTATTTTGCAGGCTCTGGTTATTGCTGGTATTGGTGATATTGCTCGACCAGCAGAAAAAATCAGTCTAACTCAGTCATCAGCCTTGGCTGCAACAGGTGATGTTCAACTTCATATTAACATATACGAATGTATATTATTGTATATATATTTCTTGCAGACTTTATTAAAATGTATTAAGCTGCGTCTGAAATTCCTGATAAGAATTATACCCTAGAATCTAAATTTAAATCATGAATATTAGAAGCAAACTGGAAATCTTGAAAAGCACATGGTACAACTCATGCAGTCAAAGTTTCTCAAGGAAACTGCTGGACCTATATTCTTTCTGTTCAACAATGCTGTGTTCTGACATTTTAGAGTCAGTAACATTCAGCAAAGATAGAACACTAAATATATATCCCAATACCTGTTAGACAAACAGATTATCTGAACTCTTATATAAATACACATATAAGAATCCTGAGGCGACTGAGTTTTTTTTTAGAACTCAATCTGATAATTAATATCTAGGCAATTTAGACCTTATTATACAATACAACAGAATCATTTTATTTTAAAAAATATTCAGTTGGATACCATAACTGTTTTAATTTCATCTTTCTTTCAGGAATCATTTGGTCTAGATACTCATTAGTTATTATTCCCAAGAATTACAATCTCTTCTTCGTAAATCTATTTGTGGCAGCTACAGGATTGTATCAGCTTGGTCGAATATGGAAGTAAGTGTCCAAAATTGTTTTATTTTCTCCCATAATTCATTCATATGAATATGTTTGACTAAGCTCAGAAGTATTTTCAACAAAGATGACTCAAGCATACTTGAGCGATTTTGAGCTTTAAGAATTTAGTCTGCTTTCTATTAGAACAGTAAAGATCTTGGTACCAATAAATTGTCAGCAAGAAAAAAATACAATTCATTGTAATAAGATATGTGTTAATTTGAATCTGTCCCTCAGGACTGGTACCCACTTCGAGATTTAATCAAATTTTAGTAACCAAGCAGGGATTTTTTCCTTGTATAGCAGGGGCTGTTAACAGGTGTCTTCCCCTCAGGAAAATTCTGGAAATCGTGCAGTTTTCCCCTAAAATTCAATTCACATCAAGTTTTTTCTTCCCCTTTTGCAAAAAATAAGCGTTATTTTCCCCCAAATTTAAAGAAAAGGCCCCTCCCCCTACCTGTGAAAAAAGCCCTGCCACTGCATGAAAAAATCTTTCTTGTTGTAGAATTTTTCATGGTAAAGCTATCTTGTATTAAAATACTTGCTTCCAATTTATGCATATTGTAATTTTTTAAAAGAACCATTGTCGTTACATACCAGTATTTTACTTATTGTTTCAGTTATAGACGGTCATTAAAGGAGTCTGAGTAAAGCAGAGGATTATTGCTCATTGATAGAAAATACACAAATGGGATCATTTTAATACAGTGATAATAATATCAGCTACACCAATATCAAGTCTACATGTATGAACCCATAGAGAAAGTCCCATGATTTTAATTTGTGTGCTGAAAATCGTCCCGTGTTTTTTGTTGAATATGATTGTGGTTTGTTAGAATTATAGTGCCATGTGATGTTTGCAGCTGAGAGACTATCAAGTGTACACTTGTTCTGTTTTGTGATTTAGCCATAAAAGGATGATTCAGCATGTTTAGCATCAAGACTTGGGGTACATTGATTTATGGGAACTATTTAAGATCTATCTGTCTGTCATGTTTTAATTCTATGATATAAAAATTGCACTTACATCTAATATCATTATTTTGTTTGACATCCAAATAATTAAGTCTTACTTTTTATGTATATTGTGGAAGGAATCTCTCTAACTTTAATTCTAAGACATGCCACATTTTCAAAAAATAAATTGTAATCAATTAAAATCAGATAACTGATAATTAGTTTGGCATCTGAAGATTAAGTTGCAGTTGATTGTATTTATAAATGTATGTTAATCTGATATTTTTGTATCTGAATACCCGACTCCTGTTGTTGGTTTATTATTAATCTGTTTAATTGTTAAGTGCTAATATTGTCAGGTACAAAAGTCTAGGTTGTACAATACTCGTACAGTTTATAATTGTTATTTATTTGGAGAAATATATTGAAAGCTACGTATTTGTACATGTATGTTATTGTTTTTATGATTGAATAAATTCAACATATCCAAGAGATGATAGTTAAAATGGTACTTTGTTATGTATTAAATAGTAAGCAATGCTGAATGATTTCATGTTACTAAGGCCTAAAAAAGTATTTGTTCCTGGTTAACATGCTAAAACTACAATGTAGCATTGGTTTCCTATGGCCTAATAAAATGTCAGGGTCGTAATTTTTGTTTTATTTTGTTAATATTACCTATGTATTATATTACTCCAATTGTCATGTAAAGTATAAAGTAACATGAATAGTGTTAATAAAAGTTTAAAAGAACTAATAAGGTAGGCCAGAGTAACCAGAAACAAACCATTATTTTAAGCCTTAATAGATGAATGTATGAGAACAAAGTGGGTTCAAGACCATTCTATAATTTCGTTTTATAGCCTTAGAGCTAGAGGTAGTCCAAGCTGGTATGTACACTAACATGAGAGCTAGATATGTACATGTTTTATTGCAATACTGCAGGAATTGATTCAGTGGCCACCTCATTTTTAAACCAGTATTTCAACTTGTTAATAAGAATATCTCAATATTAAGACCAAAAACAATGGTCTTTAATATCAAGGTATTACTACACATACGAGGGGTGATCATTAAGTTCATGGACAACCTTGTGTATAAAGAAATGCTAGACTTTAAGTAAGAATTAATACAATAATGAAGTAGCTGATAGTATACTGCATATCATGGTAAATTTTATATTGGAAAACACCCTAACTATTCAAATAACAAATGTTTTCATAGAACCATTGGCATCCCACCGCCGCCAGAACGTTATCCATGACGTCAAGTCACATTTGTCATGAAACGCACTGTTGAATTGCACACAACGTTCATGTGTATGGACCCACTGTTTGAATGTGTTCTTGTAAAATGTCATGTCAAATCCCCTTAAGACATTGCACATGACGGAGCTCTTCAAAGCTGGAGAAATTTCGACCTTTCAAATAATATTTTAAATTCGGAACAGAGAAGGCCACAAGGCGCCTAATTTGGTGAATATGGCGGATGTTCCAGGATATTAGCACCAAGCTGGACAGTAATAGATAATTGGGCGTCTAGTGCCCAGTGACTTGGGGCGTTACCTGATTTGTTCTCTATGTCATCGGATCATAGTAACACAACCAAGTTTTATTAGTGGTTATAATCCTGTTCAGAAATCGAGAATGTTCCTGTATTGCCTCAGAATTGTTTTACCGAGTATCACAGCTCTTCCATTTCATCATTTGACAACAATCGTGGGACCCATCTTGCACTTATTCTTCTCATATTCAAGTCTACCGTTAAAATTTGACGAATCAGCCCATTACTTATATCAATCTGTTCACTAATCTGACTTATTATTGTCCGCCTATCTATGTCCATGATTTCTTTAACAAGCTTGACGTTAGCATTGCTAAGTTTTGTTGTCGGTCGGCCACATCTTTAGTCAGCTTTAACCTCATCACCTTCCTTATGGAATCTTGTGAGCCACTTGCACACCAGTGATCGACACACATTCTCTTTACCTGATACATTGTCCAATTTTCTTTAGTTTCTGTCGGTGTCATTTTAATTCTTATGCAAAATTTGATAACTGCTCTTTGTTCTAAATTGACGTCCGACGTCACATAGCGTTGTTTATCAGATGATCCCCAGTATCTTGACATTAGCATCGTTACGTAATAATAAGTTCAAATTTTGATTACATCAGGCAGCTAAAGCGTTATGATATGACATTGACGTCATTGATTAATGACAGGGTTTCACGCCAAAATGAGGCCACAGTAAATGCTGGATTTGTGGTTAAATATTAATATTTTGATTTGCGGTGGTTATGCTTACTATTGTTGCTATGGTGATCGATTTCACGTGCTTAATTGTACTTTTTGTACTTTGTTTATTAACCTTATATACAAATCTCATAAGTATACGATGAATTTTAACAGTAACAGCAAGGTTGTCCACGAATTTAATGATCACCCCTCGTATTTAAATATAACGGTACTAGAATACAGACATTTTAATTTTCATTTATTTACATTTGTACATCATAAAAAGAACACAGGTATACATATTGACATAATTATTCAGTTCAATACTAAATAAATAATGAAAACATTGTTTGTGTAGCTCAAAACTACACATGAATTATTTTACAACAAAGTGCTGAACACAATTAAGTAGAAGATTTAACTGTAATATCAGAATTAAACATTCACACATGCTCTTAAAGTCTTTCAAGTTTGGTTAGATATGAATACAGACTTAACAAAATATTGAATAACACCATAGATAACAACAGTTGCAGTCAAACCTGTAAGCTAAGGTCAACACAGGAAGTGAAAATGTGGCCACCATATGCTGTTGGACCGCATGACAGAGTAGCTACTTTTCAGAGCAGCTTTTATATACTGGTGGCCATTAACTCCGGTATGACTTAGAATGATGTTTAACAATACAATCTTCTTGAACACATTTTAAATCCAGGTAACATCTTTAACAATATATCCAGTCCATGCTGTAACAACTTCGAAATAAATGCACACTAAACAGCTTTTACAGAAAGATGTTTTAAATCAGTCATATTATTTCATACAAGATGTACTATACCACAATGATTCTATCTCCTTATATACTGGCCATATCATGTTATAACACATCAGAATATCATTACATCTGTTCACTATAAGCTTAGAGTTATCAACTTTGGTGATAGCAAGGAATTGTATTTCTGAAACAGAAAGAAACCAAATATTTTAATAGCCATTTAGAACAATCACGGAATTAACAAGTACTTCCGTGGAACAATACAACAAATAAATACAAATAAAGTTTCATTATAAAGCATTCAATAAACAAGATGACCTTGATGGATCTATAAATCACTCACAGGACAATCCAAACTTTGTACTCTGACAAAAATACTAAAAGTTTGAAAGGAGGGTGGTAGTGAAGAGATTGTATGCCAGTCATGAGTTTAAAAGGAGGGTGGTAGTGAAGAGATTGTATGCCAGTCATGAGTTTAAAAGGAGGGTGGTAGTGAAGAGATTGTATGCCAGTCATGAGTTTAAAAGGAGGGTGGTAGTGACAAGATTTGTATGCCAGTCATGAGTTTAAAAGGAGGGTGGTAGTGAAGAGATTGTATGCCAGTCATAAGTTTAAAAGGAGGGTGGTAGTGAAGAGATTGTATGCCAGTCATGAGTTTAAAAGGAGGGTGGTAGTGAAGAGATTGTATGCCAGTCATGAGTTTAAAAGGAGGGTGGTAGTGACAAGATTTGTATGCCAGTCATTGGAGAGATAGACATTTTGTAACCCAACAGAATTGATACCAGTATCACGTAAAAAGAAGTATTGTTGTTGTTGTTTTTTCAATGAAAAACTGTCAAGATAAATAAGTTTAATTTTTACCAGTTCAGAAGCAAAAGGTCCAATAAACATAAGATATCTTCTCATAGCCTCGTGTATATCTGAGGGTTGGATAGCTTTACTAACAGGTGCTTCTAGAGAATTAGGTAAACTCTGAAAGGATATAAACATCTCATGATCATTTGGTTATTTAATTGCAATATATATTATGGCAATTTAATTTCACAATAAGTACCTTATATATAAGTTTTTGTTTGTTTGATTTTAATGCCCCTTTTCAGCAGTCAAGTCACAGTGAGGCGGACAGTTCAATTAACCATTGTTCCTAGAAAGTACCAGTACTAGACTCCAATCCACTGTAAGCAAATGCCTACATTCTCATACAAAGAGACATGGTCAGTAGCTGGGCTTGAACCCACGGCCCTCCATCAGTAAGAAGTTAAAGTGATTTGAAGTTGGCGACCTTATCCACTCGACCACGGAGGCGGAATTATCTATAAGTATTAACTTATTCATCTCCAAGCAACCTTATGACCAGAATTGTAAGACAAATGATGTACAATGTAGGATGTATTAAACATTAGACAAATGACGTACAATGTAGGATGTAACATTAGACAAATGACGTACAATGTAGGATGTAACATTAGACAAATGACGTACAATGTAGGATGTAACATTAGACAAATGACATACAATGTAGGATGTAACATTAGACAAATCACTTAATTAGAATGTAACAGTAAGTCAACAAATTGAAAATGCTTAGCTGCATAATAAATGGCTTTTCAGCAGCTTTAGTATTTTACTTTCAGTATACAATGATATTTAGGTATGTGAAATGTTTTGGATATTCAAACATGGTAATCAAAAAGTTGTAGATGAATCTCACAAATCTGAAGTCTACAACAACAGTCATTGATAATACCTTCTTTTTCTTCTTAGACTTCAATTTGCTGGCCGGGCTAGCACTCTGGCTTCCACTAGATGATAAATTTCCTGACTGAACAGTAGAACCAGGTATAGATGGAGTGGGTGGAGGACTCTACAAAAACAAACTTACATTATCATGAATTTTACAACGAGAGCCAACTGTCATTGCTATCAGTATACATTAGCAGAATTCATGAAAATTGGTGATCATATAAGGATGCTACATCTGTTCTGTAAAAATAAGGTCATAAAAGGAAAAATAATGCCAACAAGCTAAATAGTTTGTTAGTTTATCTGTTGTTTAATGGCCCCTAACAGAGGGGAAAGGAAATACAGGAAAACTGGGCTTCATAGCCCAACTCCTATTTCTAATACTTCTCACTGGTTCTTTGTAATGCAAGGGGTAAAGTTACGATATACAAGCCTCACCCATTTCCTGCTATTTTCTAAACACAGTACTTGGCTACGTAGTTGGGATGGGGACACTGAAAAAACGTCCCTGAAATGTAAGAAGGTAGAGCTGAGATTCTAACCCACAGTCTTTTGTTTAGTAGTCCAGTCTGTTACCGCTAGACCACCAATCCAGCCCTAACCGAAATAGACTTTCATCAAATGAAAAAATTTCTACTTGGACTTGTAAAACAGAAAAATGTCGAAGAAATGACACCTGTCCTGGTAACTGATCAAGATGAAATGAAAAAGTACAGCTTAAATGAATATAAATGTGACAACTTACAGCAGTGGGAGAGGTAAGGTTGATTGTCGGCTGTGTCTGTCCCATCACAGATTTCATTGCCGATGTCTGATTGAGATTATGGCTAATACTGGGTAAAGTTTGTACTTCAGGGTCACCGGGATCAGACATCATATCTCGTTTAACAAGTAAAGCTAGATCTACAATCTGTAAGTAGAAATATAGACAATGATATATCGTTGTCTTTAATAACTTAAAACTAATTTGGTACATAGGTAAGTACTACAGAACACAATCAGGAACTCGCATAATTTAAGATGCTATTATAATAGGCATAAAGAAGTTCCAGATTTCCACTTTTTCCTGATGACCTAGGTATTTTTCTGAAGCAGTCAATATTTATCTTGCCAATATTTTCATAGGAATTACATCTCTAAAGTAAACAATATGTAATAAAATACTGCCAACAATTTGTGCAGGGATCAGTGTCTTTTTATACAAGTATTTTTAGATGACTGTATCAATCTGAGAGTTTGAACAGATCATCAGGTTATCTATCTAACATGGACAGCATTACAGAAGATTATTTAATACCCACCATTAACAGTAACTTTGTTTCTTTACCTGTTTGTTTGAATTGTGTATGTATGGTAGCCAGTTAACATAATTCTATAACTAGCAACCTACTTATACTAACCCATCACTCCACTCCCCTATATTGGCATGTAAACACATAAAACACATACATGGATCAGAAGTGGAAGACCATGAACTCAATCTTATACAGATCTATATTTAGATGCCATAGCTATTAAACTTATAGCATTTTGATCACTAAATCTGTTCCTTATTTAAGGACTTACCTTGACTTGTTAAGAGATTTAAAATCATGACCTTGCCCTTATGATAACCAAACAAGGTCTCCAGTGTAATATCTATGTTTATAAAACACATATTCAAGCCATCATAATTTGTACCAATATAAAAAATCTGAACAACTATGACAATTGAACACTAATTAACAAATCAGATTTCAAATGTGATATCACCCCCTGGAGAAAAAACAATTCAATATACATGTACAGTCATTAAGAAAAAAGCAGTGTTGAGTTACAAGTTAACATAAAATTTATGTGTGAACAAAATATGGTATCAAATAGAACACAAGTGACACTCAATCATATATTTAAATTCCAAGCTAAAATTACATGTACCACATTTGTTATAATAAAAAAAAGCATTAGATAAGCCATATAAATATATTATTACATTATGAATAATTAAAATGTTATTCAACAATGGGACAATTTACAATTAACAATAAAGAACAATTATCAAAGATATGAACATTAAAACAATTTTTCCTATTTTGCTTTTTAAAGTAGACTGAATATCATAATTTGCACTGATCAATGTTTCAGAGGATCAGGGGGATACACGAGGAATTAGACAGCAAGATCATTCCAACATATGGGACGCTGTCACATGTAGCAGGAAAAAGACTTAACCTGTATATTTCGTCAGGGATATTTGACATCAAAACAACCACACCCTAAGAAATAAGACAGGAATAACTGCTCATGGGAGGGAAATTTGACAGCCAAAAATTTAAATAATTTCAAATTCCCCTTATCAATCCTCCGCCTCCCCCTTGAGAAAAATATTGATAAATGCATTACAAAAAGTAAAAAGAGCGTCTCTCAACAATAGATTACTTAAATCACTAAACTGCTTAGAACTAAAATATAAACATGCACATATAAACATGGTTTTAGTGAACTCGTATATAGTTGAGAATCAGAAGAATTGAAATATTTATTTTTCACTGAACACACTCCCTAGCTGCATTATTTCATTATTACAGATATAAATTATTTATAATATGATAAAATATGGATAAATAAGGTAATTAGTTGAGTCCCAAAGAATACATTATAACTGAGTACTAAATGTTTTAAAGATCTAGCTACATGTATTACAAGTACAGTCAAACCTGTGAACAAAGGCTACTCTTGTGAAAGACAGATTGTGGCCTTTATTGACATTAGGCCTTTAAACAGAGGTCATTTTGTTCTAAATAATCAATGACATCTTATAAAAGAATGACCTTTATTCACAGGGTGGCCTTTATTTCGGAGGTGGCCGCTTACACAGGTTAGACTGTATATACAACTTGTTATACACCATATCTCATTATATAATACAAGTCATGTGGTAGAACTTACACCATAGTATACCAGTAAGTACGGTAATTAAGCTGACACCTGACCTTATCAGTGAGAGCTGATCAAGCTTAAATAAGTCCTTTACAAAACCCCGATATAGTACATTTAAATTTAACCCGTAATTTAGGTAGTAGTTTTAGTAGAATCAATATTGACTTCTTTTCATTTCAGAGGTCTTAACAACTAACGACTAAATTATGTCAATAATACAAAGCGAAGTGTTCAATAATGGAAGCATATATTAATTAACTCACTGAGAAAATGGGAAAATATTAGTTTTATAGAAGACAGTTATATGGTACTTGAATTCGTGAATTACTTTTCAAGTTGAAATGAAATGTTTTCAAAGTAACCGCTAAATAAATATTTGATCAACCACATTGATTAGTAAACAACTCTAAAACAAGGGAAAATGAAAAGTGTAGCAAAGTGTACATACTAAAGACTTAACTACAGAAAACTATCACAAACTACTGTTACATAATATCATACTGAATAGAATGGAGGTAAAAAAATGTGTTCTAATTGTATGCAATATATTGGCAATTAAGCAATTTTAATTAAAATCTAGAAATTAAGCCAAGTGGTGATTTATTTGTACTTAATTATACTAAAGCTATCAACAACTAAATCAAATGTTTTAAACTAGAATATTTCATTATCAATAGTGAATTACTGAGCTTGGGAAATTAATATTCAATGGAAGGATATTTCCTACTCTCGGGACAGGTGTAAATTAATAACCATAATTAACTGTTTTTTTAGCGCTACAAAAAAAGGAAGTGAAACTGCATTAATTTATCCTTATACAATTTTAACTGAATTAGTTTATCTTTATAAAGATGTAAATAACATGCATTTCTTCACCAAAGAATATATCTGTACTAGATAATACTATCACTGTAAGAAGCTTTTTTACAAGAATAATTTCACAGGATTATTGTGGCGATAGACAGTTCACAGCATGGGATCTGGTGGATCAGTTCATGTTGTGTCCTCAGAAGAGACGGAAGACGAGGATTCTGAGTTGTTCTGTGATCCGTGTATAGGACGAGACAAGCCAGCGAAATCCTGGTGTGAACAGTGCTGTGTCTACCTGTGTTCTTTATGTATGTCAACTCATACACAGAGTCATAAAATGCTCAAAGGGAAGAAACTACCATTAAAGAGACCACATCATAATTCTCTAACTAAGCGTGTTCATATCAAACAGGTAATTATACTACTGTAGTAAATTAAACCTCTAGATAATGTACATCCAAGTGAGTGACAAAAGAACTTTATGTATAATTAGCACCTTTTCCTTGTCTGAAGTTAATTTATAATTCTAAGTGAATCTGGCCATTTTCTGAAATGAAATCACTGTAACCCACACAGGACATAAAATGTTACCTCTGTCCCTCCATCTGACCGTCCGTTCAAATTTTGGTTTCCAAGTGATAACTCAATGCAAGAAATATTTCATGAAAAGGTTTCATATTTTACATGAAGGTGTATAATAATAAAATACAGGTCATGTATTACTTAGAATCAATTAACTCTATGCATGAGTGACCCTTATTATGAGATAAATTTGACACAATACATAGAAAGCCATGCAATTATTTACATGGAAGTCTTCATCCAGAGGTGGTCAATTATACAATTAATGTATCTATTACAAGTTTAATCAAATAGGGAAGTAAACCTTATCTAAGATAAGAAAATATAGTCCAACAATTTCAAATACGTGTTGATTTAATACATTTAACAGACTGAGCTAGATGATAAATTCACATTAGTTTCATTCAATCAATACTTAAAGCTAGGTAACAGGATAGTGAGTCTACATGATAAAGCAAAGGTCACAAACAATAAGTCAAACCTCCTACTCAGTTACCTCTATTACATGCAAATTTAAACAAGCCACATTTTAGGTAGAATCTGTACTCTGTAGACCTTCATGATTGATTTTTCGTTTTTCATAGCAATATTAATATACATCACTTTATGTTTGATTGTTATACATGTATTGTGCTCATAACAAACCAAACATGGAGTGAACCATTTAAAAAAGTGATCAATATCTAGAGTTCAGGATAATTTGGACATTTTCATTCATTGTATAAAATTTATACCATTACTAAAAATGTCAAAATAATCATTAATTCTATGCAGTTTTTATTTAATAGATTATTACCTAGAGTTATAGAAGAATTGAGTAGCAGAAAAAAGTTTAAACATCGGTCCATATATATTCCACAAATTCCATAGAATTCATTCCAAAATCGCTAAGTACGTGCAAAATGTCACAAACCATAATGTATGTTGTTTGCACATTTCTCAATATCCCTATAAACATGTCAAGATAACCAATATGGTCTGCCATGAGTATTCACTAGCCCCTCACTGCTGTGAGTTTGAACCTCACCTGGGGACACTGTGGTGTGTTATGTTTAACTCCTTGTTATAAATTATCAATCATACACATGGTAAGTTTGATTCATTCAGTGCTCCAAGTTTATACAGTTACACATGCAATTAATTTCCATATGAAGACTTTAATTTGTCAAATACAATTTAATTCATTTTAATTCTAACATCTTCCTCAGCTTTGGACTCATGACTTTCAAAACAATCATCTGTTTTATATACTTTTATATACTCTAACAATAGTGCCAGGTCACAAAATATGCCCGTCATAACACCATAACTCAGAAGTGCCTCGGCCGACTGGGCTGGAGATCTCATGGCCATAAATTAAACATTTCTGAATAAAACTGTTTGAATTAGAGAGCGGACACCGTTGTGTAAGCTGCCCACCAACATGCCCACCTGCTATGGGTGTTTCCATAATATGACCCTATTTCAAACGAGTGTATAAATGTCTATACTGAGAGTATATCTAAAATGACAGCATGCTTCAAAACATTACACTCTTGTAAAGATATCAAAGATATGCTAATCTGGCAGTACATGTAGCTAATCCTACAATTATTCTTTTCAGGCACTTCCAGTGGCAACTTTAGAAGACAAGGACATGAAAGTTGAAGAAGTAGCACAATCAGACAGGAACATTATAGGGTGTATCAGTGTAGATAACTTCATCGTGACAATCACTCAAAACAACCTTACATTATATGACCAAGAATTTGAATGCATAGGAGACATAGAATTCAACAAATTCCAACCCAGTTCTATATGTTCAAGAGATTATGACATTGTGGTGTCTTTTAAAAGAGATAATACTGGAGGAAAAAGTGACAAGTCTTTCAAGGACATTCTAATTTACAAATTGAATCTGCAGGGATGTGCTTCATCAGCAAAATTAGCAAAGAAGGGTGGTTTTACTACTGAAGGGGATTGTTTCACCACGGCTGTGTGTCCATTGTATGACAAAAACTTAACTATAGCAGCTGGAATGAAATTAGAGTCACATCCTGAGAGAGATGACCTTGAATACCAAGTTCAAATCCTTAAATCTAACGGAAAAGTTATACAAACATTACTTCTTAATCCACTGGCAGAACCGTGTTTCACTAGTCCATTTTTTATGTGTGCAACTATGAAATTTGAAGAGATTGTTGTATCCGAGGCTCAACATCGCAGGATTCGAGGTGTCAGCATGAGAACAGGAAAGACTGTGTTTGAATTTGAAGGGGGATCCCCACAGGGAGTGGCGTTTGACAAAGAGGACAATATCTATGTTTATAATGACTCGGCATTTTACTGGATACCACCATTGAGACAGAAGATTCATTATATGCAGCAAGGATTCAACAAAAAGACAACAAAACAGCCAAAGATGGTCAATGCTATAGCATACAATGACTCATTAAACACGTTATATCTAACTGATAGAGATAAAAGTAAAATAAAAACGTACAGAATCACGTAATTCATCCAATCAAGTTCAATGAACTTGTTCTTTTCAATACATTGTTAATTGTTTATTTGTGTACGCAATTTAATTAATTTATCACATTTCAAATAAATGTCATATTTTAATTGAAATTTAATGTCTAGATACTGAACATTAATCACAACAAACAGACTTGTTTATAGACATACTGACAAAACATTCACAGGCAGGTTTTATGTTGTCTAGCCAAACTAAAATCACAGTGAAGGGGAGAGAACTCTGGTTATTATTATTGTTATTTCTCTGTATGAGTTCTCTCCCTTAGATAATGTATTTATATGATATTGAAATATTTGGTGTGATATATTAAAATACTTCATGTGATAATAACTTACAATAAAGTAGTGGTTTACCTATAGTAAAGTAGATTTTATAATTAAAGAAAATCCTATATTTTTAGTGATCAATGGAAATTGTGATCAATGATGAGTATAACAAACATGCAATTAAAAAGTTTGAAATTTGAATGTTTTATTTGTTTTGGAAGCAATAATGAAGGTTCCAGGTTATTGTAAATCATCCTTAAAGCCTTTCAACCTAGAAGACCCTGGTGTGGTTTTCCTACTTCGCAAACATTTTCTATTTCATACAATACAAAATGTTGAAAGTTTACAAAAAAATGTGAAATGATCAATGACAGTAAATTGCACTCATAAATTGATGAAAATTCCTGTTCAGAGTATACTTCAAACAGCTCAGATCAATTAATTTTTTATAATTAGTTTCATAGCTTTAAATGTCAAATAAGAAATATTAAGATACCACACCCACAGGACATGGCTGTCACGTTCAGGACTTTAAACACAGTCGAGTCAGAAGTAATCTCAAAGTGGTAAAAGTGGGATGTTTAAATAGCGCCACAAAGAAGTTAATTAAATACAGGAGCACTATCATCTTAAGACTACAGTGTATGCAATTAGAATTTTTTCTCTGGGATTAAATGTTGCACCAACAGTCGCCAGGGTTGTAAGGTGTCTTTTAAAGCTTTATTGTAGAAGACCCTAACATACACCTCGATCGGGGTAGAACTATCAACCTCCCAATTGATAACTGGACAGTTTCCTCGTACGTGAAATTTGCCTAGTCTTGAATTGGAATTGAATTCACTGCTGTGAGAGACAGGTGACTGCTAGTCATTGACCATAACTTCTCGGCCATAGATGACCCTTGAAATCTGGGCCTTTAATGCAAGGAATTAATGAAAACAATCAAGGTATCTCACAAAAGCTGTTTGTTACTTGACACCAAGAACCAAGTTGTGAAATATGTACCATAGACAAAGTTTAAACACACACTAACATTACAACATAAACTTGTATGTACAGTATTTCAGTTATTGTGAACTCAGATATAGTGAAACATAGGATAAAGTGAAGTAATCATTTTCCTGGACTGTGCTTTATTTATTGGAACATGATGATTGCAGTGAATTTTAGATATACTGATGTAAATATTTTGGTCTTAATGAATTTACTATAACTGAGTTTTACCACTAATTATACCATGTATTTAGAGATAAATGAACCAACCTGTGCTATAGTTTCATATGCTAGATATGAAATAAGTTCAAGAGCATGTAAATTAGGTTTGATATCAATATTAACTCCTGCCAGCAACCAGTCCTTAAACCTCTGAGACTTATACTTTCTACCTGTAAATAGAGAAAATTAATAGTTCTATAATACATCTTGTATAAACTTTAGTAATGTAAGGGCGATGTAGAATACTGTCAACAAAGACAAGTATAATTCGCATAATTTAAAACAGAATAAGCAAGGAAAAAAACATTGTAATCACGAGGTAAAAAAAATCATTATTTTTTTAAAATCTAATACTTCTTGAGGACCAATTTTTTAAAATTTAATGACAATGAAACAAAGCTATTATTAGTCCAACATAAAGTCACTACAACATCGGGCTGAGACATAAGGCACTTGACCCTAAGACTTGACCCCTAGACAACTATGCCTTCCTATTGTATGACAATGAAATTTAATATGTAGCCTCTGTTTATTTCATCTTGTTATTACTAGCTAATCAATATAAGCTTGAAATTTAGTCTTACTTGTTCTAGATACAATCAATTTAAGTCTTGCAATACAGTCCATTGTTATATTCCAGACAATATGCAAACATACTATAAGACAACTTACTGAAGTTTGCCTGCCTGGCTACACAGAACTCTATATATTGTTTGGGATCCAAACATCTTGATCTTAAATCAGCTCTCTGTTAAAAAAAACCATAAATCAATGTTAAGGCATATTAATTTTATGTTTACACTGACAACAATAACTTAGTTTAAGAAAACAAAACAATTCACATTGAGAGTTTTTATATTCAATCACAGGAAGTTCATTGTCTCATAGTTTTATCAATCAGAACTCTTTACCAGTACCAGTAATTAACTTAGAACAAATTTAAGCCTTTGTTCAGAGGTCATATCGACTGTTGAATGCCAGAAGGGGCTATCAGCATTTTTCATAGTTTTGAGAAAAACGCATTTAAAGATTTTAGACTTAAGTGAAAAATCAGCTATTGTTTCAAACCCGCTTAGTTTTTGATAGTTGATTGATAACTCATAGTCTAATACACACACAGATTATTGAACTTCCAAGTCATACGGTAGGCCCATATTTGGTACTTTTTGCTGATAGCCCCTTCTGGTTGCCAATTTTTCAACCCTCAAAACATGAAATAAGGGTCTAACAGCATGCTATATATGGGTAAATAATTGAAGAACATGATTTTATTTACAATTATTTTCACCATTAACACAAAAAAAGGACACACAAAAAGTCATATGAAAATATTTCTTCAGATATGTTTGTCATCTATTAAACTCTTAAGATTTTCAGTCAGTATCAGAATTGTCTCCATCTAATGCATTGATCAGCACATGGCAGCCGATCTACAACTTTTTTGTTTGTTGGTAAACTTTTATAGTATGACCAGTACATTTCTGATATCGCAAATCATTTACACAAAGACAACAGTTCATTTTTCTTTGCCACAGAAATAGGCATCTTCTCCCTTTACGTCAATGACATTTTGTTGGTCATTACAGGTCTTTCCCTCTGTGTTCTTTTTTACATTAATACACAGAAAGTCTGTATCCCTGAAGGTGTATTTCACATGGATTTGGTCTGGGTGTTGTTTTTGTACCTTCAATACTTCGATCTTAAGCCAATTAACTATTGTTCCTTCTGTGCTTGTTTTGAAATTGTTATTAGCATACTTTTTAAGGTCGTAGAAGTTGTCATATCGCGATGGCACAACAGCATTGGGATTTTGCCTTCTTGCCACTTGAAAGACTGTGTCCCATTGCTCTGGTACATAAAGAGAAGTTCGCTTTTGGCATGTTCGATAGCAGTATGCATTGAATCACATTCTATTTGTGTATGGCTAGATTCAAGGAAATTTTGCTCAATGACTTGAATGTTTGGGTTTTGTAAACCTGTGTTTAGCAATTCAGCTGCAAGGTTCTGATTGCGATTTTGTCCCGAGCAGCAGTCAGAATACAGAATTACATGCTTAACATTTTGCTGGAAGAGAATTTAAATGGGTCATGATGCAAGTTCCTATTTCAGAGGACTCTCCCTGGCCATGTGTCTCATTTCAAACATGACATGTGCCTTTAGAGGGAGTCGATGAATAAACAGATTGAAACTATTTAATTTTCTCTTGTGACGTTTGAACATGGGGTTTGTAAAACAGCCTGTAGATCAATAGAAAGCTCTTTTTACTTCATACTGGTTTTCTGCCTTTACCGACTCATTTTTCTGCTTTATAGTTGCATGTTCCAAGCCAGACAATTCAGATGATACCTGGTTATATATCTGGAATATCTTCCATCATTTGATCTCTATCAGATTGCTGTTGTAAGTTTTGTGCAATTTCAGACTGTGATTCCCTAGCTTGCTTTTGTTCTTCTGCAAACTGACCAATGGCATTCTGATTTCTGTCTGAAAGATTATTTGTTTAGCAGTTCATGTTCAGTATGTTGCTGAGATGACTGTAGTATTGGACTATCCCTTGATAGAAAACTTGATTGTTGGTCATTTTCTGAAATACAAAAATTATAAATTAAGCTCAAAGTGATATCAATACATTTAATATACATAATTTATTATATTTTTTTATTCTGAAACAATGACTTAAGAGTTATCAATTATAGTTCTAAACAATATGTTTTACATAAACTTTACTACGTAGTAACGTTTTTAAAATTATTTTTAAAGTTCAAGTTTAATTTTGCTAATAAAAATTATTTTTATTCTATGATTCGATATTCGGTGCACTGTAAAAACGTATTGAATTAATACACTGTCATTCATTTACCATTCTGGTGGCTTTGTTCTTGAATCATCCATAAATAAAGTGGAATGGCAGAGTAAATTTCTTCATCTGACCTTTTGTCTTCCATAATTCTCTGAAATCAGAATTTTTGGGCTGCCATAAGGAGCTATCAACATAATATGGCTATATTTACCAATAGAAGAATATAATTTACTTCACAATGATAGGTCATTTACTTAAGTAAGCATCTAGTGTAAACTAAATACAAAAAAATACTTAAAAAATGAAATTTATTGGTAAGAACATTTCTCATAATTTCAGCTGCCAGATGGAGTCAACAGATAAACAATATTTACAGCACTGATGATAAGATATATTACATTTAAGTGTTTATTTTTTAGTCATTATAAGTATTTAAAATGTTAAATGAACACCTATTAATTAATAACAAAATTAAAACAATATAATCTTACCTTCTTTACAGCATTATAATCAACTAAAATTACGAAAATCTATAACTGAAGCGTTTTCCCTCGATCTTTCCCACTCTTTCTATTAAAAGGTTTTAATTAGTTCTGAACATCTCTACTGGTGTTATCAGAACTGTACATAAACAAGGGGGTGCATGTTTATTGATTAGGTCAATAACTCACACTTTAACTCTAATTAGAATACATTTAATGTAAACAAAAGCCACAGGGTCTATCAGCATAAAATTCTGCTGTTAGCACCTTATGGCAGCACATACTCTGCTGTTAGCACCTTCTGGCGGGCAGTTTATCGTAGCCTATGCTGATAGCCCCTTTACGTAATAGCTCATAAATAGTACTTATAATTGGATTCTGGTCTCAATTTTTTTTTTACAGAAAATATAAGTAAAGATGGTTTCAAATATGCAAAAAAGTCATTTTGGGTGAAAACTGCTGATAGCCCCTTCTGGCATTCAACAGTCGATATCATTCTAAATAATCAATGACAGTTTTTAAAAAATGGCCTTTATTCACAGGGTGGCATTTGTTCGGAGGTGACCACAAACACAGGTGTGACTGTACTCATTTCTCCAACCATGTCTTTTTATTTCATTGTGATAGATACAGTTAAATATGGGTATATAGAAATAATAGTTAGAAATAATAGTTCACATTCTCTGCACTTAACATTGTGATAGATACAATTAAATATGGATACATAGAAATAATAGTTCATGTCCACTGCAATTTACTACAGCATATTATAGCCCATTTTTTCTTTCTCTGGCATTAAACATCACACCGACAAACAGGGACATTATGGAAACTTTACCAACTGTAACAGTGAAGGCAGACCCCTGGCATACACCTGGGTAGAACCATTAAAACTATAGATCTTTTATAAGTTAGCTGGAAAGCTTCATTATCTACATGTGTGGGATTTGAACTGAAAGCGGTGAAGAGCTAGTTATCACTAGTCAGTGACCATAATCACTCAATCATACAGACTCCCCCGAATTATAAACCACACTTACCAACAGACGTTCATATTTGATGTCATCGATAGATTCATCATCATCAAAAAGATCCAGTAATTCACCTTAAAATAATAAAAAACATCAGTACTAAACAAACCATGCTTCCATCAAACATACTGGAGTCTTTAACGGATCAGTTTGAATGCTTTCGATTGCAATGAAAATAAAATTAAGTTTAAATTTATTTCTCTAGATTTGCATTAAACTTCCATGATTCAGTGAGAGCAAGAAATCAAGGTTATTTATTGACTGATGTAACGTTTTACCAGTCCATGCAAGCATAATCATTAACTGGAACAATAGAACTTCATCAACAATAATATAATCTATCTACCAGTATGTGTAGGGTGAAACACAAGCAGCAGACTGGGGCAGAACTAAGGGGATATCATTCACTATCTTAGGATATTAAGGGTGCACTTGAAATATAAAATGCAAATATAATTTCATTAATAAAACTCTATTTAGCATCCAAAAGTACCTTCCAGTAAACACGAAGGTACACATGCATATAGATTGAAATGTTAATAAGAATGCCAGGTCACAAAATACGCCCATCAAAAATAATTTTTCAAAGCACCATGGGGCATAACTCAGAAGTGCCAGGGCCGCTTGGGCTGATTATCAAACTTGAACGAGATCTCATGGTCATAAACATTTCCATCAAGTTTGGCAAGGATCCGAATAAAACTGTTTGAATTAGAGAGCAGACACCTTGTGGATGCTGCCAGCCAGCCCATGCCCGCCAACCTGCCCGCCGCATAGGCACTCGTTTCCGTGAATTTTATACGTTTACACATGTTATTTTTCAATGTAACTCATCAAGCAACGCAAAGCTGCGAAAGCTGGTTCCCGTAATCAAGTAATGAATTCTAAGGGTTTGTAATAAATCTACTTTAATAACCAGAAACCGCCTTATTTGTGTCAGAACCATGTCTTAATAAATGAATAAATGCAATAAAGTTAGAATTTATCTATAGTCTTAAAACAAAATACAGTGCAACCTTTCCAGGGTGACCCTCTCTTGTGCAATAACCTCCCTTCAACGACAGTATATTTTGTTCCCACTGCACAATTTAACTCTGCCCTCTCTAAAGCAACAACCTCTCAACAACAACATAATTTTGCTTCTCCCAAAGGGTGCTGCCTTGGAAAGGTTTCACTATATTACAGAAACCATCCTACCTGTTTGATCTATAGAGGAGAGAAAATCATAACAAATCTTCCTTCTCTTCCTACTTGGCTGCTGTTGTGGTTTGGTATCAGCTGCTGCTGTATAATGTCAGAGTTTAATAAATGCTTGAAATGTCATAGAAATAATCTTCAATATGTATTTTTTATCATAAAGATTGTTTTTATTATATAACAGACACTATGACACATGAGCTTTTCAGGCACAAACAGAGCATTAAATTAGCAATCTGAAAGAAGACAAGACAAGAGGGCCAAGATGGCCCTATATCGCTCACACAAAAATCATTTTCACTCATTAAAATATTGTTTCGAACCTGCGACCTAGCTTTTGACCCCAGATTACCCATGTTAAAAATTGTCCTACATATCAATAAGACAAACATTCTGACAAGGTTTGGTGAAGATCCGATCAAAACCATGAAAACTATAGACAAGGTTTTCTTAAGATTGGCCTTGTGACTTATTTGACAAAGTTTGGTGAAGATCCAATTAAAACTGTGAAATCTACAATGTTAACATGGTTTTTCATAAGATTTGGCCTAGCGACCTAGTTTTTTACCCCAGATCACCAATGTTCTAACTCGTCCAAGATATTATCACGAAAAAGATTCTGACGAGGTTTCATGATGATCCAATCAAAACAGTGACGTCTAGAGTGTTCACAAGGTTTTCCAGCAATATGCCCTAGTGACCTAGATTTTCGACCAGAAATGACCCATTATCAATCTTGACATACATACATTGAAATAAACAGTGATTTAAAGTGTTCACAAAGTTTTGCCTTATTTGGCCCTGGTGACCTACCTAGTTTTTTTACCCCAAATGGCCCAATATCAAAATCGTCAGAGATTTTGTCGATATTAACATTCTGACCCAGTTTTAAAAATGTGGACCCTAGCGTGTTCACAAGGTAAAAGTTTGAAGCACGACGCAGATGAAGACTGATCTCAAAAGCTCACCCTGAGCACAAGTGCTCATGTGAGCTAAAAAGTACACCAGTTCATTCGACAAGGTGATTATGTACTTTACTTGGTTAAATAAAACATTCCAGCTTTAAACTAAAAACACACGCACTTTAACAGGGATAAAACATTATAAAGACTAATCACCCTAAAACATATCAAAGAATTAATTAGAAGACACAAACAAGAATATATGCCACAACAATATTGTCCTTGTATAAACAATACATCTAAACAGATGAATTAATCTCCTCAATGAACTTAATCAGAAACTTCCTGATAAATGCCCCCTGGTCTCATAATTCTGTAAAAGTGGAGCATTTATGTTTTCAATAGCTATAAACTTCTGAAGTTTTACAAATTCAGTGTTTAAATTTATATCAGAGGTAAGAAATTTTATTTGTTTTCACGACAGATTTTTTAAGTCAAAACACTGTGACTGTTTAGTAGTTTAGCATGAAGGGGCATTACTGAATTAAGGAAATATTTAGTACATAAGGTCTACATTCATAAGGTTTAACAGTATATGTTATACAGCAAACTTTTCAACATCCAGATTAAATATAGTCATATTACAACTCTCACATTTTACTAAAATTTTTTAAAAAAATGAACTATTATCAGAAAGAAACACATACGGGATTTAATATGACTATTCCATTAAGTGGTTGGATCTGAATTCTTTTATCTAGTGATAATCACAACAATCCTCAACACTGACCTAGCTATTTGTATCAGGAATTTATTACCACACATTATACATCACTGGTATAAAATATCATTATACAATTTTCAGGAGTAAGTCAAATGTCACAGGCACCAGAATCAGGGTGTGTGACATTACATTTTGTAGTCAGTTATACCATCATTGAATATTTCCACAATAAATCCACAGAGATTTGTGTATGTCTGTACAGAAATGTATCATAATTAAGATACAGTATCAAGAATTCAATACACTTTCAGGCACGGTGAGAAATCTAAAGAAAACGTTTCAAGTAAAAACACACCATAATTGTAGCTTCATTCATGTTGCCGTTAAAATTTCTTGAAATTTGTTTTTTGCTTGTTTAACTTCACAGAAGATTTCATGAAGCAGACGTGTGTATCTTATCAATGATATATTTTACAATTCAAAAGGAATTCAGGAGGTTCTGTGCAAACAAAAGATAGATGTCTCATAAGCCAACTTGGCAGACCCTTTCATTAGGGGTGACACTTTCATAAACAAAAGCTTTACCATATTCTAGTTAATCATAGTATATTTGAACAACAGACAAAAAGGTAGTAAAACACATAATAAACAACAAATGTTTGTTTCCAAATTTCTTAACAAGATACCCCCCTAGGTTTTAAGCTGAAATACTTGACTTTCCTAATAATCAGGGATATGACTGGTCACTGAACAAAGGGGAGGAAATCTGTCATGGGGCAGAATATAACTGATTTAGTGTTCTAAAAACAGAATAATTGTACAGATACAAGAGTTAGTAATTCTAATGACCATGTCATTGTACCAACATTTGTTCAAGCATTTAAGATGAATGACCTTTCGCAAAAATATTTTCATACTTCAAAAATATGCACCCCCCCCCCCCAACCCATGGTCGTTCAATCAGCAGAACCGGTGACCTAGTTTTTGACCCCAGATGACCCATGTTAGAACTTGTCCTACATATAAATAAGACAAACATTCTGACAAAATTTGGTGAAGAGCCAATCAAAACCATGAAAACTACAGCATAGGCAAGGTTTTCCTAAGATTTGACCTCGTGACCTAGTTTTTGACCCCAGACGACCTATGTTCGAATTCGTCTTACATATCATTAAGACAAACATTCTGACTAGGTTTGGTGAAGATACGATCAATATTTGACATCTACAGTGTTAATAAGGTTTTCCTAAGATTTGACCTTGTGACCTGGTTTTTGACCCTAGGTGACCCATATTTGAACTTGTCCATAATATCATTAAGACAAACAATCTGACAAGGTCTGGCCAAGATCCAATTAAAACCATGAGATTTAGAGCTTTTACAAGATTTTTACCTAAGATTTGACCTGGTGACCCAGTTTTTGACCCCGGCTGACCCATGTTCAACCTTGACCCACATATCATTGAGGCAAACATTCTGACAAGGTTTGGTGAAGATCCAATTAAAACTGTGACATCTACAGTGTTAACAGTTTCCCAAGATTTGACCTGGTGACCTAGTTATTGACCCCAGATGACCCATATTTATACTTGACCGTTATATCATTAAAACAAACAATTTGAAAAAGTTTGGTGAAGATCCAATAATAACTGTGAAATCTACAGTGTTAACATGGTTTTTCATAACATTTGACCTAGTGACCTAGTTTTTGACCCAAGATGACCCATGTTCGAACTCGTCCAAGATATTATGAAGACAAACATTCTGACAAGGTTTCATGATCATCCAATCAAAACAGTGATTTCTAAAGTGTTCACAAGGTTTTCCCTTATTTGGCCCTGGTGACCTAGTTTTTTACCGAAAATGGCCCAATATCGAACTTGTCCGAGATTTTGTTGATATTAACGTTCTGATCCAGTTTTGCTAAAATTGAGCTAAAAATGTGGCCCCTAGTGTGGTCACAACATAAAGTTTGACGACGCCGGACGCACACCGCACGACGCCGGACGCCGGACGGAGAGTGATCCTAATAGCTCACTTTGTCACTTTGTGACATGTGAGCTAAAAGGAATATATCCCTAAAGTAGACTGGAAAAATTGATCCAATTATCTACTGAATGACCTAAAACAGTTCCAATTGTCATATGATCCAACAAATGAAAGCTGAAAGAAGTCATCAGAGAGATTGAGAGAAGAAATATAGTCTCAATGTTCAATCTTACATCTGAAGTTGTTCAGACTGTTGCATTGAAAGTCACATGAGCTCACAACAGTGTTACATCAAATAATTATGGTGGTCTTTATTCAAAGATCACTTTTAATTTTGAGCTTAACAGCAAAATCCAAGTCGCAAAATCAGATTTTCTTGCTCAGATTGAAACTAAACATTTACCTAGATAAGACAACACCTACCACTATCAATGGTTTCCTCGTCGTCCACACTTGTACTGCGATGAATTGATGCTTTTAAATCCTTCATGTCCATATACCTTAACAAGCGCCTCAATTTCACCTACAACAATACATTTGTCACATTTCATATCATATCTTGTAATTGTATCTTGCCTTAGCTTAAAGTTTTTTCATTTTGCCCCATGACTAAGTCAACAAACAAACAAACTCTCGAAAAAATATTTTTTCCATTCAACACAATTTAAGAGGTGCTAGTTTAGATGCAGCTATCTCGGTTGATTAACCAAATAATATGAGGATCGAAAATTCCATGACCTTCGTCTTTAAAGCATTTCATTGGCTGAAGATCAGTGAATCAAAATAAAGTAGCGACGGAATTTATTATACCTATAGTAAATCATCATACATCCACAGTCTCATTTGTACAACATTCAACAAATACGAAAAAAAGAAAGAAATTCAGCTGATTTTAGTTTAAACACAACCAGACGTTGACTTTAATTTTATTACCTTGTCTTTTCTCATTAAAAATAAAAGATCTTCAACTCCAATAAGTTTCGCACCTCTCATACTGGCCACATCTGATGCTTTGTACAACTGTAAATAAAAAAAGTCTAGATAAGACATAAATATACAATGAAATTATCCAATCTTCACATAGAGCATAACCCCATGTTTTGGATTTCGTATTCTCATTCATAGCTTGCCCTATTTTGTTAGTTATCTGTTGTTTTAATTACGACCCATTCAACAGATATGGTCATTTCAGAGCCGCCCCAAAGAGTAAGGAGAGAAGATACAGGATAACCAGGTATTTATATCCCTACACCTATTTCCAATGGTTTTCCTGGTTCTTCATCATGATCTGTGTATAGCACTGTTACACACATCACACATTTTCAGTAATTTTCTATTCAACAGTTGGGTTGGGGACACTTAAAATGCGTCCATGAAATATCCGGAAGGTGGAACTTAGATTCAAACCAATGACCTTCCAATTAGTTGTTCAGCGCGATACCACAAGACCCCCAATTAGCTGCTCTTTTATACAGTAAAACCCTAGTCAGTGATCACATCAATATAAAGGCCATATATTTTAAGACTGGTTTTCTATTTTTCTTTCTTTTTACCATAACTTGATAATGCGACCATTATGCAGGCGTCACACTGTCCCGAAATTGACAGCCGATGGCCACACGAATATGGAATTGGGAATTTCGCGCGAATGTGGCCCCGATCCTAGTCGACAGCCAAATCAACAGCCAAATCAAGTACGATGCCTTACGAAGATCACACGATGGCACCCGAACCACACACGAAGGTAGAACGAAGATGTGAATTTTTATTTAGATGTTTACCCGCAGGACACACGAAGGTTACACGATGGCTACACGACGTCGTATTGAGAGTACGATGCCTTCAAACAAGGTCACAAAGGCGTCATGTGACCTCCCGATGATATAAATTACACATTTACTTTATTCAAATTAAAGTCAATTTAATTAACATGCCACCCAAGGCATACAGAAACAGGGGTAGGAGGCTGTCCTGTAAATGCAGAGTTCAGAAGAGGAAAGCAAAGGCAACTGAGTAGACTTCACTGAGCCTCCAACCAAAGAGAGGGGCATAAACTCAATGCTAAGACACTTGTATTCTGCGTCGACCAGGGCCATGAGGACAATGAGAAGAAGCCTTTGTAGTGTATGTAGACAGACCCACTGTTCCAAGGACAGGTGACCACCACATAAGCCATCCAGAGCACCACAGCAGTGTGGAAATTGTCATCTCTTCTCAAACTACTCAGCAATAGCGGTCAATATTTCAGTTGTAGTAGGACACTGGATCACATCAGCAGCAAACTCGGCTTCACATACTACATATGTTGTAGGGTGATAGACAGGTTGAAACCGGGAGGGAGAGACTTTCTGTACCATGTGTCCTTCTCTTCTGTACGATAAAAATAAGTACATTATCTAATACGAGTGTCACCCTCTAAATGTTTACGAAGAACCCATTGATGTATTATGTGGGTTTCTGAAATAAAATTTAATCAAACAATAACTGTCAATAATAAATGGTATGTAGATCACAATGCAAAGTTACCTTGATCTTCACTATGTAGATAAGGTTTACTATCCTGTGCATATACATGTACGCTGTGAAAGTAAAAATTAATGGCGATTGCGTGCTAAAAAAGTGAGCTATAGGTTGGGTCATATATTATTAAGATAGATGATAATGATGAAATGATGTACTTGTGGTCATGGTAAGAATACTAATAAATTAGTAATAATAACATAATAAAATAACCCTATCACATAAGGAAGGCAAATAGCAAAAAATAAGAAAAGTTTCCTTTAAGAGGAGGTACTGGGCCTGTCAGAGTTGTTCATGTTTTCTAAGGTATATATCAAAAGGTTGTCTCATCATCAAAGTATGCCATTATGCAGGAAGTGAATTGTGAATAAATGTGATTGAAGCTTGGAGAGTAACACATGCCTCTGTTCTGTAGAGTTGATCAGGACTGACTGAGGAAGGTGCTTTATGTTTTTATATATTCTCGTTACTATAACACTTGTGAAACGCCTGAGCAACTCAAATTCGGCTGTCTTCGTCGTCACCGTGGTTCCATCTCGATGTCATCGTACTATAATACGATGGCTACACGACGGCATTGAGAGGGCTTCACGTAGTCGTGTTGCCTTCTTAAGACAATCGGAAGGCATCTTGTTTCGTTCGTATTGTCTTCGTATGGCAAGAATGCCCGATAGCACCGATGATTACACGAAGAAAATACGATGATGACACGATTAAACAAGATGCCCTCACGATGGCAATACGAAGGGTAAAATGAACACACGAATTCAACACGAACATGATACTTCGCGTGGACCATCGGCAATTTTTTGGCATGCCAAAGATTTTGTCACCGCTCACGAAGTTGGTGCCGAAGCTTGAGAAACTCAACCGGCAGTCATACGATGGCTTAAGATGTCCTCACGAATGGCCCGATGTTATCACGATCACACCCGAATTTGAACATTTCCTTAATCGTGTGTCCATCTGGTGTCTACTTCGGGACAGTGTGACGCCTGCATTACAGAATTACAACTGTGTTTTAAGCATAAGGTGGTCTTCATATGAAGATTTTACTGCTTGCAGTAAACTAGGATTATATTAGACTCAGCCAATATATATATACAGTTGAAACTCATTTAATATGATTTTAAGTGACATGTTTAAACAAATGATAGTTACTTACATGTCGGCATAACAAATAATAAACAAATTAATGCTGCAAGTTTAATATTAACAAAACTAATAATTTTTGGAATTAATTGTTACCAATGTAATCATCTGATGTTGGGTAATTTCCTCAACCAAGATGGCCGCCTCTTGAAGAGGACGTCTGCAATCACCAAGTCCATGCCTGTAACGAGAAAGTATCTTAACTTGTTGAATAAAGGACTTTGTATTCCTAAATAAATTTCCTGAAAAAGGGGCCACAGGAAGGGATCAGTCAGAGATTTTAATAACATGGGAATTCATTTTTATACAAAATTATGGATGTATTTTTGGTTCTAGATTTATCTGTGTTTCGTGAGTTACCTAACCTGATATTTTTTTGAGTCATGCACTTTTATCAAACAAAGGAGAGACCCAGACTCAATGTTTACATATCCAAATTATATATAGCTGGAGAAGACATGTATTGTAGTAAGTAAGATAAATATTTGCCAAGAAACATGTGAAATGAAATTAAGCAAAGCAGTTTAACAGATAATTGTTTGTTACAACAGCTAAATGTGATGACCTGTGAAGAAAAGCAAGTGCTTTAATTATAGTAAATTTAGACTTTTATCTTCAGTTTATCACATGACTAGTACATCAGTTTTTGCACTTACCTACTAGCCTAAAACCTGGAGGCAAGTAAATTTCTATTCAGGCTAGTGAACATTCTCAGACTAAAAGTACATTAATGATTTTCAATCCAATTACAGTTTGGGAAGAAAATTTGACAGTTCACTTATGTATACTATAGTAACATATTACAACCAGCAAAGACTTCTTGCGGAAGACAATCAGTTGAAGTCCACAAAATTTCTTAAGTAATTTACAGTCACTAAAATTTGACCACCAAATACAGTAAACCTTCTTTAACGATCATCGCTATATTAAGACCAACGACTACTTACTTTCAGACCAGTTAACAACATTCTTTCTATCTTTCAACTTGATAAAGAAACAACCCTAATATCAAGACCAGTTGATACATTGTAAGTTCCCAGAGGTGGTCGTAATATCAAGGTTAAACTGTATCAACTTTGACGGTGAATTAAAGTTTTGTAGTAGGTGGAGTTAGCTAATGTACCTGATGTGGGGCTTGAACCCGCGACCTACTGCTTGCAAGTCAACCAACTGAGCTAATTGTGCTGGTGAATATCCCAGCCAATTTATAAATACAATACACCACATCGCTACAGTTTTTACCACATGACTCAACATAAGGATTATGAGATCAAACTCATCAAAGCCAATTCCATCCCGTAAGTCATGAGTATAATCGGACTGGTTGTAAAGTGGAATTTTATTGTAGTTTTCTATATTTGATGATAGAACTGTATGAACAGCATACCAAAATATCCTTAAGTAGTTGTATGTTCCCAGAGCAGTATGGGCTATATCAGCTGAGTCAGTGGTATGCTAAATCATGTCTCAAGTCATATCATTACTGGACATTTCATACATACATCTTAAAGAATATTTCACCTTAACAGATAAAAACACATCAAAATTATATATTTTCAAAGGTTTGATAGTAAAATTCATTTCTCATTCCAAATGCATTCATCCAGACCAATAATAAGACTAGATTATGGTTCCAAAAATTTCAATTCTTTATGTATCTTAATTACCTTACCAGCTATGGTAATTGTTTAAATTGTCATGCTTTAAAATTCTGGATCGTTGATATGAAATATTATTTTTCGCAGATTTTATAAAAAATCTTGAAAATATTATCACAATCAGATATGGATTTTTCCCCAGACTGACCAAAAGGTTTACTGGACAGGTCACTGGACCAGTACTTTTCAGAAATTTAAGTCTGTAATATTTCAGGGTAATTCTTAATGGAAATAATTCATAACTAGCCAGTATTTAATTATTGATATGGACAAGTACTAAATAAGCTCAACATTGTTTAATCATAATGCATTACTTTAACTCTGTTCCTAAGTTCAAAACCTCATTTGTCAATGATCACAGAGGGAAGATTTAATTGTAACAGGGTACAATTTGAACAGTATGCGTTGAGTAACTCTCCCAATACATGAAAGGTATCATACTGCAGGTGCCCAAGAGAAACATGGCCTTAGTCTCTAGCTTAAGAGTGGTTTTATCATTTCTAATAAGAGATTATATAAATTTAATACAATCAAGCTCAATTATTGGTACAAAAAATAGAATAATTTTGTGCACATTCTGCAGAATGTTTCCCAAGTTGCTCTAGATTCACATTCGCTCCTTATACAATCATCAACAAAGAAGGAAGCAAGCAGACTAATTAATATCTAAGATTGGAAGGTCACACAACACAATATATACTTCAAGTGTTCATTCCAATAATGTGTACTCTTTACAGAGATTACATTTTGATTCAAATCTTCAAGACAATTCCGTGATATTACCCAGGACAAAAATCTTCCTTCAGCAGACTCTCATTTGTAACAGATGACACCTGACATTTAGAAAACCACTTGGTTAAAATGTCAATGAAGACTTAGATCACCAGGTGCTGAAGCTATCTTGATTCAGAAAAAAACGGCAAGCAGATAAAACTGGTGTAAGACAAGGAGACAGTCATACTAGGAGTTTCTAGGAAGATATTATAACAGAACACAATTATATAACTGTTCTCAATAAAGGAGATATTGTTTAAGTGATCGTCTACCATAAAAAAAAGAGGGAATCATCCAAAAATGGAACATAATATTCCAGAAAATTTAGACATTTAGACATATGATATTGAATAGCTTTTGTAATAGATTTTAGTTGTTGATTGCGACTGGGATGAACTTTTATTTTAACTAGAATCCAATATATTCTCAAAGGTGAGATCAGTACATTATATACTACTACAATTTCTCAGAAATCATGGTAACAATTCTTAACCACATATAATACAGGAAGTAAAATTCACGAATCAGAAACAGATGTCAATAAAACAATGGTACTAAAAAACCTTGAAAAACACCATTCACAAAATGAGTCATGAAGTCATGACCTGGTTATATCTATACGTGTGTTTATGTTACAATATACCCATCCTTGGTTGAGTCACAATACCTTGAGTACAATTATAGCCGAAAATTATCACTTCAAGTGTTAAAATTGTCGGACACCTTTGTATTCATACACTCCGAAAATAAACCAACACAGTGCTATTCAATTTCCCAGCAGTGTGATTCACTTACTAGTAATCTTACTAAAATGACAGAAAAGTTTTTTACTACCAAAACTAATGAGTTCACCAGCGAAACCGTGACTTTCTTAGATAAAAAATATGAAGAGAAACGAGGCACTAAATTTACAATTAATTACCAGTTAGCAAATTGTCAAGAAACTCAGGTCTGATTGCAAATAAATATCATTCAATGGAGTATGATCTATTTGATTATTGCACATTCTTTGCTGAATTTTAAAAAATTATTCACCATACTACAACATTCATTACAAACACAGAAACTATTGATTAAATTGATTAATATTTTTCTAAAACTAGAGATAAATATGTATTTACTCCTTATATATTTATTTTTCTATGCAATTAATAGCAATAGAAGTATTAATTTAGATAGCAGTGAGGACTGATGGAAATCAATCTGACTAAAGTATTCGATCTTCCTTACGGCAAGATCTGATGACGGCCTATACCAGTTTCTATTTTCAAAAGTCGGAATTTCCATTATCACTATTTATATCTATTTATAATTCAGCCAATCATATAACTCGTTTCATCGGTACTTTGGCCGAATGAACTTTCTACCTGACGATGTTATTTAAACGTTAGTAAACATTAAATTACGTATAACATATTTGTCTGCAACCATTTTTTGATTTTTTTAGTAATCCTGATCGATTCGGCCATAGTAGTATAGAAAATTTAATAAACACGCGTGTCACATAAGCGCTATCATTACATTTAGTTGCGTAAGAATAGGTGTTCGTGATAACTACAAGTCAAATATTGTTTTTTACTGCGGTTAAAATTAGAATCAGATCACTTTCAGAATTATGAAAGTAAGGCGCTGATTGGCTAGTGGAAAAGGTCACCTGAGGTGACCTTCTATAGGTCGTCTTCAGATCCTCATAGCATAGCGGGTTTGAGGATATGATTTTAATCAGATTGGATGGAAATTAAAGTACATCTCTTTAAATGAGATTGGTCAAAATGTGGTACTGCACAGTGTCTCACAATAAAAGAGTTAATTTCAATCCAAAATATTGTGTTTTAATTCTTAGATAAATACTGAAGTTTCACAAATTTCCTCTGGATATTCCATTCCATGGATTTCAATGGTGAACATACCTTTTTAAGGATTTAAATGCCAACGAATTAAGATGTTAAATTATGTTAGTGTCCGAAAATGCATCTATGCAAATTTGAAAATCCACAAATTTATGTCCCCATGAAATTACAAATTAATGCATCCACAAAATTTGGTACCAATAAAATTAAATGTAACTACAGCATTTACTGGTAAGTACTAGTACCATTGGACAAAAAGGAGCCAAGACTGCATGCCATCTCTGAGTTTGTTTCTTTCTAAACACAAGAGAAAATAATAATCACAAGTCGAAAGAATAATACTCTGACAGCCTTGAATATCTGATACTGTAAACCACAAAACCAGACATGGTATTTATTCACATCGATAAAAACCAGACCTATGTGTATACAAATATTACAGCTACCATTATATTAGATTCAAAGCTTTTTCTCAAAGACCTTCCATCAAATAAACCATTTACTGGTATGAAGTGACTTAATCACAACAAAACACCTTTAGTTTATCAGAAATGATCATCTTTACAGAAAAATTTAAGAGCATTCAAATTAATGCCATATTATAGTTATAAATTATCCCTGACACCTGTATGTCTAATGTATAACCCATTACATTTTATTTATGGCCTGGGAAATGAAAATAAGTCCAATCAGTGACCAAGACACAGGAAAACCACAAAGTACAAGATTAAAGACATTCTTCACACTACCCCCAACAGACTCGTAGCAACTTTGATATGATGTGATGTATCTGTTATCATGACTAATAGTTTTATTTAATTTAACAAGGTAAAAATCAAATAGTGAAATTGAATAACTTTAATGTAATTTATACACCTTATGATATCAATAAATATTTCATGAAGACTGATGTATTTACATAAACTAACAGGTTTTCGAAATAGATACCAAAAATTCCTTGTAAATACATCAGATTATTAAGATAAACAACTTTAAGATTTGAGCATATACCAACAGGTTAAATCATCAATACCTCTAACTATATACTTATATAAGATATCCACAATCATAAAAAATTATATGTGGTATAGACTTGGAATAATTTTAATATACAGTACAACCTCTCCAGAGCGGCCCTCTGTAGAGCAACAACCTCTTTATAACAACATCTTAAAAAATTCCCTAAACTGATATTTACTATAAATTTAACCTCTGTAGAGCAACAACCTCTATACAACGGTCAATACTTGCAACTCCAAAAGGGTGTTGCTCTACAGAGATTGCACTGTACATGTAGTTGTAACAAAAAATCATCATTTATTAAAATTTCCATATGTAACAAGTAAAAATGCCTGTGGTGTAAATTGCATTAATTTCATATAAAGTAATTTAATAAATAACTGAAGACTATTTTTCTGTTGGAGATTTACTTTCTTCATTAAACAAAAATTAAGGTGACATTTTCATTATTAAGATAAAATGACAAATTGAAAACGTTAAAACCAGATGTGACATAAATCTGCCTACTCAGAATTACACTCTAAGAGCAACATACAGGAAACATAATACCTTTCTATGGCAACAACAGAAGTCATGATAAATATGCTATAGAAACATAACCTTTTTCGCAAGGTTTGTAATTCATTCAATTACAAACAGAGCTTTTTTTGTCACACACAAATTGGTTTGCAATATAATTCAATTGAATAAGAGAAAACAAAATGTCAACTAACATCAGATCAAATAATTAAATTTGAGAATGTTCTCACCGGAGTCTTAGGAGTGACAAAAACAGTAGCTGAAATTCCCAGAGATACTGAATTTTTTCAATTAACTTCATACAGGGTGTGAAATAACCTTTGCAAACAGGTTAAAATATCCAGAATATTGCCTCATAATACCCCTGGCTATTAAATTTTCTTTTTAATTGTTTAAGTTCAAAACATTTTTGAACCAACAGGATTTCTATTTTGGTTATTATTACATGCTTAAATGATATCAAAAACTGGAATAAAGAAAACATATTTTTGTCAAAATCGATGAAAAACATTTTTTTGGGATTGTGTTAAAATTGCTAAAAAATATTTTCGGGGATTTCGTCAAAATCACAAAAAAAGGTTTTGGGGTTTCGTGGGATATTTGAATGAGATAGCCAGATAACTGACAACAATTTTTAAGGATGGCATTTTTGTGCGAGTCATTAATAAAATTATCTTACATTTTTTCATAAAAGAAGAGAGGCGTTAAAAATTGAAATGGGTATGCATTAGGTTAATTGCCTACTTGATTCTAATAAAATAACTTATATACCCCATATAGATCTTAGCCTTATCTTATGAGAATGGTCAAAACTGAATCAAACTGAATTAAGAAATACAACAAATTTATAATCTTTTAAGAGTGTATCGCGATATACCGAAATACTAGCCACAACAGTTCTAAAATGCACTTCTAAATTCTGATTCCTTCTTGATATATAATACATCAAGCACTAATTTGTAACTAGCTGGTAGCTTAAAATACTAAAACATTGCATTTGATACCTCCCTAGTGGGGATCCCTGTTTCAAATAGGATTCTTGACTATTGTGTAAAGTGTTAGAAATAAACAAGTGTAATAATTATGTATTCTTTACAAAATAAAGATTTTTCAAACAAAGAATTATAAATACAACATAATATATTTAGAACAATACTCAGCATGAGACAAACTCATTCCTAAAAGACAAAGAATTTCAACAAAATCAAATCAAAACCTCTTTTTCTAAAATACTTATAACATTTGACAATAATGCTTAAAGAACAAAACATTGCATACAACATCTAGCAACAAAACAAACAACGTTTTTTATCAATTGATTCACTTTGACATAATCATGCAGTTTCCCTTCCAACCATACATCATATCACATTTTTTTCAACAAGCAGCTGTATATAACAGTCAACAACAACTGCCAATTGAAAGTTAAATCAGGTGAAAATCTTGAATGATAGTTTTTCAGGACCAGGTCACTGTTTTATCAACACTGTGTTCTGTGAGTGTACCATAGGGTAAACAACAACCGTACCGTCCCCAACACTTCACGTCAACAATAGCACCAACTGTCAGTCATCCACTTTTTATCATTAATCTTCAACATGACAGACTCGGTTCTCCTTACCATGTGGCTAAACACAACTAAATAACAACAAAACAAGGCACTTGATTTCCTTTTTTCCCATTAATTTCACATTGTTGAAGAGTTCCTCAATTCAATACAAGATCAAGTGTGGACATTTGTTGGAAAAAAAGCTAGTTTTAGCATGCTTTCTCTTCTAAGTAAACAAAGAAGACACAAAGGTTATAAAGTAAGCTAGGAGTCCAATTAAACTTGAGCAATTTTTCTTCAATCATAATTATTTATGTTATTTTTCCTTTTTTAAAAACTACTGCAACCAAAAAATTACAAATACTGTGAATCATATTTTAACTTAAAAACAGTCTATTTCCTAATAACTGACCCATTTAAAACCCAATATTGATTTATGCAATGGATATCCATGATGCAGATACATTTACAGGACAGAGACAACTAAATCAGTATTTTAATTATTTTCCCAACTTCTTCAACTTAATCAGGCTTACAAAGTCACTCACATCTTCAGGTAAGGAAATGCTTAAGGGATTTTTCAAATGAACAAATAATCAGTTATATTCAAATCATTAATTCAGTTGATTAAGTAGACAGAATACAATCTGGTCACCATGAGAAGAAATGTTTCTGAAGGCTTGCTGATGAACTCTTGTTGAATACTTCACAATTTAGAACAAAGTCAGAAACTAGAAATGTATGTGTCCAGAGGTCATGAATGCCTCTGCTGAGAGCTAAGTCAAAAAGGGGCCATAACTCCTGTGAAAATGTTGATTTTAATGGAAATAGAACTTGGCCTGTCTTTTATTATTATACACCTTCATGTAAAATATGAAACCAATCCATGAAATTTTTCTTGAGTTATCACTCGGAAACCAAAACTTGAATGGAAGGACGGACGGACAGGGGTAACACTTAAAAATGTATATTGTATATAACTTAAATTTAAAAGTGGCAGTCAACTTTGAAAAAATTCAATAATTTGACTTTCTATAATTTTATACTGAAAAGGTAAATTCTATAATTTGACTTTGATTGTTCATGTCAACTTTAATTTGTACCTTTTTTTCAAACAACTAAGACAGAAACTGGACAAATACCTGGAAACAAGTTTTCACTGTTTGTAATACAACTTACCGACTTATTTAATACATAAAACAATATCAGTACACATTACAACTTATTGTGTATTTATTGGTAAGTGTTTCTCCATTCTATATTATGTTTGTTATCCTTTTATCCAAATCAACCACATACATGTATGCAAACAAACAGCTTACATAACAATAAACAGAAATACATGTAAGTATTATAGAACTTATAACTAAAATCTTCAATGAAAAAAAACATTAATTTGTGGTTACATGTGCATTGTTTCATGGTGGACTATAAAAACTTGCACACGGAAGTGAGCAACATAAAGTAAAGTGTGTTAAAAAGTTTTAAGTTAGATTCAATAATGTCAAGAGCTCTATCAGATTATTTTATTGAAGAAAAAAATACCAGTACCCAAGAGGTAAAAAAAGTTGGAAAGGGCCTTTTTGGCGTTGGTAGATAGCATTACCGCAGACAAAATATTTTTTAAGAATTAGTAATACTTAATTGTCATATGCAAATGCTATTTTATGTACAAAATAAAATATTCTATGTATCTTACATCATTAGTTGTATATCAGATATAAACCAATGCTGTCCACTGGTTCCAGGCTTCGTTGTCCCAGTCACTGATACAGGCTGTTCTTTGTTGGCCATCTCTTGTTACCACAGTGATTATTTACCAGGAATAAATGAGTACACCATCTTCATCATACCTTAAAATATAAGTACAATATATAGATAGCACCTAGAGTAACCCCAGTACACAAAGGTGTAACCCCTTAAATGGATCATAACAGTCAATGGAGATATAGCAACACTTAAGAAAGTTATTATTAATTACAACTAAAGCTACTATTCCCAAAACCCTATTTTCAGACCAAAAGCTTATTTCTTAAAATTTTAGTAGTAGTTGTAAGAATGAAGGATTTTTCCAACTACACTCAAACCTGTGAACAAAAGTAATTCTTAAAAAAGAAAACAATGTAACCTTTATGGACAGGTGGCCTTTATTCAGTGATTATATTGTTCGAAATACTCAATGATCACTTTTAAAAGAATGGCCTTTATTCAAAAGGCAGCCTTTGTTTGGAGGTGGCCACTGTCACTGGTTTGACAGAACATCAAAATCCAAATACCGAGCTCATTAATTATCCTCATAAAAATGACATATAATTCAAAACATGACATTTTAAATAGATCAGATTAACATCCTTGAGGCAAATGCGTAAAAAAAAAAAACAGGACCTGAATAACATGATCAGGATAAAAATATGTTTTTTATTATGTTCATGGTAAGGTAGACAAAAACAAGGTTTGTGTAAGTTATACTGAGGAAATCATGTAAATCAGTTCAATGCTCATAACACGTCATTAATACTGACACCTTAATATATGATTGTGTTAATTACAAACATCAGATAAGTGATTATTAGATTTTACTTCAGTAAAGGAATTGTATACAAGCATCCTAACAGGTCTATAGTGGTTGTCACGCAATGACGCACTTTGACATCAATTTAAGTACGTTATTCACAGCTGTCCACGGTCACTTTTTCCACGTGAAATCTTTTACATCAATAGATAACTTACCAACAATAAACCTATCACAATAAGAAATTCCATCAAAATTCCACAACAATTCATTACATTTCATTGGAAGCGTAATTTAACACAAATGTTTGCTCTGGGCATACACTATAACTTATGAATGAAACAAACATCGTCAACAAATCACATGAATTTAGCACCAATTAGATCTAATAGATATCAAAATGGCTGCTTCTATCATCATTAAATTGACATATTATGAGTGGATACAAATGTCCAGCATAGTTGTGGTCAGGTGACAAGGCCACCTAGGGTGGACAGGACAGAGTGTTCATGTTTCACATACCATCTTATAATGATGAAGGTCATTCTATACTAATGGCTATTATCAAAGAGTCAGCACATATTGTTAGCATATAATACTGACCACAAGCATGCTAATGTAATGGCTAATACTAATCAATCTGTTACAATAAACATCAAAGTTAATTAAGTACAATCTCATAAAATTGGAGGGTTCAACGCAACAGTGTCGTAACTCATATTGAAATAAGAACAAGTTACGACTGTGTTGCGCTGAGCCCTCGAAATGTATGTTTGCTACTTGTGTAACTTATCTCCAGGTATGTGTATGCATGAATTAAATGCTAACAGGATTGTTTATATTATCAATTAAAGTCTAATTGATGCATCGGTCAGTGTCCTCCAGAAGGTATACAGACTAGAAGGCTAAATCTAAATTGTAGCAGGTTTTATTAACATATCATTCATTTCATGGTGTTTTTATTTGGATTGATAAAAAGTAGCTGGTGCTAGTTTTTCCCAGCACTAGGTTTGCGAGTAGAAGGTGACAATGGGGAACACTGATCGGTGAATATTAACATTTAACCAACATGAAAACAAATACATGAGCTAAGACCATTCAATGGCTTTCATCAAAGGCAATAATAAGAAGTAAATTAATTGAATAAACATTATTAATAATTAAGTGTCATCTGCATGGTAACAGGTTTGTAAAGGCAGACCTGGCCATGAGTGCTTCACAAGCCTTATAAGGATTGGCAAATGATAGTCTGGTCTAAAAGAAAGTATTCTTCAAGTGAAATCAACGATCCAGAACCTCTTTTATAAAGAATAACTTTCGTAAATACATGGATAATGATTTAATAATTGTCAATCCATTTGGACTAAACATGCATCATGTCTAGGGCTGGGATGAGTATCCGAGTACTTGGGTAATCAGGAATCAAATTGAAAAGGAGTGCCAGGTCATCAAAATTCATTTTTCAAATTGTCAAGGGGCATAACTCAGAAGTGTCTGTGCCGATTGGACTGGTTATCGAACTTGACCGAGATCTCATGGTCATAAACATTTCCATGAAGTTTGGTGAGGATCCTTATAAAACTGTTTGAATTAGAGAGTGGACACCATTATGGACACCAACTTAGATAAGAGGTCTAACAGATTATTTAGAGAATGGGTCACAGGTTTAAGCCATAACACGAGGGCCTCATTGGCCCTTTATCGCTCACCTGAGAACAAAGGCCAATAATCAATGACCAGGTAATATTTTCCATCTCGTAAAGCTCATTTTTACGTAGATTTTGAGATCAAAACCAACAATGAAGGTATAATACTGTTAAACAAGCTAAAACGTAGCAAATTTTCTAATCCAAGGGTCCATTACTCTTGAAGTTGTGGTCCGATTCCATCCATAACTTAACATGTCCAAAACCATAAGGTCATACACATTCATTGTAAATATGATTAGGATCGGTGAATAAATGAAGGCGCTAGAGTGTAAACAAGCTAAAATATAGCAAATTTGCTAAGTCAAGGGCCCATAACTCTTGAAGTTGTGGTCCGATTCCGCCCATAATCGAACTTGTTCGAGATCGTTTGGTTATACTCATTTACTGAAAATATTAGTAGGATCGGTGTATAAATGAAGGCGCTAGTGTGTAAACAAGCTAAAATATAGCAAATTTTCAAAGTCAAGGGCCCATAACTCTTGAAGTTCTGGTCCGATTCCGCCCATAATCGACCTTGTCCAAGATCTTTTGGTTATACACATTTACTGAAAATATGATTACGATTGGTGAATAAATGAATGGGCTAGAGTGTAAACAAACTCAAATATAGCAAATTTTCTAAATCAAGGGCCCATAACTCTTGAAGTTCTGGTCCGATATTGCCCATAATCGAACTTTTCCAAGATCTTTTGGTTATACACATTTACTGAAAATATGATCAGGGACTTATTTACTTGATACGCATTTATACTTTTTTCGGTCTGACAGATTCCTTATGTCCGAATGTCTGGCAGATTTTTTTGCCTTTCACTAAGTCTGATGTGAAACAAACCAGGCCATCATACCCCGGGCAGGTTCAGAATTGACGTAATGAAGGTGACATCAATGAGTTACGATTTTTTTACTTAGTCCCCACCTATACACATGCGCTTGTCATATCTTTTTATCCATTGACTGAATAATGCCAAGGTACCACTGTGCATCATAGGAGGATACAATGTTTTGTGCTACAAGCTTTAGCTCTTCAATAGAATGGAACCATACGCCTCTCAGTGATTTCATATCCAGGAATACACAAAAATCCATTGGTGTGAGGTTTGGGCTGTAAGGAGGATGTGGTAGAAGTTCAAATACATGGATGTCAATCTCTACCATCATAGATCTAGCTGTATGACATGGTTCCTGTTGAAGAATTAACTTTTCAGTGGCTGTGAGTGGCAAAACTCAGCGTTTCTTTCGTATAGCTCAAACCAAACCTCTTCTCAGTACCTAAAAAATCCATTTTGGAATACTATAAAATTATGTGGTATTGGGTATTTAAGTGTTGGTATTTAAGTGTTTGTATTTGAGTGGTCAAAAAGGAATAATCATCATACTGTGATATAGGTTTTAAATATTGAATGTAAAGTAAGCTATAAGTCTTAATATTATGAATCACAATGACTTATTATAATATAATTTATAAATATGATTGAATATACAAGCTAATAAACCAACCTTTGAATAATAATCAGCATTCCTGGTCTGGCCATCAGGGATCTGATGTTGAGATGTCATGCCTCTCCGATCCATAAAGAACAGGAACATGACTTGTGCTTCCCACCACATTGGAGTGATTTCACCTTTCTGGGATGTGGCGTCTGTGGTGTTTTCTGACTGAGCCTTTGATTCAAGTTGGGTAACGATGAAGAAATTTCTCGAAGTACCCAGCTGTTGTTATTTTTCATCAGGAATGCCATCCAATGCGAAAAATTATTACTTGTAATTAATTGACTGGTTTAATTGATTCAGGCTTTGAGTTTCATAAGTAAATTAAAAGAAAGCGATCCAGTCTGGAGTAATTTCTAAAAAAATTTTTATATTTTTATAAAAATAGTTACATAACTCTCGCCCTGTACCCGGCATATAAAAAAAACTGTTACTGGTAACCGTTGTTAATAGCAATAATGCCTCATTTGTTAGGTGACAGTCTTTTTTAAGAATGGAATTTTCCTCATTGTAAAATTCATTGGATGTGGGTGTCACTGGTTCTATGCAATTTTAATGTCAGTCTCGGATGGACAGACTTGAGTTTCAGTGTCATCCCAACCTGGATGTAGGAAAATTTCACTAGAAATGAAAGTAGAGGAAAGAGGTCAGTTGCTCAAATAGCGGCGGCGGTATTTACCTACCTGTAACGACATAGATTTAACACCTCTAACATTGATAGTCACCAACCTAAAGCTGTCAGTGACGATTATTCAATTCTACTCGATTATCATTTCTTAAATCATTCCTGTGACGTCATCCTTTTGTTCTCACTGTCCAATATTTTTACGGATGGACAACTCTCAATGGGCATCCGTCCGTTATTTTTGTAATATTGGAGTGTAGTCGACATATTGGACTGCTACTCAAAATTGGACACTGACAAACACAGGAACCTGAAATGTTATCCAGGTAACAACAATAGGCCCAAAAAACGTAATCCGAGCCTCGTTCATAGACCGCTGTATATATATATATATACATTATATATTAATATAATCAAGGACTTATATACATACATGTACATGTATATATATAAGTCCTTGATATAATATACATGTATTTATACAGCGGTCTATGAACGAGGCTCGGGTAATATTTTATGGGGCCTATTGTTACATTATGGATAAAATTCAAGGTCCCTGTGCTGAAAACGACGCATGCGTAAGATTTTCGAATGCTTTAATGATTCGAAAATAAATTTATCTCCTTATCCAAGTCTTGTTTTAATTACGATTTTAACGAAAATGAAGCAGTACTGTATTTAATTTACTCGTATTTACTAATTGGCTGTAATATCAACAGCCCGATTAGCTCAGTTGGTAGAGCATCTCACATGCTAGAAGGAGGTCGCGGGTTCGAGCACCGCATCATGTACATTATTTTCCTCCAATTACAAATATTAAATATATTAAGAAACATAGCATCAATTGAGTGAATTTCATAACATTCAATATACACACATTTTTCAATACAATCCATACTTTGAAAATTAAGCATTTGATATTACAAATCAAATTAAACAAAAGTATTACACGGAAATCCCACATTATTCACACAATCTTCCACATTGCACTGTTTTACAAACCATTTAGAATTTAAAATGAAAGGCCATCCCAATGGTCTGAATCGGTGCAAACAGGTTTTGAATAAAATGTACATTCCTCGTGCTGCCCGAGCAGTGTGATTGAAAGGGTGTTGATTTAAAGGTATCCGTCATGTAGGCTTTTAAACAGTTAAATTCACACGCAATTTTATCTACTTATGCAAAAAAATGAATCCCAACTACTTGTTCGAAGCCAATAACCTTCTTTAGTGACTTTTAGTGAGCAATTTCGTTTTAGTGTAGCATAAAAATAGGAAGCAATATCAATATGAATGACTTGATTCTGATTAGGAAATAGAATGAGTAATTCGACGAGGTACCTTTAACAATTATAAATTGTCACGGTCAATGAATTGTGTAAATCCTTTCGAAATGATTTAAGTTACATATAAACCTCAAACTGTCCATTATGTAAAATATTGGAGTGTCTTCGGCGCTACGCGCCTCAAATACTCCAATATTTTACATAATGGACAGTTTTCGGCTTATATCTATCACATCACTTACCTTTTATGTATTGCTCCATTGTAGGAAGGAGCACAAGTGCTACTGTGGTCTCATTTAGGAGCACAGGAGCTAACCTAGTCTCCTATAAGGAGCACTGCCTGCTATATATGTTCATGTTTTATCATCATATGTGAGATGTGTACAGTGCTCCAGATAATTTTTGAGGGCCATGAGTATTAATTTTCACTCATTGAAATGAATGTGTAAAACAGCAAAATAAAACCAGTCAAATGAGTATTTTGCAAACAACCATACTTTTTATTAATTAATTAAGTACACATCACAACTGTTTTGGTTTCTTTGCTACTGGCTTATTGCTTGCCACGATTTATATGTACCATAATCCGCTCATATGTGTATAAGATGCAGGTAAAAAATCAGAAATATATTAATGTGTGAAATAACTTTTTAGTAAAGAAAATGACCATGCATAGAAATGACAAAAACATTTAAAAATCTGCACCATTTTTTTTGTGCTACGTAATTATTACGAAAACATGATAACAACTTTGGCAGTATAACAATGTTTAATTTCGGTTAATCTTTAATTTCTCAACCTGTCAACACATTCTCAAACTTATCAACACCTCGATCATCTCGTAATCAGCAGCACGATCGGCAAACATGTTGTTGATTTACAAACTTGACTCGACGAAATCCCGGGGAAAGTACGAAACCGCATTGGATTTTAGACAAACGTAATTATGAAAGATTTATTTCCCTTAGTCGTTACACATTCATCTGCATAATCGTCTCCGGTAAACAATACAAGTTTGGTCCATTTTGACCGTTTTTTTAACCATGAAAAATTTAGATCAGCGTCTACACCTCCGATTTTGGAACCAGATTTTAATACACGAGTGATAGATGGTACATGTACGAACTTGTATTAAAATAGAAACATATTTTTTATTATTTAATATCATTTTAACGCACAGATATTTATTTGTATTCATATATGACCATTTCTGATGCGTATTTTACGCAGATACACATGCTATCTGGACTACTGTATGTGGTTTATTCGGTGGAAATAAATTGTCACATTTTGAGTTATTGCGTTAATTGTTCCTAGTTCTGTAAAACCCTCAGTGCATTTCATCAATATAAAATTGAATACCAACTGAAATTAACTCAACAAACAAACAAGTGAAAATTAATCATCAGAACTGCTATTAGAACTAAGTTTTAAACTTTACAGTTTTTCAACAAGCACCTCTACGTAATGGGCAATGAGGATGTTGAACACCTCTACATTATGGGCAATGAGGATGTTGAACACCTCTACGTAATGGGCAATGAGGATGTTGAACACCTCTACGTAATGGGCAATGAGGATGTTGAACACCTCTACGTAATGGGCAATGAGGATGTTGAACACCTCTACATAATGGGCAATGAGGATGTTGAACACCTCTACGTAATGGACAATGAGGATGTTGAACACCTCTACGTAATGGGCAATGAGGATGTTGAACACCTCTACGTAATGGGCAATGAGGATGTTGAAGAGTATCGCATTGAAGTTGAAGAAATTAGTAGCCAGAAAAAAATTGTCTGTGATGGGGAATCAAATGTTCTTGCATCGGAAAACAATATATTACATAACTGAGTTTGGTTATTTACATATTAAAGGTTTTACGTTGGAATATTTGAGTAGAAAGAACTTTTAAAAAAGTGATTGTATACGTTATTTTGAATTCGAAGTATATGGATTTCACTTGAAGAACCGAAAAATACCCATTTTAAAACATTTTTTTTTCATTATTGAATAGGTATTTCCTAACTAGGGTGCGCACCCTAGATAGAACTATTTTAAGACCCCTGCCAAAAATTAAACCTCGCTTTCAAAACTAGGTAAATGCACGAAAACTACATGTTATGGTTGTGTTGAATAAACATAAATAAGGCAAGTATTTTAATACTTAAGGTGGGTCGCGGGTTTCCTTCCGAAAAGTGTTCAGTTTCTAGAAGTCAACGCACAAGAAAATCTTTTTTTCCAGGAACATCCTTCAAAGTATTGACTAAAGAAAAATTATGTATTCAAATGAAATCCATTGAAACCGCTCAAAAACGGCCACCTAGTGGAGCGATATGTTGTATAATTTATGTTTTGTTTTAATTTTCGCGTTATTTCTTGTACTGCTCCGATAATTTTGTATATTAAGCTATGGAATTTACTGTGCACAATGCTGAATCATTTACAAATCCGAAAAAAGTTAATATAGCTTCATTTTGCCGTCATTAAATCTTAAAAGGTTTTGATCGAACTCTGTAGTGGTAGCAATTTTTCGGGAGGAAACCCGTGACCCACCTTAACTAAAACCTCGTATTTATAAAGAAGATTAATTAAAACACGTTTTTCTTACTGTGCACGGCCTGTCTGACATGTTTCGTTGTTTATATAACTAGAAATACAAGTCAAAATAGGAAGTACACATTTCCAAAAATAGACCGAGGATACCCTTTCTGTTTCAATACAACAACGAGTAATAAAGGTTTCCTTCCATAATTAATAGCAATCTTTGCCGAAATACTTCAGCATGTGCTAGATATTGTCGGAATCAACTTTTCCGTCAGTTCTTTTCTTCACATGCATAATTTGAGAAAGGAAAGCAACTGACCCCCTTTAATTACATAAAACAGATATATGAAAGATTCCCAGAATACATGGGTTCATGCTGAGACATAGATCAATAATGTTATCTATGTCTCTTAGGGTTCACAATAACAGCAGGCTGCAGGCCAATTTAGCTGCCTAGAAATGTGTGCCTGTTATGAATCCCAAAAGTTGTTAAAATATTGCTAGAAAATGCCTGGAACCCCCCTAGCAGGGCTGTTAGTCTAGCTCTCGAGCCTGTTGCCCACAAACTTATTGAGAACCCTGGTCTCTAGTTCATGTAAATCATCAAGACTGCAAAATCTAGTGATAATTATTAAGAAAAAGACCGTCAGAAACATCTATATTTATAAGGATGTATCCATGTGTGGCCTCATAAACAGTATAAACAGTATAAATCATTAAAAAACTCGCACACTGCAAAATCAATCATGTTTCGTTACTAATGTGAAAGTATTGTACAGTATTTCAACCCATGTTATATCCGAGTACTAGGCAAGTTAGCAATGAATCCTGGAGTAAAATTAACAGATTGTCGTGTCACGTCAATATTCTAACATAATACAAATTCATGTCGGATAAACAATCAAATTCAATGTACGTCGTCAATTAATGTTAACCATTCTCTAAAACAAACGAGGGGAAAACTTACATATATATAGTAAACAATACAATGATTACTCGCCATCAAAGAACTCTTCAGTCTAATTCGTACCTAATCATTTTCGAACCGAGGCCGTGTTTATACAAAACTTAAAATCAAAATAAGAAATAACAAAAACTGCCGATTTATCCTTTGACCATTCATTGACTTTATGAACTATTCATTCACTGAGTTTGATTGATTGATTGATTGATTGATTGATTGATTGATTGAATGAATGATTGATTGGTTGGTTGGTTGGTTGGTTGGTTGGTTGGTTGATTGATTGATTGGTTGTTTGCTTGCTTGCTTGCTTGCTTGCTTAAATTGCTTGCTTGCTTGATTGATTGAAACATATATCGGCTTTTGGTTGGTTGATTGGTCGAATGAGTGAGTGAGTGAGTGAGTGATATAAATATTCCTATACTGTATATATGGTCCAAGAGTGATATTGATTGATTGATTATTTTACAATATATGTTTCTTAATTTGCTTAAAAGTGCGATGTTGTCCGGAAATATGGTCCATTAAATTGCTATTGTTTGTAGCCCGGCCTGTTTGCGATATATTTATACTCATAAACGAGTAGACTTTTATAAAAGTACGTGACAGTGATTTGGAAACACAGTGGACGTTGCACCACAGCTTAACTCCCACTGTATTCATGAGTGGAATTACTTCAAACGTACCATAAATGTATACATAATTGAATGAGGAATTAAAAATATACACTAATAAAGTTGGCATTATAATCATGCAAAGATGATATTCTAAGACTATTTGATCAGCGAAGATTGACCTGTCAATCATGATGTAAGGGTAACATAAAGACAATTTAATATATGAAACAAAATAATAGGTTAGACACGAAATTTACACATGCATGATAAGGAAATAGAAATAAAATGAATAGCACAAGAAAAACGTATTTATTTCTAAATAGGAAACACTTCATATGTGTTTATATGACTTCATCAATACGCGAGAAGGTGCAAGGTCGAGCCCTCTGTTAAGGGTGATCATCCGTCAATATATCTCATTTGCTTGTTTTCTTTTGTAATACTAAGCAAATATGGCTGACTATAAGGTTTTGATATTTTGAGGGTTTTCTAGGTAATCACGATCAGATTTATTCAAGATCATTCCAACATTCAAATAAATTATGTGTACCTTGGATAAGAAGACGCCTAATTTTGGGCGGCGAAAATACAACAAGAAGATATTTATGAAGCGTTTTTAACCCCACCAATTATAACCTTACCTAGGAAGCATGTCATTAAAAATAATTGGAGGGCATCACTATAGCTTAAATTGGTCTTCCAAAAGGATAGGAAAGCATATCATTATGTATATGTTCAATTACACGTGTACACAATGTGTTTATGTGTACTCGTAGTTTAACTAAGGCTTCTGGGAGAATTAAAATGGCATGTGTTAAAATATCTTTGCGTTGCGGCATATATTGTTTTAGAATGAAAAGTATTTAATGTTGACGAAGACACCCGTATTCATGAACACGTTTTGGTAATCTCTTTTAGGTTTTCAGCACGCGTACTGTGATCATTAAATACATGTAACCATGACACTAATACTTTGACACAATTATGTGAAAATAATTGCTTATTTCCATTAGTCATAGAATTGACAAATAATTCTAAAGTGAAAACTGAATGAAACGACACAGAATCGTAATTGAATCGCATTAATTACATTATAATGTATATTACAATATCTAGATAAAGTACATAATTATGTACTTTATTATGTATCTAGTCCTCTTAGAAAACAATGAAGCGTGTTTGCACATACAAATTAGAAGGATATAAATATACTTTGACATATCAAAGGTTAATGGACCATGTCAGTAAGTGTTTCCAGTTTAAATATTGCGGTTATGTCACTAACCTCTTCATCCACAAAATCAATGCATATATATACACACAGACTCTACATCGGAAGTATTTTGTAAGCAAATGAAATATTCAGGGTTTAGTCATACAATGTGTATAATAAGATTACAACTCCCAAAGCATCAAGGGCACACCAAGAGTAACTACTTTGCACTTTTCATGAACACATGAATAGTTATCTTATCGAAGTAGGAATGTTGCTGCACCCTGCAAATTTTACCAAATCTTGTCAACTTTATACGCCAAGAAATCTACACACGGATTGCGTTTCATTAAAAAAGTGATTTTAATGCTCTCGAATTGTGTTTGTGTTTCGCTTTTAAAACACTTTTTGAAACATAAACATTTAGATAGCTTAATCGACTTCCAAAATAAAAAAAATAAAACAACAGCTCCTTTATATCGCAAAAGTACATCGTTTAATTATGTCTGTATTAGGCAATGATGCGGTTAGACGGGAGATGTTGAATTGAAACAATTCATTACAGAAAAAGCCTAATTTTGAACATAGACAAAAACACTGAATCAAAGGCCTATATACATCTCTATCTTTTCGAACATATTCAAGGTCAACGATGTTTGTTGTGGTCACATAATCGTTCGTCAAGGCGATGATCTTAAGGCTGAAGGACGTGTGATATTTTGAAATAAAAATGATAATGAAACGGTAATGGCATAATATGTCCCAATATCTAGAGTAAAAAAGAAACTTGGTTTTACTGCTAACTGTTAATTGATCATGTAAGATACATCGCATATCTTTGAGGATCGGGGGAGATTGTTTTGTTTTCGGATAAAAACTCATTTATTTGCCACCCCATGACACCACACAATACTGATATCATGTCAATGTGTAACAAGGTAATAAATTGGGCACCAAAATGTACAAATTATACAAACGTGAAAATGATGCAGATAATTAGAATCATAACGTTTTTATTTTTACTTAGAAATACAAGAAAAAATCTATTCAAGTTGCAAATCCATTTAAGCATATTAACCATATTACAGTGACAAATAATGCTTGCTTAGAGATATTGTATATATGAGATGTTCGTGATCATTTTGAATCTCAATAATGTTTCTTTCTCCATTATGTTATCATCTAGATTAAGGTGGAACTTGTGAAATTCTGCGGTTATAAGTCTACACGACATGGATACATTGCCTTGGTGTGTAAATAATCACAGCATTATACGTTACATCATTCCCCTGGATAGTGGTTTGGTGTAGCAACTTGCTTGCCTCTAGTCACATGGATGAGTATACATCACGTAAGCTTCATTTCTTTGTCTGCATATGGAACTTATATATATCGATCGGCTTGTTAGTTGTCTTGAAGACAATTAGCGCTGTCCCCATCCAGTTCGAATCAACAACCTCTAGTTTGATATGCGCGTGATACCATCTGTATTTGCACTCTGACAGTATAGGACGGACATATTTGAAATAAAGGTTATAGCATCTTATACATGTACATATGTATATCATATAGAAATATTATACGGTGGATAATATGTTTAAAATTATTACTGATACTATTTTTACACGAATGATAGGCTGTAGGCTGTCATTAAATACTACCAAACCACCAGACTTATTGCATTATGTGGTAAGATGATCGTGGCATTAGTGACCTTGTAAGGTGTATGGTAAGAATTGTTGTGTTTGTAATTGGTACATATCCATGTGGTATGAGCTATCATAGACTATAAAACGGTATAATTACATTTTACATTTACATGTTTTTGTAATTCACGTGCGTGGTTTTCGTCAGCTTCAACACCTGTTATATGTATAATCTAGCTTGAATTTAAAAACGTGTTACCATATGATATGTTAATTGTTGCAGCAAGAAGCAAGTTGTGATCATTCAAAAAAGGACGTGATCTGATATGCTACATACATGTGCTAGTAATGGCAAATTGAAACTAATAAACATGTGTGTTTTGCCATAGGTTAAGCAAGTGTAAGTGAAAGGGTGAGTACCTGAAGGCCATGTCACCATATTATGAAAGAAAGAGAAAGGTATCTTCTTGCTCCGACTTCTCGCTCGATCACTATCCATGTATTGTCATGATATACGCGATCCACAACCTGTAACTCTAATTGCCTGTTAGTATCTGCGGGTATTGTATTTACTTGTCTGCAATAAGGTACATCTGATGACCAGACCTCTACTTCATTCTGCAGAGGAAGGGTTTACCTAGAGTGATATAACAACAAATAATTACCAAATTATCCACCAGAATGTTTAGACCATGGTGGTTGCTTGTGAATTCAATTAGAGATGGAATTCCGTCTTCAGAAATGTACCTATGATCATATCGCACCATCCCGCAACGGTATGTATAATAAACACCGTCTGGTTGATATCGGCCTAACGGTAGCATCTTCAACAAATCAACTTGGCGACGATATTCGATAAATACCAGAATTAATCTAATCTTTGTAGATACCAAGGAGGCAAAGCACGTGCTTAGTTTCATATACGACGTATTACTACAAATTATGTAAAAAGCCTGTGCTTATGACATCGTGGTAAGAGCAGATCCCGAGTATCATCCAGCCACTTACTGATATTTATCCAAGATTTAATATTCTAAAACAATCTAAGACATCACCATGCTGCTGGATCAATATAAGAGGAAGCAACTAACCTATTTATAAATAGCATATTTTAGACTATGTCAATGTACAATATGTACGTTTATTTCATACAGTTGTTGATAAACATGAATTGGTAAAAACACCAGAAATAAAAAATAAATGTTTATGCTGATGACGCCATCATAAATGCGATTAAACAACACTGCAGTTGCAATATACATATTTTACATTGTGTATCAATTAATGGACAGGTATAGTACATTGTACGGTTGTACCATTCACAGACCGTTATCATAGGACATTCGAATTGATATCACAAAAGTATCTTTAGACGTGAGAAAAGTTTTTCTCTGTGACTTAACGTATAGTTGGATCAACAGCTATAGTCATATGACGTATATATTTATCAGCGTTAAAAGGGGCCAGGCGTATACCTGGGTAGAACCACTGACATTCTGAAAGCTAGCTGGATGACGTCCTCACGTATGAAATTTGTTCCCTGGTGGATTCGAACTCACAACGTGGAGGTTCTAGTGATTACTTACCAGAGACCATACTCCAATAGATATGAGAATATACAGAGATTTCCAAATACTACTTGAACGTCTCACTGCTTTTTAAACAAATGTATTTAGATAAGAATGTATGTTTAGAAGTATATGCAGCTTTTTTTAGAAATAATACTTTGATTTAAAATGTTGTTTACCAATACTTCACTGCCATGCAATCCAAGTAATATGGCTTGGCATACCGCATAAACAGCATCCTGTCTACACACACAAACACATACACTTATTATCAGTCAGTTATGCATTGTTGCATTTTCGCATCTTTGCGTTCCGGTTACCCATGCGCAGGCAGTTTACATATGCCTTATACAAGTTTGTGCGCATGCGCTTGTACAACCGGAACGCGAAAATGCAACAATGCGAAAATGCGAAAAAGTCGCCACGAAAAAGCAAAGATACGACAGATGTAAGGCGAAAACACAACACATTTTGGTGTCGTAATGTCGCCCTTCATCTGTCGTGTTTTTGCTTTTTCGCCACGACAATGCGAAAATGCAACAATGCAAAGATACGACCAAGTCAACTTTATCGTATTTTCGCTTTTTCGCAGTTTCGCTTTGTTGTGGCGAAAAAGCGAAAATACGACATGGCATAAACCAGCCACCATGCATAGTTATGTGTTGTGGTCACAGCATTTTGCTGAAAGTAATATTCCTCTATGTTTGATGCGTTCAATTCAATTTACGACACAGTGTAAATACGAAATACATGCATATACAGTGCAACTTCTCAAAAGCAACACCCTTTAGCAGTAGCAAAATATGTTGTTGTTCATTTACGTTTTTTATATTTGATACCACTTCCTAATGCGTTATTATAGAAGAACATTTTCTCTGATATGTGTGGGACACTAAACAATGACTATCATGTACACACACCTGCATCATTGTCGTAACATCATGTTTTTCTTTTAGAAACGTGTCACACCCACTGCTACATTCCAGGCATTATAAGATATTAACACCTTGTTTTAATTGCTATTTTGGTTGTTATGTACACATTATGTTACTTATCATTCATTATGAAAAGATAGATAAAATGTAATTTGATTTATTGCATACTTCAAAGTTGCCAGAAGCTAATAAATGCTTCAATATACTCTGCAAGCTGTTATGCACAAGGAGTTAATTTCTAACTAAACACCTGATAGTCGCATCAAGTCTTATACAAGTCTTAAAAACGGGATGAATTGTAAATCATGTTATTTTTAAACATGAAAATTAAAATCAATAAATATACGACTCTTTCGCGAAAACATAAAGGATCGATGAGAAGTGATATAAAGCAAGCGTAATGTGGGTCACAATGGAGGTCTATATAATTGATTCTTGCATTGATATACTGTGAGCCCTAAGTATGACACATTTTTAAAGAAACTTTCTTAACAAGTTTTTCAGAATGTTCACTGTATCTAAAGCATATTTCTCCTGTCTTCATGGAACTTGGCTGATTGTCCGTAACAATTACTTCCTCGGCACGACTTTTCAGTTATGTACAGATATTTACATAATTGTTGAAGTCCTTTTACAACATATTATTAAAGTCACGAAAACATTGTTACAATATCAATTGAAAGCAAAGCCGTAATGAATTTATTGTGGAAACAAAATTCCGAGAACTCCTGGGACAGTCTGTACAGTTTGGTTACTAGTATTTATACCCAAGCATTTGATTGGTGAAGATCGTACTTACAGGAACAAATCAACTTGTTGCGTGCGTCACTCTCACTAATTGATAAACAATAATTCTGTGAAGAAAGTAGCCTCGTTTTTGCACTTTTAAACAACAATCAAATTGCACTTATAAAACACTCAGTTTAAGGAAAATTAAGTAACTGATCTGCTCCCTGTGAAATATTTGGCCACTCGCATGAGTCTGGAAGAGAAATACCACTTGACACTAACCTATATAAATATGATACAATACATACTCAACGTCCCAAATTTTCATTTTGTTAGATTTATGGTTAATATAACCAGTTACATATTTTACAAAATCAATATATATTTTTAAATCTACACATTTTCTTTGACTGAATAAACTTTAGATGACCCGGACATGAAAATATATAATGTTTTTAAAAATAAGTTCATCGTCCATAATTCACGTGTAATAAATCAATACAACAAGCAGACGTAACATTACAAAACTTAGATCTACACTAAGGTATACTTCGAAGTGCAACATTTGCCTTAAAAATACGTATTTTCGCTGTTTAGACGCAATGAAAAATGTAATATTCGTACATATAACAACCATTATCGTAGTGATCACGTGATTTCACCGCAAAAATCACTATCTATCCCACAATCCCTTTCGGCATGATGAGCGGCAATTGAAAAACATGGTTGTAATGGAGTATAAGGCATTTAATAACGACACAAATGTGGATTTACCAAAATTTGATTCTTTGGAGCAGTTTTGTGAAAATGGTAAGAAATAAATAGTTTTATTACTTAAATTGTTTATCTCAACGTTTTAATGTGTTTTACTTCGTACAGTGTATATGCGGGCACTCCTCGTAAACACAGACCGATATTTGAATGAATCACGAAACCTGCCTTTCCGAACATGTGACGGTTGTGAATGAAGACATCCGTGGCTTTTCCCTTCTCATTGTTCATGTGGTCAGTTTAACCTATTGGATTATCACCTTGGGACGGAAACTAATTATTCATGTTCAAATATCTTAATTCGACAAAACGTCCTGTTTAGATAGTGCGGGGCATTCAGTGTACATGTGTACAAAATTAATAAATGGAGTTTAACTTTGTGATACATAATTTGAATGAGGAATTTAAACTACAAAATGAATGCTGTAATCATTAAATTAATCAGTTCGCATCATTTGAGGTTAAGAAGCAATTTATGATGGACCATCATATTCACTGGTTAGACATGTTACTCGGATGGTGTTCAAGTCAGTGTATTACACATCACATAAGTTCTTTTTTCAGTTTCATAATAAAATTCTCATATTCAATATGAGAATTTAATGTAATGATTACTAGGTCAAATCATACTAACTTACCTTTATTTGTAAGTTCAAGACATAAAATCATACAGCATTGAAATAATAGAAAAAATGTAACATTATCTTCCCGGTAACGGTCATGGTAAATTAAATAATGTTTCATATTGAAACTAGAAAGATACATTTTCCCTAGTTGTGTATCAATCGACTCGTGAAATCAGTTGAATATCCACATCCTAATAAAAATATAAACATGCGCATTATGTTTGATATACACGAAAATGATGTAATTGTAATATAAAAAACGGACACTTAATATCAACCGTGTAAATTATTTTGTAACCATACGTAAGCATTCACGTGACTTCTTAATTGAATGCTAAAAATAATAAACCGCTAAAACCACTGAACAAATTAGAATCGCAAATCCAACGTCAGCATTAAATTCCACAGACATTGGAAATATACAAACACTCCTTCGATGGGACAATCTTAGTACATCTAGAATACATTCAAGGGCACCATGGAGAAGGGAAAGTACACAAATGTAATCTTAACGTGTTCTTTAATATTTTCATAAAGAATTTTTTTGTTAGCTTTTGAATGTCGGTTAGCAAGTATGGTACTTTTTTAAAAGAGCTCTCTGATGATAAATATTCCATGCATTTACTATTACTGGCTTGTAGTGGGTAAAGACTTACAAGTACTAGAATAAAACATCTTCCTTAAAAAGGGATGGCATTTATTAAAGTTTGAAAAGTGTATGTTTTGCTGAAACAAGAAATACATCTTGTGTTTCCGGTTACCCAACCTTTCAGTTTCTAACAGACTAAACTAAGATACTAGTTTATAACGAATCCAACCTCCTAAGTATGAAATATATTATAAGAAAAAAGGAAAGAAAGGTTCTGCAAAATACCTACCCTTTTCTGGTTAACATGACTTTTCTAGCCTAATTTTACTCGCGAAACAATCCCCTGATACACGATTCAAGACAGAACGCCACAAGTATTAATCCATCAAATATTTATAAATAATTGTGGTCTTTTAAAAAATGATAATTTTTTATCGCATGTGTTAGTTATATCTCTGAAATGGCTTATTATGTACTTATAAAATAATAATAATAATAAAAAACACGAATTATAATAAAAAATATGCTCATCAGTTACGTGAGTAAAATAAGAACATTACTTATTTAATTTTGAATAATAATTATATATTATTTATCACACCCGCGTCGACAATTTTCAAACGTGGTATACATTAATATACAAAATACAATGTACATAAAAATATCTTAATTTACATAAAAATGTAAAAACTCCCGACGATATTTGATTTTATTTAATATTTAGAATTCCAAAATGTTTCGCTTGGTAACGTTAATATATTTTTATGTAAAACATTTGTTTTAATGAAACCGTATTTAATTTCCCATTATCCCATAAGGTCAAACACTGTCAACGGATCCACAATTTATACAGACAGACTTTGCATATATTTTTTAAATAGGTACATTATTGGCGGATAGAACGTACAATTTTCAAATATCATATTTTTACAATTACTAAATAAAGCCGAAAACGAAAGATTTTCTACTTCTTGGAATTCACATCGAATTTTTTTCAAAATTATTTTGCATTATAATTTTTGTTATTGTTTTTGTAATTTTGTAGACTACTAATAAATAAAAGTTTTAATTATTATTTGAGCGCGTTTATTCAGGAAAATGACCTTTGACTAAACATTTTTTTATACATCGCCGTGACGTTTACTGTTGTTGTTTTCTGTCATAATTATATTTTGTAAAAAAAAATATGAGTCTACTTTACTCAGAAAATGTAAAAATTGTACATAATATTTCCTATACATGATTCCTGTGTGGTTTCTCGTGCCTGTGAACCGTTTGCACGCGGTGCATACACTTGGAAACATGTGGTTATTACGTGTCTAAAGAAATAAGTTTATCATTCATGTACAGGATTAAAATCACCATTCAACATCTGTAATTTATAAAATATTGTTTTGTTGTTCAGAGTTATTTTGTATTTTTCCTCAAATTAATTATTATTCATTGTTTCTATATAGGACCAAGAGGTGATTTCTAGTTTTGTTTTTGTGTATGATAAATAATTTACTCTTTTATAATAATACTTATATAATAATACATAATTATAAATGTGTTTGTTTATTTGTTGTTTATTTGAATACGTGTATTTTATTCTACTCAATCGAATTCATAACAGTTGTGGTTTCAATATTGTATTGTTTTATTAATGTGTCATGTATACGCGTACATAAACATAATAGATACATGTAAAATTAATAAATAAATAAATAAATACCACCCGGCCCTATGGGCTTATAAATCGTCAGCTAATTACAATGGCAGAAAAACTCATGTGAAAGAAGTGCTAATCACACACGGAAAATGAGATTTTAAAATGGTATATAGTAATGCTTAATAGAAACGAGCATAATACTTTATGGTATAGTTTATGTTAAATGATAAATTTTTTTTTTTTCTTTTGATGAACCATTTCAGCAAATACTTAAAGCTTTCTATCTTGAATGATATTTTGTTAAATTGTGAAGTTTACTTTACGTTGACATAGAATAAAGTTTCTGTGAAAACATTCTGAAATATAGTGTCTCTGTCACAGAACTTATTAAAAAAGATACATAACGAGAATATGTCTGTGTCTTCGACCACGTGTGTATCTACGGAGTCTCTGGTTAGTGGATTCTTCCAGAGCCCAGAAATTATTTTCGAAGAGCTAAACTGAACGAAGAGTGACCGTTCATAGTTCAATGCATTTAGCTTCAAATATAATTCCGTGTGGAAAACATGTTCAGATAGATCGAACGTTCTTATAGTTATGATTTTTTCTTACGCTTTGAACCAATGTACTTGAGAAAAACTTACAAACTTTGTCTTCGGCTAAACTTATGTCAGTCATATTTTTTGTATCAAATTGAAAGGAAAATCTGAAAACATTAATAATTACTGTAACATCACGGTACCAAGTGTTAGTACATCGTGTATGATCCACAATAAATAATTGTTTTTAAATCTGTTTTTCTTTCTGTACAAACGAGTCTGTTTCAAATGCGGATTATATAGATTTTTGTTAATCAATTTATATTTTCTTAAACAAGCACCTTGTATTTTAGAATTAAAAAAATCATAATTACATTTGTATACTGACAACGATTACGATATTACATTTTTCTAATCACATTTTAGATATATTAATTAAATTTAGATTGAATTAAATAATCATAATAAAAACAATAAGTCAATTTATGTTTTAACTCGCATATTTCGGGCTGTGTTTGATAATGTCGATTTCATATAAATTTGAAAAAAATCTTCGTTACTCCTGTGACTGTATTATTTCTAAAATATGTTTGAAGCTTTTGGAAAAAAATATTGCTATGAATTATACTTATTTCGTTTATATTCTGCTGTCTGTTTGAATAACTCTCAAATAAATAATTATGCATATATTTTTTAAATATATTTATACATAAATTTGGAGATTAGCCACATTAATTATGTGCATTGAAAATATTTAACATACTTTGTGTCATAAAATCATGTTTAATTTTGTTTAAATTCTGTATCATGGATCAGGTATTCAATATTCTATTACTATTTTGACCAAACAGAATGACTGCACCCAGCATAATTCTTATACATATTTGACATAACTGTTTAGTATCATTTCCTATGTACATTTAAAATATAATCCGTTTAAATTTCAATCAGTTATGTTTGTCTGTGGCCTGGGTTGACGTGTATTGAACAAAGCTTTTTTCGTCACATTTCTAAGTTAAATGATTGCATATTTTCCCGACTCATGGACAATGTGTTGATAAATAGTTTCTCTGTTTTTTTTTTATTTTTACTATTATGCTTTTCATGATGTAGATTCATATTTACTTTTAAATATTATTATCATTAATGCCGATTAAATAATTTTAGAAATTCGTGCATGTCGCCATATGTACATGTAATGCTGAATGTGTTTACAGGAGTTATGCGAGGACCAATTTCAGACAAACTCGATAATCAACCTCGCAAAAAATAATAACAAACACAATTTTCACAGGATTGATTATTGCAACAAATTATGCATTGCATTGTTAACACTTGTTATATAGGGCTTCCGGATTTAAGGTCTGTTAGTTAGGTGGAATTTGGGGCGCTTTGAACATTGTGGTAACTTTCGATGGAAGGAGTATTTCTCTTGTAAGTGTGCCACCTCTATCATTAAAAGAATGAAAACCAATTAACGCTCGCGCGGAAATCTTTACACGTTTTGTCAATGTTAATTGAAATAATATTATATTAAATATGCTGAATGTGTTAAATATTCGCTGGGTCCATATCTCAAGCCGCCATGGATTTAATGATATTCAGGAAACGTCTTGCCTTGTCCATGTCGTGTGAATTTGTCACTTGTACGCGTGCTGGTACTCTTTTTAGGATCAAACGATTTATTTTTATTTGTAACAAGTGACAAAATGTTTCTCGGAAGTTTATATGTCTCGAAAACGTGTTAAACGAAATGCTACAAACATGGTTTCTTGTTGTTTAAGATAACTTTACCGCTGTTGTTAACGGTCCGATGTACACTAAAAGTCTTTTTTCCCCAAAAAATTCCCCTAAACTTGATGACTAATAGACTGCCCGTACAGTGTGTATAAAGACTAGGTTTTGTATGACAGAAAGCTGTATAATTTCTTTGTTCGATGTATAAAATCAGCAAAACGATAGGATTATAGAAAAAAAAACTACAAATGTACAAAGAACTCACTGTGGACCGGCAAGCAAATGTCCAAATAAGCTGATGTAGAAACCGTTTTTTTATTTGAATGTATTTTTACATGTATATCGTTATTTCCTCCATAAGTCGGGTAGGTGCGTGCTTCTAAAATTACGTCAAAATTTAATGCACTAGGATAGGTTCCGAGTCAAGATACGAGATATGCTTATATGCGTTACCAGTCATGTTCATGGACAAGCAACGTATATTAAGTATAGGTCGGAATTATTAAATGGTTATTATTAAAATAAATTGTCTGGTTGATTTTCATTTTGCCAGCATAAAAAGGATTTATAGAAACGATTTTGCTAACTTTTTTGCGGTTTCTTTTTATCTTAACACAATAATACATGTATACATATTTTTTATATACATGTCTTAAGATTTGTAGATATCCTTTATTTACTTCTGTTAATTAAAATCGTATGAACAGCAATGACATTTTTTATTTATCTTTTTGTAATCTAATTAAATTGAGTATCTTTAGTGTAACATAATAAAACCGAGGAATGAAACATGAGTAGAAGACCTGTTGTAGGACGACATTTGTAAAGAATTGTTACGAATCTTTCGATTGGTTGTCCCTTTATAAATCGGCATCATCATCATCATCAACAACAACAACAACAACAGCGATCAAGTTCTTCTCAAATATGCTACTGCTACATAAGTGCTCATTATACTGGTCCAAGTAAATATCTCTTACTACAGGTCACTTCAACTGTTGACAAAGGTCATATTTCAATAAATATATCTGTTAAAAATGTCACCTTTGAAATACAACCACTCTAAAGGAACTAATTTAGTATTGACGCTTATCAATATAACATGCCAACTAAATCTTTGACAGAAAGACAACTCTGCATGAAGGTCATAATTATTCTTCAAGGTCAGAAACGATAGTCATATTACTTGACCAAAATAAACCAGGTACATGTATTAGTATCCGAGGTCGCAAGACATCGCTTCTGAGCATATCTTCCGAACGTTTGAATCACGATTTGTCCCAAATTGTTTCGTAATACGACGATTTGTTGAAATACTTCGTATTTTGCTGTCAGTCACTGAAGAGGCGGTGCCGGGTAACCAGAATACTGCTTTATTCGGTCCTTACAGAAGTCTTTGTTCACAACGTAAAATTGTTTGTATGTGTACACGGAAAACTTCAGAATGATAACAAGTGTGAATACACACACTTCCTGAAACATAGTGTACATAAATTGTAAAAAAATGACATTACTGGTGGGGATATCCTGAAAACATACGCTGACATTTTATGTTACGGTTTATTATGCAAATAATTAGCTAAAAAATACATATTTCAGTGATTGTTATCATAATTTCTTTGTCATACATACTTTTCTAAACGGATATGATATAATTTTTATCTCATAACGAGAAGACAAGAATCAAAACATGTATAACTAATTTGGATTATTTTTTCTCTGTATCGTTCATTGACAGTATATTTGTCCAATTAGTATATTGACTTGATTTTTATCATTTTTATTTTTTCTTTAAGTAACTGATTCGTCCGCGAAGTAAGATAAAATCTGAACCACGTGACTCAACCACAAACAAGAGGAATAAGATGACGTAGATATTTGTTTCAGTAAACAACTTTAGACTCGAGAAGTTTGATGCGACAATAATTGTTTTCTACAAGTAATCACGTGCTAGCTTTGTTACGTTTATTTTATGTGTATAATATATTTTATAAAAAAAGATATGTACCTTAACAGTATCTGGTTATAAAGTCAAATCGACCATAAAGATATCTATTGATTGCTTGGTTGTTTGTTTGATTGATTAATCGAATGATCAATCGATCTTTTAAAGCCCCGTCAGCTCTTTGGGTGATATAATTAAAGTAGGTCTTATTTTACCTAGAAAGATGTCTGATCAGTAAAACTGACTTTTACTTGCAATAAAAGCATTCCGAAAATTTCTTTTTTTAATCACGAAGTACATGTCGAAATGCAGCACAGTATTTTTCAATGATAATAAGTAAAAAGCATCTGACAACATTTTTACAAGATGTGATTACAGAAAGGCATCATGAATGTAAATATTGTTTTAGAGCAAATAAAATATATTTATTATATTTTACTATTTTTTATCTACTGTCTTGAATTACAAAATCAAAACGCTAATGGGCCTTTAAGACACATATCAATAGAACGTTAACGAATAAAACGTAAAAGACCTTTATCGCAGTACTTGTATCACACAATGTTTTTTTATCCTTTGTTAACAGATGTATGTCTTGTTGATTCAAGAGAGGTTTGTCTTGTTGATTTAAGAGGGGTTTGTCTTGTTGACGTAGGAGATGTATGTCTTGTTGATTCAAGAGAGGTTTGTCTTGTTGACTTAAGAGAGGTATGTCCTGTTGATTCATGAGAGGTTTGTCTTGTGGACTTAAGGTTTGTCTTGTTGATTTAAGGGATTTTTGTCTTGTTGATTCAAGAGAGGTTTGTCTTGTTGACTTAAGACAGGTATGTCTTGTTGATTCATGAGAGGTTTGTCTTGTTGATTCAAGAGAGGTTTGTCTTGTTGATTTAAGAGAGGTTTGTCTTGTTGATTTAAGACAGGTTTGTCTTGTTGATTTAAGACAGGTTTGTCTTGTTGATTCAAGAGAGGTTTGTCTTGTTGATTTAAGAGAGGTTTGTCTTGTTGATTCAAGAGAGGTTTGTCTTGTTGATTTAAGAGAGGTTTGTCTTGTTGATTTAAGAGAGGTTTGTCTTGTTGACTTAAGAGAGATTTGTCTGGTTGATTTAAGAGAGGTTTGTCTTGCTGATTTAAGAGAGGTTTGTCTTGTTGACTTAAGAGAGGTTTGTCTTGTTGATTTAAGAGAGGTTTGTCTTGTTGATTTAAGAGAGGTTTGTCTTGTTGACTTAAGAGAGGTTTGTCTTGTTGATTTAAGAGAGGTTTGTCTTGTTGATTTAAGAGAGGTTTGTCTTGTTGACTTAAGAGAGGTTTGTCTTGTTGACTAAAGAGAGGTTTGTCTTGTTGATTCAAGAGAGGTTTGTCTTGTTGACTTAAGAGAGGTTTGTCTTGTTGATTTAAGAGAGGTTTGTCTTGTTGATTTAAGAGAGGCCTTACATGTTGACTGGAGAGAGAGAGAGAGAGATATGTCTTGTTGAGACAGACCTGACTTGTTGACTTAAGAGATATTTGTTTTTGATGAATAGTAGATTTGGCCGTCAGTTTTTACTTTCTACAGACATGGTCTTCTGACCGCAAATGATATATATGTCTCCTCTGCTGTAACAAGAAGCCTAACACTTATCTTCTTCCCAACCGAAATACGAGATGGATAAGAATACAAAAACAATAATGAGTTTAGTAGATTAATTGTACATTACTGTTATTCAAATACGGTAAATCATATACATACATGTATACGTTAATCGTAATATGCCATTAATCTAGCAAAATCTTTAAATGAACTGGTACTGTAGCGTCAATTAACCGCAGCAGTGGCCCAGTGGTTCGTGTGCAGGACTTGTCACCCGGAGACCAATGTTCGAATCCTGGTCGTTGCAAGTCAAACCAAAGTCAATGAAAATTTGATCAAATAAATGTCGATTTTCCTCCACATGTGGAGAAGTTGTCGGCTTCTTGTGGGCAACTAAGATAACACTGGTTGGAATATATCCTAAGTAAACTGGTTAAGTGACCCGGCCGTTGTATATAACTGAAATAACATTAAAACGCCGTTATACCCACTTAAAAAGACGTAACGTTACGTACTCGTATGAATATCTATCATGATTGACATCCAGTCTGTTATCATGTGTTTTAGTAGCGTATTGAGTGAGTAAGTTTGGAACCTTTATATAGCACATACCCTCGAGTAACCAGTTTCCGTGAGGTTAAGGCACTCAAGAACAAGGTTGTTTCCCACAATATTTAAGAACAACGTATCAATAACACCAACTTAACACGTATATATCTCGCATATGTTTTAAAATATATACTCGTCAGGTGTCACTGTCAACCAATTTACTTTGAGGAAAATACAGTACATCCTCTCTGCAACAGTAATCAATGGGAAGGGCAAACATGGTTATTCTAAGGAGGTGACTGTTGTTGAGAGAATGAAAATATAGTAAAATGTCAATTTGGGTTGCTAGTATACTGACTGTAATAGGGAGGTAGCTGTTGTTCGGAGGTGACCGTTCATGTTTTCCTTTAATTGAATTCATTGTATACAACAAACAGACTGGAACTCTTATAAAAAAGATCAAACTTGTACACGTGGAACGATCTGTCTTTTTATGATAATATTCTCATAAAAATGATATTTTCAAAGACAAAGTAGTGGACATAATATAACGTTTTATGAATTACCAATATATATATATATATTATATATATATATGCACGTGTTGTGTATATATATATATATATAAACCTACATAAATGAATATTCTAATTCGAACTAATTGTTTATTATTATTTCGTTCTTGAAACTGATGAGCTTTTGCGAAAACAAATTAAACAAAATTAGGCCTGTTTTATTTCATTCGTTTGATTTAGGAATAAAAATAATTAAGTCAGTACGTAATCAGGCAGAATTTATATTAATTGTGGTTAACTGTTAAGATGACATCTAGTGCAATTCTATCAAATCTATTAATATATCAATTAAATCGAACAAATTCACGTTTCTAAAGTTGGAGGAAAAATTTCACAATTGATGAGATATTTCAAATTCATGTCTTACGGTTATGTTAAAGTAAACTAATGGTCTGCTTACGAAAACTTAGGTAAAATGCATGGCGTGTCATCTCAGAAAAAGAAGCAAAATTTCGAATCTCATTATGACATTATAAAAGAATAAATTCATGCAGTTAAAATGACGTTTCGTCATCTGTTTGTATATAATGTGTATTACATTTGGTTATCAAAATTAAAATCAATTCCTGGGTTGATGATATATGCAACGTTTGAACTCCGGCTTGTTAATTAATTACCACTTTGTCACTTCATGTGTGGTTAACCAGTACAACAGGTAATATCTTAGGGACGAGTAGAATGACCATGGGCTACGTCTGGAAGAATATCCACGAGGCAGTTTGATTATTGATTGATTTTGCGGGCCATGTTAAGTTCAACTTAACTTTTAATATAGGCTTATGCGGTTGATACGATCTAGACTAATGTGCAACGTGTTGTCTAGGGAACCATTTCCTTTCTATCATAAATTACTATTTTCATATGCTTTAAAATGTGTAGACAAAATTCACAAATGTATGCGTATATTATGCTGAGCAGTACATTTTATTTAATATGTCCACAACATCAGGTTGGTTAGTTGTTTCTTTCTGTAGATTTTCTTGGGCTGTTTTTGCAGGTGTAGGCAACTTTTCACTCGAACAATAAAACCACTGAGTATTGTTTATATGTTTTCTTCATCTGTTGACAATGTGTGTATTTGGAAGTCATCTGAAACGTTAACCAAAAATTAAATATTTACTCGATGAAATCAGGAATGACATAATGTGGACATTTTCTGTTACTTGTGTGTCACGTGATGAGAAAATTTTTTCGTAATGAAATTGCTTTCAAACAGGGCATTTGGTCGCTTTTATAACTATATGTTATAGTTTATTTAATGTGCCGTTTAAACTGTTGATTTTACTCAACCAATATAATGTCACTGTTGAAGGAGTCAAAATCTTATTATATAACATAACATATACCTTGCTCGAAATGGTTATACCCGATATCTAAAGGCAACTTGTATTGATTAATAATTTGATTTTTTACGCATAAATGATAATTATCAAAATCTTAATTCTATAAAGGCAACTGATGAAGAAAAGAAACATAAATTTAGATACGGTTTGCCTATAAAATTATTAATTTGTGAGCATCGCTTATCCTTATGTTCAATGATATTCATGCATACGTATCGTATTCTAATAAACTGTTTTATATATACGTCAAAACGTTTCATTTGTCCGCAGGTTAAATCTCGGTTTGTTTGAATATACTGACAAATAAATAACATCGTTACCTTAAATTAATAAATGTTAACTAACGGATTCTAAATTTAGTCTGCATGTGTCTTCACCTTTAGTTTGTTTTACTTCGGGATACATTTTTACACGAGTATAAAAATTAAGTTTCACGTGACAATATTTTATCATTATATATTATTTCTTGTAATTTTATTATTTTAATATATAATTTCTTATAATTGTATGAAAAATATTTACATCGGTTGAGATGACTTCACATATTACTACAATCGTCTGTCTATCCCAACACTCCGTATCGTAACAAAATAAAATTAAAATTTCTGCTAAAAATCGCAGGTAAAGCCCATACCGAATTCACTGATTAACATTCTTAACTGTGAATTTATTTCAATACGATGTCTGCGTAGGAAGATGCTGTTTTTATAAGTCTGTTGTGTGTTTCTCATAAACAGATTTTCTGCATCATGGTTTTCAATGACAAAAAAAGAAAACTGCGTGTAAGTTTCGTATGAAGACTGCAATTGAGGGTTTGACGAGAAGGACCATCTTTCACGTTATATTAACGAACATCAGCGGTTTAAACTATAATAGCAACGTGTTCGTCGATTACATAACGTGTGGGTAGCTGGGTGTAGTTTGACATTCGACCCTCTCCATAATAGCAATTGCATAAACATGTAAAAGGAGCAGGCGCAAAAATGGCGTGCTTGTAATAAAACAGTTATTTTTTATATAATCTAGTGTTGTTTAACGTTTAGACTGTATTAAGGGATTACCTGCATAATAGAATATTTATTTATTTCTAGTTGGTTCACAATGTAACTATGTCATTGACAATTTATGGTCCTGTTGCCCACACAGTTAATACGCAATGTATTTGTTTCCAATCCGACTCAGTGGGCTGGGCAATATACCGGATGTTCGTCCTCCTAAGATATTCGTATTAATGATAATATTACAGGAATGATTTTTTCAAATCTTGATCTTTATGTGTTTTCTAAGGTATGATTACAAATTATTAGCATAAATATAAACTGTGCAGTAGTGACATTGTCATGGAATTGTATTTTAGAACCAGTAGCATCATTAATACAAGAATAATAATATCCAAAATGCATATCAGTGTGTGTCTTTAATGATTAGTGTTTTGATAAACTGCTGTCGAAAATCCATAACAGATGTGTATTTCATATTACAATAATAAAAATAATTACAGATATATAAGCATGTCGATGCCATATCTATAAAATAAATTTATAATTAATAAATAATTGAATAAAGTGAACGTACTTCATACCAGTAAGTGTCACTATTTTAATACTATGTATTAAGTATCATTTGAGATAAATGACTATAGTTTATTTTTTGTTCTTCATTGCCCTTCATCTGAAAAAAATTGTACTTAGTACTCATTTCCCAAATGTCATGTTATATTTTAATACGTGATGTTCACCCAGAATGTATCAGAGCAACCCAGATTTTATCTTACACAACACATTTGTCTCATGTCCATATAATGTTCTTATGCAGCGTAGGTTTAGCAAACCACACTTTGTTGAATTGATATTTACAAAGGCGGGTTTAAAAATTTAAATCATCAAAAAATATTCAATTTTGATACGTGCGTTTATATGGAACATGCTCGTATTGTGGTCATGGAGTCAAGGTCAATTCCGTTACTACATGTAACAATTTCATTTAACATTTAAATACATGTTTATCATACTTATGGGAGAATGAAATACTTGTATTGAAAAGAAGTATACGCCAACATCTGCTTTGTTAGTTTATATGAATAATGAATAATTTCACATTGTGTACTTTCTATTTGAAGAACCTGAGCCAAAACATAAAATATATGCAAGTTGCTTCCATCATATTTTGCTGTGGTATATCACGTAAGCAAACCAAACGCATGTAACACACTCTTGTATATTTTTCAACAAATTACGTGGCAAACCATTTCACTGAGTCATTCAAATAATATGCGTCTTTCAAGAGATTATGCTAAGTGTTTTTGTCTTCTTCTGGCATGTAGCAAAGAAGTAGATGCTTTCCAAATGTGGTTTGTATATGTTTGTATAATGGGATTTAGCTTCTTCTTGCATACCATCACCATAGATACCAATCAATCAATAAGAAATATATAATCACTTGAAAAGAAACACTATCAATTCAATTACGAATGATTTGTACCTCGAGGGTCTTGGTTAATAGAATATTTACATTGGAACTCTGGCCAAAAGGACATGGAACGTATAGTGCAACAACACGTTTGCAGCCTCTGTCACCAAACTGTCTGAATGGCATAACATGAACTAGCTTTATCATTGTCTTATTTCATGGTGATTATTTATTGCCTATCATGTAACTTGTCAACTTGAATGCGATATTGTCATGACTATTAAGTTTAACACTGTCTAAGACTATCAAATGTGAATATTATACAGTTTTATTTGTGACATCCGTAACTTTAATGTCTTAATCATACGTTAAAATGATCTTATTCCTACATCACAAAACGATCAGGATCGCCTCTTGCTCTACGATAATCTATTCGCAATACTGTTTGCAATTTTGATTGGTCTGAGGCTTTCTTAGTTAATAAATATATCACAATTATGATGTCGTACTTGAAGCGTGTTCACAAAGGTCTCCGTATTTATAGGATCGGTGTGCTTGATGTCTTCTTTGTCGTGTATATCCTACATTATAACCACGAGAATTTGTTTCTATGTTAATAAAGTTCTTTCTATATTAAATTTCAATTAGTATTTTGTCTTTAAATGTATAGAATTCCGTTATGTATTTAGACCGTTTGTGTGACAAAATGCGAAATAAAGATAAAAAAGATTGAATAGAAACAGAGCTTATCATCCTATAGTATCGTTTATTACAATTATCTTCCCGAATTCATTATGAATTATTATCTCCATTATTGTCAAGTTTGATTTATTAAATTTACAGCTTTAAAACCGAATAAAAACATATCAATTTCGAGAATAATGTGTAATTTATATTTATTATATTATTATACATATATACATCATACATGTATGACTATCATAATCATTTATAAGCAAATGAAATGCATGCATTGAGTAAACGAATCAACAATATAATAATGCGCTATTGAACTGGGTCCAACCTTCTTTAAATTACTCATTAATCATCTAAGATACATATAAACACTTGCGTATTTAATCTAGATAAGAAACTATTTACAACAACGATACAGACACAACTCCTAGAAAAAGTCACAAACATCAGATTTTCCCCGTTTTAATTTTTGATAGTGTTACCTTACACTCGAATCATATGATCAGGTTACATATCACTAATTGTATCAAATATCTAATGGTTTTCCTTCATTGGCCCCTTTTTTAACAAGCAGTAACGATCTGTGATATACATTTCAGGGTGTGTTAAGTACACCGTGTGGTTCGTTTTTTTGGGGGTGAATCCGGTACACCTCACATTGAAAATAGTAAGAAATGCGATACATATCTTATGAGTGTTGTGTTACTCAGAAAAAAGGTTTACCATTTAAAAGTACATTTAACATGTATACGATGTACTTTAATAACGCCTATTAGTTGGCGTATTTTTAAGTGCGTGTCATTTACTCTGGTATGTGCGCACTTTACATGGAAAGTTGCATTTTCCTGACACGCTACTTTGCTCCTTGCGCAGTTGAAATATATGTTTATATAAAATGTACTTTTAAATAGTTTATCATATTTCAGACACATTAGTCATACGATAGTTAACCTTCCTTACAGTCTGTTAACCTTTATACAAGGTCCGATGTGGCATAAAACTATTGATAAAATGATTTTGTAAAATAAAAGAGCATAGTTTATTAACTATTTATTAAGTTCAGCTAGGTATTGATTTTACATAGCAAATAATTAGACTGACCCCCCGCCCCAAAGAAAATTATATAGATGCATACAGAATTATAAACAACACATGATTTGGAGTTAATATTAAGTAATGTATAAACAAACGAATGATATTTAATGACAAATATATAATTAGTATAAACATCTTATTGCTTTGAGTTTCATATTTATATAATATTACAAAGAATAAATATTTACAATTTTAGCAAAAGGGTCGTACTACAAGTTCTATAAATCCCGTTAACATGGTTAAAAATTACATCTATAGTCATGGCGAAAATAATTACAAAAAGAGAATTATGCAGTACGTGTAATTATTATTTATAAATAAAATCAGTTCATTTAGAAAAAGCCTTTATTCGATAAGCATCGTCTAATAAAACAAAAATTGTTTTCTTGTTTTGAAGATAAAATGTTTTGTGCATAATTACTATAACTTACATACTTTTGTTAAATAACCATATGCAAGTTTATACGTATCATTTATTTTTTCGAAAATTACAATTCATGGTTAGATATTACTAGTACATATAGAAAACATATATGAAGTGGGTAGTTGTCAGGGGAGATGATTCTGTAAATAAACAAGTAGCAACACCAGCACCAGCGTGTTATGTCTAGTGCTACGACCAACAATGTTGATCTGAATAAAGATGGACATCCTAATTAAGATGATTTCAAGTACATGTACTTACATTTTTACTGTTATAACGACACATGGTTATTAAGTCGTGTGTTCATGTCACGCAACTCACATGAAAATATAATGTATCATAACAAAGAGAAACAATAAAACAAGATTAAACAGAGTTTGTTTAATTCAAAAACTAAAGCAATCTATTATAATACTCGTATTTTCTATGAGTATTACTATATTAGTCACCCGCCGCTTCAATGGAGCAAACTATTTATGTAATGTAATGAAGTTTTTTTAGTATTTTGTACTTATTTAATTACATCGAACTGACATAAATTCAAAGTTAAAATAAAAACATATTGACGGAGATGGTAGTAATATTGTTACTTATCAGTCAATATAAGTAGTGTTCACATGAACGGAGGACCGTTTTGTGAGGATTGTACGACGGTCCACCTGTATGCTTAGATTTGAATATGTAATCCACAAGAACATCTTCACTTACCTGCAGTAACAGCTTATTAGACTGTGAGTCATCACTGCAAGATTATCATACCGTAAGTAATGGTTGGTTTTACATACGCCATACAGAAATTAGTGTTTACCCTAATTTTAAGCCAATCGGATGGCTCCAGATTGTGTTTGCTCTAATTCTAAGCCAATCGGATGGCTCCAAATTTCAACCCATATCGTTTCTAATTCTTGGAGACAATAGCTGCTGGAGACTTTTTCTTCTCGATTAAATAATATGCCACTTTACGCGGGGGCGATTGTTCATTCGTGATTACCTTGTTAAAGAAGGGTAGGCGGGCCAACACTTAGTTATAGTTTATTTAGAAAATTCATTAGGACTACTTCGCTAAACTATAATCGCCTAGGTTACTTTATTCCGAAGACTTTTCATAATAAACTATAGCTAAAATACTAGTCAAAATAATTGTCAAACACGGTATGAAACAGTATTTCTCAGCTCCTTTCAAATTTCCCAGGGACACTTTTCTGCATCTCCATCCCAACTACCGAGCCAAGTGCTGTATCGAGAAAATCACAGGCGAGATGTGTATCGGTGCTTTACACCAGGCACGATGAAGAACCAGGGATAAGAGTAGGGATATCAATGCCCGACCCTCTATCTTATTTCCCTCTCTGGGGCGGCTCTGAAATGACCATAAATGCAGAATGAGTTGTTATACAACAGATGAATAAATATAACATGTTATATGATCAAATGAACCAATCTGAAGATGTGGATAAAGATCATATTTAAGTGTATTTATCAAAATGACGGGTCCACAGTCGCAAAATGAATATAGTTCTTCACTGGAAAAATACGATAGTTTAAAAGTGCTTCTTATTGCTTGTGGTTACAGTGTATAGTTTCTATTTTGATGACTGTTACCTTGTAAAATAATGCAAATAGTTTCGCCTTTATAAATAGATTTTCTCAGCCTCACGATTTAACCGTGAAATTGTTTTACGAGCTTGATTAGACAACGTAATCTGAACATAGTGCGCACTTAATGTAATATTTATAGTTTTACTCTAAAGGATATATGCCTTGAAGTTAACCAAAACAAACCAGTTATGTATCGTTAATATAACATAGATCATTACGTATAATCGTACGAAAACCACAAACGACGAGTTTATTACAATGCTTTACCCACCGCATTTCGTCAAACGGTTTATTTATTTATTAAAGAATAACTTAAAAACGACTATTTCTCACCTTTTAGATGATTTCACCCGAATTGTTTTTGAAAATACGTATATGGTAGCCATATTTTTGTGTCAGTTATTACATAGAGTAATCGTCATTTCGTGTGATTACTTGTATAAGTCGCCATTGATTCTTTGCCGATTTGCATAAGTTTTGATGTCATGTATCAAGCAGCCAGTGCAATGTGTTGTTATTTGTGGTTGTTTGGTGTCGTTAATGGTGATAAAACTCAAGATATAATGCAATTTGGAGTAAATATCAATTTGTTTATTTGTTTGTGGTTTGGAAAATGAAATGTTATTACTTTGTACTGAATGATTTCAATATTAAAATTTATTCTGTTTAATACAATGATTCTAATACAATGTTAGGAGTGCATAAAGGAGAAAACACATTTGTTGCTAATATATCCATAACACTGGGTAAAAAGTGTTGTCATTGGTAAGGGTACGTTTACTGAATGAGTGATAAAATCTTACATTAATCAAAACATACTAGTACTTAATAGTGTGTTTCTTTTTTTCTGTTGTGCAGAATCAAAGACTCTAACATAGCCTGTCTTAGAGAATTATTGTCGAGTTAATACGATGGTTACGAGGGTCATTCAATATAAAATGTGACTGGTCTTTTTTCTTCGCATCTGGTTCATTTCAGTCCAACCGTTAAAGTACTTTTGTATTCTGGCCTAGAAATTTCGTTCAGTCACTGAAATGTTCACATCCAATGACACTTCTTATAGTATAGCATTTACAAATGGAATCTGGAAATGGAAATCCCTGGGTTTTATGTCATGTTAATATGAAGGTCATTGAACCTGAATGACATTTTCTCATCTCCTACTTTAGTGTTCGGATATACGTAAGTCCTCTCCCTCTCCCTTAGGTATTTACACAACAAGACCACTTTAATTGACGGATATATGTCATATACAACTCTTTTACTTATTCTTGACCTCTTCTAGAACTAATTTTGCCTGATATTTAACAAGCTGAATGCATTGTGTTATGCTCTAACGCAACACTATTCTATGGTGTGCTATTTGTGACAAAGTGTATTGAATGCCGCTCGTTAAAGGAATAGTCCGTGTGTTAGAATATACATGGTATATCAGTGATGTTTTCTAGAAACGAATTCATAGATATAGAAGGAAACAATAATTGATATTTTACACTAATTACTCGAGGGTTCTGTTCAACACATCGGTTAAAGACATGGTGGTACTAACTTTGTATTGTCATTTGTTATAATGCGGTAGGTGTAGCAGATAAAAATAATGATCGCCATTAGGTATGAAACATGATTTATCAGTTATCGAAAATGTGTAATTTCCTTAATGTTGTATTTACGCTTGACTTTTTTCTGTGGCGTTTTTATGTCGATTTGGCGCCAAATAGCCTACAATAAACAGATGAGTCTTTAACCACACGTTCACCACAACGATATACCGTATGCCGGACCGTGAGTTAACACAATCCATACGGAATGTTTTTTTTGGGGCTTGAAAACTACACGAATACTAGTATAAGATGAGTTAAAGTGTTTTATTTGTAAGATTTGTCAGTATTAAATTTGATAGTGTTAAATTTTCTCTTATCGTAAAGGATCGTGAAATATTTTGCGCATTTTTTTGCAGTTATTCTTAGCTAGTATATTAGCAAGCAGATTTAGGTGCATACGCTGTAAAAAGTTTCATAATATTAAAAGCTGTGAATGACCTTTGCCAGATTATAAAACACGTACAAGCACACTTGTGGTTTTGCAACCTATGTTCTGCAGGTTGTTAAGCCACAAGTGTGCCTGTACGCGTAATTGTGTGATATACATCACCAACAGTATATGTTAAATACCCGTGTGGTCTAGCTGATAACCATAGGACCTACTCTGAGGTTAGAAACTCACAATTGGAATATGTCAGTCGAACGTGTGATATAATACATTATCAGAGACGTGAGCAGTGGGTGTAATGTATATCTTATCACATTAATTCCATGGTATTCTTTCTTGTATTGATGTAACAGTCTACACACTATATAACAGTCACTTATGGAAAGATGACTCATATATTTATCATTGGATTGAAGAATGCTGTTGCCCTTAAGGGTGATCACTCGTGAAATCGAAAAAATTTCTTGTAACAAGGATGTTTCGATTCTTATTTAATTTTGAAGAATAACATGTTGTCATTCAGTTTTAAGTATGAAAAGTATATGTCCATAATTTAACTTTTTCGTAAAATTACTTTCTAGTGATATACCCAAAATCGGTAATTTTCCTAATAATGGTTTTGAAAAAGGGGTGTGGGTAGATAAAAAAACAAATATTTCAGTAAATATTAACCAAATCACTTAAATAATGTACTGGTTGTATCACAGCCTGAATGTGGAAGAAACTTAAAGCATTAAATGTCTACTTTATGCATATTTCTTGACTGTGTACTATTTCAAACACTGTGTTATTTACCAAATTAAGATCTATAAAATGGCTAAAAATAAGGGGTTGTGAATAATGTTTATTCATTTTTTACGTATTGAAGGAGTAACAAGGATTTTGAATGACATTGATTATGCTGAAGTAGGTTAAACACCAATTAAAAATATGACATGAAAAGCACATGTCCATGTTCATATAAGAAAGTTATCATGTGAAATGTTAGGTCTCTAAGCTTTTCTTTTCAGCAAAAACTGGATATTTCCTTAGTTAATGACCTCTTTCAAGACAAAACCACTGCATGTTATATAAATAACCACATATGCATAATCAGAAACAATATTTGATGGACTTGTATGAATTTTGGATGAATATTTTTCAACGGATATGTGTTCATAATGCTAAACTTGATGAAAACTTACCCCACCCACCGTTTTACAACAGCAAATATTTCAATATGAACGTTAAAAATAAATAAACAATGTTTTTTACAATTTTTAAGAACAATATATTTGCAAACCAGGTTATATAAGTGTATTCATACAAAATTTAACAAACTTTAACTGATAAATACTAACGGCATATGGTTGTTGTATATATACAGACAAATTAAATTGACTGCCGTATTCTGGTCGGATGTCGTAAAAGCAGTAAAAATTCGCGATGAAGAAAATGCCACTTTGAAATTATTTATGCATTTAAATAACATTGTTGACTACATTAGATGATAAAAAAATTAATAATTTCAACTTGAAATTTTACGACATTTAGCTAGACTGCTTTGTATCACAAAACCTCATGAGTGATCACCCTTAAATGTTTCCTGTTCCTTACTACTACTACTTTAAGGTATTAGATCCCTAATAGACAAAATGGGGTTGACATATTTCAGAAACCTTTATAATGTTTTAGGTTTCCATGATAGAAAATGGTTTACCATGAGATTAAAAAAAACAATGATATTCTTATGAGTTATTTTCTCTTTAAGTTTGTATTGAAGTCAATGGGAGTAAGTCATTTCTCAAAGATTAAAGAAGAAATAACATCCATTTCAATGAAAACTCATGATAAAAAGATGCAATAACACAGTGTCAATCTAATTTAATAAAGAAAAGCATAGGTCACCGTGTAAAATCTACAGAAATTAATTCTAAAAAAAAAAATTTCACCAAGGGCAACAACTCTTGCATTTTTTAAAATGTGAGGTAAAATAAATTGAAGTACCTAAGGTAGCTATCACAGAAATAATGAGAATTGGGCTACACTATTTTTTGTAATATTAGCATATTGAGAAAATATGTCAGAATAGTACGACATTAGGCATGTAATAATTTAAATTCAAAAGTGTTTATTTCTAAGCTTAAGTACACTATATATCAGTCAAGATTCGTGCATTATTATGATCTTGTTTCATGATCAAAAGTCCTACAGTTTGTCGAATAATTTCCGTTTTACTGTAGATATTTACAGTAATTTACACTTTCTTGTATTTTATCCAAGACTTTTATTTGAATGCACCGAACGATCTTGGAATCTTTTATTTCATCTTCTGAGCAATCTATAATGTAAACATGCTTTATATTATATGTATGATAAGTAGTATAATTATAAATTTATGATGCAGTGCGTAGAGTAATCGGATTATCAAGTAATGCGCAAAATGTGCATGCATTGATTCCCGCCATAAAATGTATGGCTTTGTTAGAACTCGTTTTGCCTACTTATAAACAACAGCATGATGCATAATAAATCTGTTGTTTTCATAGATGAAATATACTATCTCATTGTTAATACATTTGTAGATAATTCGAATACATACAAATTGAGTTCAAAAGCTAGTGGATTATAATTATTTATATTATTGTTCGCTCATTTATTCGTAAAAAAGTCTTACAAATTGATTATACAATAATTCTACTAACAATGTATGTATTAGGGTACCATTCAATTTGGTAACATTATGTTGGTTATTGCCATATAAATATGAATAAACTGCGGCTAATTAACACAAAACATACGTGTATTTACGTTATTTCATTGATAACTATAACATATTAGTTTGCATGTACCACATATATACAAACGTATAACCTAAGCTGCATTTTTTCTGAATATGTCCATGTGACATTTACAATACAAGGACGTTATACACAATGAGCTTATAACGGCTGCCAGGAAATCTGTGCCATGTGGTGTTTTATTTAACCGACCGTCGACCGTGGTATTGAACATTTATATAACACGTTGACAATCGAGAAATTTCATAAAATTTAATAAAAACACCTACACATGTAATAATTTTAGTTTATCGTAAACCATTCTATAATAAGGTTATTCTGTCTGGTGGCCCAGATAACTGGTACCATTGTCCGTTATAACATTAATATTGATTAGAACCTGTTAGAGCTATGTTGCTCCATTTTCTAGACATTTTAAGAATCTATCATCTGAATACGTTCTTTAATTTAAATGAGACTGTGAGAGGTTCGAACCTGCACAGCTACAGCGACAACGTCTCACAACCCACCCTTACCGCTTAAGCCATAGGAACCCCTCCCCCCCCCCTCTCTCTCTCTCTCTCTCTCTCTCTCTCTCTCTCTCTCTCTGCAAATTCATGTTTCGATTAAATATTCTCAGAAATATAGTAATTGTAATAGCATTCTTTTGTGAATAAAAATACTGTCGTCATATTTTTTGTTTCAAGTAATTTTATTTGATTACTGTTCATTGTGGGTTCACAGTCACATGCCTATCCCAAGTCAGTAAACACCGTTTTATCTGTACACTTTAGAAACCTGTTGATGTTAAGGTGCACAGACTGGGGAAGCTGGTTGTATCAGCTAAAATTGACAAAAATTATTTTGTAATCCTCATAGGATACATTTGTATCGTCGCCCAATTCCCAAACGTGTTTAAATATCTTATTATGTAATCTATACTACAGATGTGTTAGGCAAGCAGGCATCTGTACAGTTGTTATGATCGGAAGGAAAAGTTTTTCTGTCTGTTGTATCAACACATACATGTATACATATGTCAACATATTTGGCGATAGCTTTGCTTTACTAGTAATTGATGTCGGTTAATTCATATATGTGCCCACATTGTTTCAACATTACTTCTTTCAATTAACAGAAATAAAGACATAAATACATGTGTGACGTCATCACTATTTTAAGTCAATAAACTGACTGGCTTAGTACACAAGATACTCGTTGAAAATTTCAAATCAATTTATCCATAAAACTTTACGACTAATTCCAGCCATCGGAACAAGTGTTTCAAAACATCCCTTTATCTAACAAAGTTCTTAAAAATGTAACAATAAGTGCAACAATAAGTATAAACAGAATCTCTGGTATTCCAGAAATGTTTATTAATCCTGTATGTATATTGTATAATTAATAAAGTCACAACTACGATAAATGCAGTATTATTTTGAGTGCATACAATGCGTTAAGCCAAGCTATTATTTGAGGAATTATTGTTTATCTAAGTATTATCATATACCACAAGTATGAGCACCTAGACTTTTCATGGGTGCTCAATACTTGGCTAGAAATACAGACAATGCAAATGTGTACTATTAAAAAACAAATATTTGGCAGGAACATCGTATTGCCCTTATTCAAGTGCTAGGGCCACCAGGTACTTTGTTCATAGACAAAGAAACAATACAAAAACAACCGACAAGTGAAAATCAAATACGTTCACATAGAATTCAGGAACTTAACTTTACTGCACTGGTAATACCTTAGCATTATGCATGAATGAATTGATTGCTTTATTTCTAGATTTCTCACCGTCATGTAACTGCTATCTTCTGTTGTGTGAAGGTCGCGCGCATTATCTTGTCATATTAAAACAGTTCTATAGATCGAGTTGTATGGGTATTTGATTACAAGCCACTAAATGTGATTACGACAAAGCATACTACAAACAATACATATGTATACCATAAGATTTACTCTTATTTCAATTTGGGGATATTTCCATAAAGTTACTTTGGGCATAGCAAGATAATGATGGTCAATATGGACCCCCAGTAATTCTAAAAGGGGGTTTAACAAACAGACCGAAATACAGGCAATAAAACTGTATAAACCGCAGAAAAACCACCGAAAATCTGGATAGAACAAATAAAATATGATAAATGACAGTAAATGTTTAAATTATTATCGCTGTTTGACTTTGAATACGTATAGAATCGGTATTATCACTCGTCCACAGGGACATCAAATAGACTTCATGTGTACCCATATTCTGAATCGTTTCATCAAACCGTATTTTTAACCTAATTAGCTGTATTTTATACCTATTCCACCAACATGTTACCGTCTATGAGTAACTTCATCAACAGATCGGTCTTAAAACATTTACATGCATTTGACTGGTCAGTTTCAATTTGTATCATTCGCTGACATCCTTCCAATTGCGACATTGCCGTATTTCTCGTCTTCATATTTTACAAGAACTAAATTTTCATCGACACAGAATTTCTCTGATATCCTGGGTCAACTAGCGTCGTTGGTTGTAGAATCATTTTGCTTACCTTATACTTCTATGGTATATCATTTGCAAATACTTTTGTACAACACAAGAGGACAAAACTGTCTTGTCTGACTGAATGTTGAACTGATTCTAATATATATCAAGATGAAAGGGATGTAAGGCATTATAATCATTCAGTTCGCTTTTTAATGATTCTAGGGAGAGGTCAAGGTACTGGGTTCATCACACACCATAACTGTCACATACGTAAGTATTCGACTTATGAAACAAAGATGATAGATAGATACTTTATTTCAGATCCATTAGGCCAACTGGCCCATGAGGACAACATATTTACAAACAAATACATTGATAACATACATGAAAGTATAATATACATGCATAAAACAAAACAAATCTATAAATAGATGCAGCTGTCGAAAGAAATTTACTTATGAGGATTGGTGTCAAATATAGTTTTATACAGATACATACTTTAACTTAGATATTAGAGATGTCGTACTTCTTGTCAACATTTTTTTCATTCTTATTTCAGAGCAGACATCTGAATGGAGTACATTAAACATAGATACTCTCAATCTAACTGGCAGTCTATCAACAACGCGGGAACCATTTTACGACAATAAGACACTTCCTAGATATCCTGCCGAAAACCAAACATCACCAGAATGTATTCCGGAAGTGAAGCATACCAGACGGCGTTACGCCTCAGAAGGCGCACGGAGCTCCAGAATAAAAGAGGAAGACACAAGTTGGTTTGTTTAAATTAGGCACATTTTCCATAGAGAGTCGTGAAATATGTCCCGTAAATGTAAACATTGTAACGTTATTTCTGACTTTAACATCGCTTGACTGTCATATCGTTAGTACAACAACAACCGCTGCGGTAATAGCATCTGCAACGTAAGCAATATTATTCCGATAACGCCTTTATCAGGTTTCCATGTTTATTCTTTAATGAATGCTTTACTTTCTCAGAAAGTTTAAATTTGCTGAAAGAAGATGGAGCTGATTTTAGAAGTTCCACTTATACAAGCTAGAAATAAGATAGATTGGGTTCGCATAATAAAAATTATTATAGGCCATAAAACGGATGGTTAGAAGTGAGACGATAAAACAATTCGAACTACTTTCTTTCCTTCTCAGTAAGCAATGAACCGAAATGTATTGAAATTAAATTTTTTTTTCTAAAACCAGAAATATATTCATTAAAGTTACTACATTGATTAATAAGTGAGACGAATTTTACAACCTGGTGACATGCAGCTGTTTAATATATAACGTTTAATCACATTTATATTTATACACGCAATGAACATGAAGTCAGCTTAAATTAAAAGAAATGAAAGTTGAACAAAGTGCGAGTATCAGTCCAACGATAGCCTCAAGCTTCCACATTTAAAGAAGTTGGTATTTATAAACTGTACTTTCACGATGTTTCATAACAATCAAGTAAACAACATATATAATGTGGTAATAAGTTATCCATAATTTAATGTATATCGCATTTCAGTTGTATTGATTTTATAGTCAGACATTTTCGATCAAAACTATTAAAAATCCAGACAAATATTTTACATACGCCAGTATACATTACCCCCCCCCCCCCCCCCCTCCTCACACTCGACTAGAGTGATAACTAGCTATTTAAATCGTTAATTACATGTCAATAAATTGCATGTTGTAAATGAGGGTGTTATATAAACAGCAGACATATAAACAACAGGTAAACGTTTATTTATTAGTGTCTTTTAGTCAGTTTCTTCGTTATTTGACGTGTATTATGTTCATTTGTTTGTGATCATTTCCGAAATTAATTCACAATTTGTATTGTCTGGTGTAATGCGTTACTTTATGGGAAGTTTTGGTTATTCTGGAGCGGATAAACAAGGTGTAAATTTTGTTACTTTAGTTTCAATATGGTGTAAATAATGTGGCTTATTCTCTTCAAAATGAACTGATTATTAAATTGTTTCATTTTACCACGTTTTGTGTTTAACCAGTCTGTAGCTTAATTCATGTTCAAAATTGTGTAATTTAAACATGGTACACCATAAAACCAGTGGTTCATCTAAATCAATTTAATTAGCTTAATAAGACGATTTATCCAGTGAAATAAATGTTTTAATTAAGATTAAGGATCTTAAAGACAAATTAATAAAAGTGGTACAGAAATAATATTCCACATGATGTATCTGTGTTTTATGGTAAGAACAATATGATGTAATTTTAATACAATAAATAAGACATATTAAAATGAAAATCCACTGGTTGAATAATAATAGAAAGTTTCCATATAATTGTAATTATGTAGCAATAAAGACAAAACTCACACTATGAGCTAAGAGTTTCTTAATTTTCTACTTCTGTCTTTCTACCTAAAGATGCAAAATGCTTTGTATTGTTCAATATTTAAGTATGATGATATTGTCTAGTAACCAAAGAAAATTTAATGATAAAAAACTAATAGCTCCTAACGCACATGTAGTTTTGTTCTTTTCTTGCTGACAATGAGAAATCGTTTAGTTTTCAAATGACGTCAATGAGTTGTTCATGTAATCAATTGACTAAATTTTTACAGAAAAAATCAGAACGTTAACGTCAAAAATTAGAATGATCGATTGTACTTAGTTTGATATACAAACACACTTTTTCAGAATCTTTATTGCCAAACTGCTCGTTCTAACACGTGCAACTTAAATCTAACACACACCTATGTGCAAGGATCACCAGATTTTATTTACGCCGTTATTTTTGTAAGTCGTGGTTAAAAATGTACTGCATATATTTAGTGGTTTAGTAACCACCTGTCGCACGATATTTATTTCCTTAAATACTGACCACAACTGTTAGCTTGTATTGGAGACAATTTATTTAATATCTGAATTCATTTTTAGTTCCAGTAATATTTTATTTACAAACAAGAAATGAGAGACATTTAAACGTATTTATTTAAATAAGAATCGAAATCAATTAGCAGTATAATACAACCATTTAATAATGTATTTGTCTTTATTCTACAAATTCAGCTATTATGATTATTTGCTAAACATGTGTGGCCACGGAATTAAAATCACTACAAAAGAATCTTAGATTAGACTTTAGAACTAAACTTTATAAACAGTTTTGTTTTAAATCATTCCATAAAGCCATCAATTTAATATTTTATCCTTTAATATTCACTGAATTCAATCACGCCCGATATTACCACTAAGCCCACTTTGTATTGTATTTCAAAAATAATCGAACGCCAACCTATTATTGTTTTTCATCTCAAAACCAACCATTCTCCCCCACATGTTTGTGTATGGTCAGCGATCATGGTTCTCCAGTCCCTCTGACAATGTCGACGCATGCGCGCTCAAACTCGATTGCTAGAATTAAGACTGTTTTGAAAATTATTCTACTCTCCTCGCAAATAGTTTTTTCATCAGCAAAACTGACATTCTATTAGGCTTGTGTCACAGTGAAGTCTTATTCTCAAAGGATAAAACCGTACTCGAAGTTTCAATTCCATATATAGGAGAGTGAATTCTGCTTAAGAAAGGCGCGCTGTATTTGTGTATATCGTCTGCAACATCTTAGGATATTAGTGTTACCACGTAATATTTGGTTATTGTTGGTGTTGTTATTAGTTGTTGCTATAGTCAGTTGGTGTTAAAGTGTATCATGTTGTCGTCGGATGTATTTTTACTTTGTTTTCTATAACATTAATACACGCGTAATTTAAAGTAATTCAGACTTAATTAGTGTTACGATTTCTATTGTAGACTTCATACTTGCTAACGCTATCGTTTATTTAGTGTGTAAACGAGTATTTCATGATTTGCATTTTGTATCTGCGTGCATGCATCTACAGTGAACATTCATGGGAGTGTAGCATAACGAGGTGATCCAAGTACGAATGTTTGCGCGCACTCATGATTTTACACTTATATATAAATCTAGAATTACACGCTGTTTAAGTACATTCTTCTTTGTATGTAAAATATGTACGCGGTAAATTTAACTTAAAAACATGGAAAAGGTCTCTTTGAACTACATTATATTTCAGTGCGATAACAATGTACGTAAATACACGACAGTTAAGATTACCTATTACAAGTAATCTAAGTTAAATGTACCTAAAAATCGCGAGTTAAAAATATTCATTATTTTATTCATGTGTATCACTTACATAAACATGTATGATTAGTTTCCTCTATTCAAGTAATCAGATTATATATTTCGGTGTTGATTTGTCCCGTGTATTTACCTACGCAAAATCGGACGCAAGCGAGTGATACATTATCGCTGTAAAAATAACGCGACGCGTAGTAATATCGATACGGCCGAATGACTTGGCTGAGTCAGTCAGCCAATCAAGTAAGGAGTGGTTTGGTGTAAAAACCAATGTAGTTAATACTTGTTACCATTCATAAAACCGCAATCTCTTGATATCGGTCGCTTTAAACCGAACTGTAGTAAAACTTTAATAGAAATTGTTGTGTTTATTTTATATTAACCGCATGCATTTACCGGCAGATTTGAACGGGCTGACGCCGTTCTCGGACAACCCTCATGCCACCATGAACCAGACGGAAGTTTACCCTGGGGAGAAAAACCTTAACTCTGTCCTAGGGGAACACTCGGGTGAATTGGTGAGGACCGGAAGTCCAAACTTTGTATGTACAAAACTTCCTCCACATTGGAGATCGAACAAGACGTTACCAGTGCCATTTAAAGTGATAGCTTTAGGAGAAATTAAAGATGGAACTAAAGTGACCATTGTTTGTGGAAATGACGAGAACTTTTATGGTGAACTTAGAAATTCCACGGCGTACATGAAGAACCAAGTGGCTAAGTTTAATGATCTCAGATTTGTTGGACGTAGCGGTAGAGGTGAGTGAGTGCACTAAAATAATCTTTGTTGTATATCTGTCAGTATGTCTAATATTGTAGAATAATAACTTGAAGACTCAATTGAAAAGTCTTGAGAGATTAGTGTCGCTAAACATCGGAAATGAATCACCGGATTGTTCGATCTTTAATATTTGTATAAGTTTAACCCAAAAGTTAAGTTAGAAGTATAATGATTGTAAGAAAGATGTTAAATTAAGCCAGCTGTGAAACTCGTGTTATGTATGTACGGGTTTAAATGTTCACGGCGAGTTTTCATATTTTGTTTAACATGTAAACAAGTGGATATTAGGAGTGGTGTATTGTCGTTAACATAAGCTTAAACACATTGTTATTTGTATAAATTTTCGTACAGTTGAGAGAGTGACTAAACTCCCCTTCCTATATTAAATAAACATGAAGTTAAATCTTTATCTAATGGTGTATATAACTTTCATAAAGTTGCACAAAATGCGATAAAGTCTTACAAATTAATGTATCTATGCCTGGGGCGAGAACATTCAATATAGAGAAATAAAGAACTAGATGAATGAGCTGTGTTCACATCTGTACAATGACAGACGAGATAAAGTCAAAAATCCAGGAAATGGTTTATACATTCTAAGAAGTCCGCTGATACATGTAAAGCGAAACAATGTATTTCATTATGTGTTAAATCTTTTCATTAGTATTTCCTCTTTTGTCTGTACCAGTCACTAGTCTACGTTTTGTTTACGAAACTTGGTTTATAAGATAGTTTACAGTGTACAGTATAGTATGTTGGTACATGTATTATAAAATTAGAAGGATCATGTTTATACCGTAGACAATATGATTTAAAAATGTCCAAGTTTTCTTAAACAGATCACTTATTTATTAGATTACATGTTATAGTAAACAAAGAGTATTCTGACATGTTAAACTGTTCTGTATGTACAGTGTACGAAATGAACTTCTCAAAATGCAAAATGTGATCGTTTGGCACTATTGTAAGTAAGTTAAGTTGTAGTCCTTGGAGAGTAGAGTTTCCCTGTGTTATGGAAGGCTTTTGTTTCTCGATACAAGATTGTACTAAATAACATATAGTACGTATTCACCTCTCCCAAAACATTCTATTGTGAGTCAGGCGTGAATATACGTAACATCACAACTTAAGATAAACACGATATCTCTATATCTTCTGTTATAGCGTTTCTCGGTGCACTCAAAGACTCGTGAATTTATTTTGTTACAAAAAATCTCGTCTGCTTTGCATAGAAATGACAATCTTTGTTACAGACGACAAATTATGAATCTTTTACCGACGCAGACGACTTTTCTCATGATCATGTTGATATAATATCAGATGATTAACTGAAAAGTTGTTTGTAATGTGTGCAGTCTCCTTTTTATTCTTTTGTTAAGCAGACGATTTTACATTGACTTGCTTTGGACGGTTATTATATTAATTGTGTTATTGTGCCTGTATTAAGCGTCAAAACAACTTGATTTTTTTATCATTGAAATTCACCACGAATTGTCTGTTTAACAATAACAACTGTGTATTTAGTGTGCGATGAACATTTTTATTATTGTCGTCAATCATATTTTCATAAGATTCACATCGTTTATTTCATCTACAAGTATTAATGCATTTCGTAAGTTATACTTGTTCTAACGTTATTTACCTTAGTTTATTACGTACTAATTTGCATATTTGCCCGAGGATAGTAGACAACACGCGCGACTGTTTACGTCAATGTCGTTGTCGACCAACCATCTGGTTCGTAAGTTTATTATTGGGCGATAAAATGTATGTGCGTTTAAGTAGTAAATTGTAAACTTTGTGACGCATTTCATGCATAACTCAAATGTTGTTTAGTGACAAAAGAATCACTTGATAAGTAATCACCAACTATCTTGAGTACGCACAGTTTAAGTAGAACTAAAAAATCAGTGTGTTAGGTTCGCTGAAATTAATCATCTCGATCTAAAATTCCATGTTATCTATGGCTCAATAGACCAACATATTATTTCGAAATTTCTCTAAAACTATTCCACTTCAAACTTTCATAGCCAAGTCGTTGTGTACCTCTGTAAACAATCTTCTAATTTTTCCCACGGATTGCGGTAGATGTAATTTCATTGGTTATACAGGTAGAAAGGTGTGTGACGTAGACAGGTAAGCACACGGTTATTTTTACTACGATAGTATAATAACAATGGGATTGTAGTAAATATTACCATATATGGAAGTGTGTAGGTTTTGAAAGTAGTACCTCTCCGTAAATGTGACATTCGTTTGAACTTAGCCGCTGACTCACCAATCTGACCAATTTGGACGCTGAATTGTACTGAACGTAACACACCTTTCGTCCCACAAAATCTGAAAAAGTGTATTGAAAACTCTTATATCGTGAAGGTCTTAAGATCTCTGAAGATCGTGTAGCTTTTCTTCCAACCGAATGCAGTCGCTAATGACCTTGGTTAATAGTTAATCGAATGAAGTTTAGAACGGATAAGAGAGTGTTAAAATGACGTATACGTCGCTTTTCTTATCATCGGAAGCTCATGTATGTTCACTACGTTAAATTAATTTTTTGTGTCATTCGGAAATTTGATCTCACAAGTTTAGAGACAATCAATTTCCTTCTAAGAAGTCGCCCTTTGTTTCCATACTGATAAAAGATTTTAATTCTTCAGTCATTATTGTATTTTCTAGGCTATTCATTGTTAAAAGATTCGTTTCGGTTGGAGCCACCAGGAGTCGAGTTCTTGAATTTCTTTTCGTTAAATCGATATCTCAGCGTGTTTAATTCATTTCGTTTTGAAATATGCAATAATTATGATACGATCCTAATTTGAATATTTTCCTTAGAAAATCATAATCTGCCATCATCAATTCACCACAATGAAAATGTAGGGAACAAAGAGAGGAAGTTTGCCGTCTTCGTTATTATAAGACCCCAAATGTTAGAACCGAGAAGCGATTCTGCTGATAAAGCCGGCCACAAACAAAGGATTAATGACACGTTCGTTTTGCCACATTTTTTCTTAAAGACACAAAATTCGATATTTTCCCCGGCTGTCACTTTGTTTGAGGCCAACATTGGTTGGGAATTGGAAAAAAAGAAAATGATGCATTTTAGGGCTTGTACAACAATATGTCGTAAATTTATGGCCGGATTTGACAGCGCCACGTGTCTTCCATTGGTTTCCTTGCTATTTTAAGACACGTGACCCTGGTGGGCATAGCCCCGTGCTGTGAACTGTTTTCTGGCCGGATACTGGGTTCGTATCCACGTGTTCACATTGGTAATTTCTATGGATGTCATGGTAACCAATGATATTTTGGACAAGCTAATTTGTTATTCATCATGAGATGTTATATTTACGTTGAATCGTACAAAAACGTTGAGTATTGTTCATGTATACGTTGTAACTCATTTATAAGAATTGTGATTTTTCAAATCATAGACAAAATGTACATGTTTTAATAAAAACGAATCTTTAGGTTTCCGCAGTTTGAGTTTACAATTCATCTATATTTGTATATATACTTGTTGACGGCATAGACAACAGAAACAAAAAAATATACCAAACAAAGCTTTCACATTGTGTCTACAAAATTAATGTACAGCGTAATACCTTTACAACAGACTTTTTGCACGGCTCATTACGGTACGTTTTTAAATTTTCATTTTACAATCATGTAACAAGCTTCCCCGGAATTTGTGGTCAAATGTTGCATTGACTGAAACTGCCTGTAATACCCATATATGGCATAGCTTGTTTGAATTTAACTGTAAAACGTTGTCATAGACTTTTCGTTGCTTAGCAATTAAATGACATATTCCGCATGAACTTATCTCTGTCTGAAATCTTAAAGAGAAGAATTTTTAAAACAAAATTTTGAATTGAACTCTCGTTCTTTTGCTGTAGACGCCGACGTTTAGAATCGATTGAAGTAATAAAACTACATGGAAATTATTCAAATTAAAATTCTCTTGAATGGAAGTCATTCGATTTAATTATACATATTGCCCAGAGCTTGTGAGCAGTATCCGCATGCCTCATTTAAATTCAAGGAGCTTTTTTCTCGCGAGAACGTGCACAATTTGTTTTATGTATCCTACTGGTGAAAGAACGCACGCGGGTGGCACGCGCTCAGTGGGGTTTTATGGTAAATGCGGTGAACCCAGGATTATTGTCCCCATAAAGCTGACTAGAAGATCGTAAATTAGTCAGCCGTTTTATCAAGGTTGTTAAAACCCCTAAATGAATTTGGGGCCGTTTTTTTGTTAATCTCCCAATCTGGCACTTTTCAGAGGTCTGGTCGGTAATTTCTCAGTTTGCGTTGAATTGAGAGCAAAATAATATTGTTATGTCGTCCACAAGAGGAAATTAAAGCGGTAACGTGGAAAGATTCGATCGATATTTGAAGCATTTTGGAACAATGCCATTGACTGTAATGATCCCTGCTTTTTCTTGGTGTTTTTTGTCATCTCACGTTTATCCTCCGACTAGTTCTTATTGTTTAACCCCAAAATACGTTTAATTAACAATCACAAAATGCTTATCTGGAAGCTGTTGAAATGTCTGAAGTGAAACATGACATGTTACATAATCACTTAGATCCCCTGATCTCACATTTCCTTTGAGAGTGTGTGAAAAAAGACCACGTGTGGGAAATCACGGTTTCTTTAATTTAAGTTGAGTGTATGCACCAAGTCAAAGAGAAACCAAAATACATGGACATGCTCATGCAACATATACATCGCGTCATTAAAAGAAATATAGTAAATTAATTTGTTGAAGTTCAGCTCGGCCACTTACAATACTAAATATATATTCAATGACATTTTCCTGTATTTGAGTGGCGACTCTTTAATAATTACGTCAATCATATACTTACACTAAGGACCAGGTGGTCGAATACTGCACGGATACGTGTGAACGTGTAATACATATCAACAATGCAACTAATGCATTGATTCAGGGATTAAACGACGTGATAATTTTACCAAAGAACGATACCGAAATATACAAATGAAACGATGCCCATTATTTATGAATGTTTTCGTTTATAAAATAGACCAGATTATCACGTAGAAAAGTACCCCCCCCCCCCCCCCCCCCAAATCAACACTCTGACGTTCGATAATACGTTAATATTGTATTTAAAGTCATCTTTGAACAATGGTTATTATAATTTTAACGTTTACGGTAATGTGAGTAAATTACGTATGTTCGTTTCATCAAGAGATAACGTTAGATGTATAGATTTAATGCGTAAAAACAGTAACAATATAAAATATGTGAGCATTTATAAACGTGTATTTGTGAAGGACGTATTAGATGTAGTTAGAAATTATCAATATTTTTTTACAGTAATCTGACAATAATATTAATCGTGAAGAGACAAAAAGATTACAAACAGGTGTACATTTTTGTACAATAAATTAATATATATATTTGTCTATAAAAAGGTTCGGAATGTCACGAATCTTTCAGCACGTGTTATATGAACAAATTACTTATTTTATTTATTTGAAATCAGAGAAACCCACAGTGTCTGTGTCGTCTGCTTTCATTGTACTGTCCTTGTCAAGAATAACAAATAAGATTAGATTTTTACAAGTCACCATTATACTGACATATGGATCTTTAACCACCATTATCACTAGCAATGCTTTCTTTGTGTCAGAATTATTGCCTCGTCATTTCAAATAAAGCGTATGTTTAAAACTTTCAGTGCATATATACACTGTATGTATTTGTATTGTTCTTCTCGCTAAGTCTATATACAGTAACCTTAATTTAACTACCTTTATGTTGATCCGACTTAAACCAAGAAAATGTGTGTAAGCAATTCTCATAATTGAGTAGGAAGTGTTTCATTTTAATGAATTCAATCGGCCATTCATTATAGCGGAAGACTAGCGGATGATATAATACTATATAACATCTCAGTTTCAATTGATTAAATACACCATTGACTAAATGACAGTCTTATAAGAGGGTTTAACTATTAAACAATAGCACGTGTCTTCAATGGACAATCGCATTTCTTGAAAAAGTTTATTATGAGTGATTTTCTTATAAAGACAAGTGAAATTCCCATAACTCGTCGAGTTTTGGACATTACGACATCTCTTGAACTGTTTCATAATAACTTGAATTCTCACTTCCGTGATAGAAACTAATTTCGTGCAAATTTTCACTTCACAGCTGATACGTGCTAATGAGCAACCAATCAAAGTAGAAGCAACTCCTTATTGATATACAACACTATGACTATCATCTTCGTGTAACGATATCACCAGACTGTCTTCATTTACGTTCACTAGATTCAACCAATTCTGGTTCTGTGATCACGTGTCAGATCGCTATCACAGTATTTATATCGATGTAATAATAATAATATTTCTATCTGAGTCCAGATGACTAGGAAAGAACCCAATTCTATAGTAGTTATATATATCATATTTCTGTCTTGCGATATTAAAACTCGCTGATTCCGTCTGGATGGTGCAAGTCTAATTTCATTGAGATATATACACAAGGGCCCTTCCTGCAATTAGATGCACGTGTAGTATTGAGATGTTTGCGCTGATAAATGTAAAACGAAGAGTCGACCAATGTCCAATTCTATATACCTAACTAATTGATCAATAATTGAGGATTCGTGCGCTGAATCAACATTCAATGTAAACCCTGCTTGTAACTTGATTTTAAATGAAAATGACAGCATCCATATGTTGTACTTAATGCTAGCTCTAATACACCGTATGTTATGTTATTTTTTACTGTTTGTTTATCTTTTTTATCATTACCTTGTTCAGGATACGGTGACTTTTTTGTACTTTTTGTTAGGATCAAATAGCTGCGTAAACATATCCGGGTACAACATGTTTCTCATTAGATAAAAAAAATGTCAGAGCGTGTCCGGAAATGTATAGGAAGTGTTTGAGATGTTTTTGCACAATATAAATCATGTACAGACAAACCGACAGTAAGCAAACCGGTTTAGTTCAAATCAGCCGAATAGACACAATCCACTCTTTATTGCATTCGTTTGTCAAACTTTTTAACCAAGATCCCAAATACGAGTACTATACCTAAGAAACAGCTAAAACACATGTGGGTTGTGACCAGACAAACACGTTGCCTTACGTCAGATGAACAGCACGACAGATCCTGTGACATCTTAACTGATCAATTTAAGAGTCCACGTGTGCTCTCTTCACACCACCGACGGCTCAAACGAGACAGAATTTGACAAATAGTTGAATAAGTTTCGAACCAGACATCTTGGTTTTATGCAAAATTTCAGTTAGACATGACTTTTCCAGCCAATGTTTTGTTTGTCTTGAGGTTGTGCTAAATTTGGCCATCAATACCATGAACTGTGGTTAGATATCGTTCAGACGGATTTGAGCACTAACCTCATGCCTGGTGGTAATGTTGTTGATGTTCGTGGCGTACCAAATGATACAATTATACCTGTATAAATACATGTTCTCAAGGACGCATGTTTGGTCATTCAAAATCTTTCCAATATATTGTATGAAAGAAATTATTTAACTTATCTGAAAAGTGTGGTTTCTTATTTTACAAGAGTCTTGTAAAAGCCGAGACGACATTGACAGGAATGCAATTGAGGAAAAACGAAAGGTATAAGTTGGTCAGTTTGTTGGTGTCAATATTTACTTAAACACCGGATGTGTGTTATTTCCTGTTCATTTGATTGAGGAATAAATGTACCTAGATTATCTGCAATATGAACAATTTAGAATATCCAAACCACAATGGCTGAAGTTCATGTGATATGTATCATTAATTTAGTTAGTTTATCGAGGAGAAAAGGTACATCGCCCACCCACGTGATACAATCACGTGTTATGTCACAATACCTTACTAGCCCTTGTTAAAGATGTTCAACATAAAGCAACAGGGGTAGATTGTCGCTTGGATAGAGTAATGAGGACACACCCACGTGTACCAAGGCCTTGAATTATCATACTGACCACAAAGTTTAGAAGTTATTACGCAGAGACTGCTGTATACAAATTTTGGCCGTATATAATAACAAATGGTGCCACAGATAATTATCTTTGTGTCGTAAAGTAGCCATATTGTCATAACATTTATGGTTTATCTCAATTGCTGTTAAATTGACAACACGTCTCTTTGTTTGATTGTTCGTAACTCGTGATAAAGCACTTCTAAAATTGGTCGACATGTGGCGAAGAGCAAAAAGTACGCAACTCTACTTGATTGTTTGATACACGAAGTCTTACAGAAACAAATATTAATGGCTTGCAAAAACTTTTATGAAATTCTCTGTTTTGGCTAATAAATTAAAAAGGAATGATAAAAGAAATAACAAATATGATTAAAACACAGCTCTGGATTTCTCTGACAATATTACGTGATTATCGTGATGTCAATGATGCAATATTTTTGTGAACGAAATTAAAAATGAGCATTATATGTATAGCCGGATGATATATGTACAAAAAATAAATGTATGACACACCTCTGTTATAAGCCCCGCCCAGTACGTGCAGTCTTCATGGAGTAGAGATAATAAGAAGTCCTATATACCTATCCTACATGATTCGTTCTAGTAATTAAACAAACATCCATCATGTATAGGATTGTCTCACATCGTGCTTGGTACTGATAAGTACAGTGAGACACTAACCCAACATGTAAAACGGTTAACTAGGATCACAAACACGGACCCTTGGAAAAAAACTGGGGAAAGGGATGTTCAATAAAATCTCGAAAATAATCAGAAAAATAATTTAAATCATGGTTTATCAGGGTTTAGTTTTATAGGTGTATTTACATACATTGGATAATGTATATTGTAGTTAACGATTACAGGATGTGAATGCTAACTGATAAAATATTGATAGTTTTTCTCAGAATTAAATAACAATTCTAAATGATTTAGAAATTACATGTATTGCCTGATTATTCAATTTTCTCTTTCAACATCAAACATTAACTAACACTATCGTGTTATATAATAATTCATTATACAAGTATTTATGTCCTGTTGTTGGAAATGAATAAATTATACTAGTAGTTGGTCAGCACTTTACGGTCAGCGGATGATTCATTCCGGACTATTTGCTTATACTAACTTAACAAGTGACTCATCACTTTTAATGACCATGTATACGGATTAGTTATCACATATTATTGACGTTCTATTCTATTACCTGACGATCGGTACAAGATCTGAAGAATTTCTATTATGTAAGAGACGATTAAATTCATGGCTTTGCTTACATTTTATTTAACTTATTGATCTCCGCTTACACAAAGAAACCAGTCAACAGTTTCAAGCAATGCGAAGTATTTCAAGTATTCTATCTAGGCGCATTCTTTATTTTATTAGCTACTAATGTAAAGTAATGAAATAACGAGAAAAGGGGGCAACTTGTAACAAAGACAGGTCAAATAGCGATGTATATCAAAGAATGACTTCATATTGATACAATTATAGAAATTGCTGATATCATGTGAATGACTGAATAGAACAGAACAGAATAGAACATTTTGGTCTTAAATCTGAAATATTTATCGTCCTAAAGGGGCCTCTGTGGACATGTGGTTATAGTTTCAGACTGATAATCTCTGGTCCCTACGGCTGTGAGTTCGAATGCATGATGGAAGCAAAATTACCTGTGACGAAGCTAGATATACACGTAGCTGTAAATTTGACTTTAATAATCTTTATCAACAATATCACCATTTAACACCAACAGCAGCTACAACATCATCATCAGCAACAACAATACCTAAATTGTATATACTGTAACATACTCTTGTACATGACAATAATATTGTTAATTTCTATATACATATAGTTACCTAATTTGTTAAATTTAACTAGAAATCAGCAACATTAAATTGATACATGTAACAATGAAAAGAACAGTAGGACTTATGATAGACGGTAATGTACAAATCTAGGAATATGATTTGAAGACTTGGTTAGTAATGAGGTAATTAATTGTTGAGATTTATCGTTTGATTTAATTGGTTAATAACACGGAAGCTTATTGTTGAAACCCTTTCGGTACATATTTGAGCATATATACAAGGAAATGACCCGTCCATTTCCTTAATTGTGATAAATCATGCAAAAAACAAACACATTTTATTTCCGAGTTCTGGCTCATAAAGGCTATGTGTACGGACCAGGGAGTGTCTCAGTGCTTCACACGTACATAAAACTAGACCTATGCATTGTGAACGTTTCTACACGAGTGTGTCGCTTTAAGAAACTATACACTAGTTTTTGTTAGCGGGTACCAAACATTTAAATCTAGCATCCTTAATTAATTTTCATGTTTTTAAATACCAATGTAGTAGTTTTGCTGTTTTTAATGATTGATAAACACGAATAAACGTGACTTTATTCAACTTAATGTTTTTGCATTTCGTGAAAGTAAAAATGTGTTATTTCGAAACACATGATAATTGAATTAATTACTGTCTATCTGTGGAGAAAATTGGGGAAATCCCTTCTCCTTACCATTCGTCATAACGACGTTGTTTGTTTACAGTTAGCGCGTGACGTTTTCTACGTTATCCGTAATTACGAACCGTGAACGTTAAAAGACGGCAATTAAAGCTTACTAATTGTGGTGACTTATTCACCTGTCACGTGCGCTGTAAGTCGCGCATGTTGATAGCTGTCAATTAGCGTCATGTTCGCTCTCACGACACGAAATCCGGGAAATACGTCGTTTCGCGGAAATCTGCGCTCATATTAAAAGTCCATTTGTATAAATCATATATGCGTAAAGCATGACACAATGTCGAAAATAGCGTTCGTTTTCACGATACCTTTGTTATAATAAACCCGCTACTTAATCAATGATTAAAGATAAAATAAGCCGCTTTAGACCTTCCAATCATTCACAAGAGGGGGCATGTTATAATGGCGTTAATTGGTTGAATATCGAAAATAAACTCAACGAGAAAAAAGTTCTCATGTCAAAGTCATTCACCAATTTGCGCACTAACTCACATTTAAGTCGTCACGATTTCTCACAGAGTAACAATATATTTAGATATCATGCAGCAGTTTTTTGTAGCCAATCTGTGGAAGCCACTTACTGTTTCTTTTAATGACATGTTGACATCAGTGTTGATTAAGCTACAGGCAACTATGATTGGGTTATTTTTTATACCATGGCAAGAAAGCAAAACACCATTTAGCAGCCTTTTCTCTTTCATTTCGTCAACTTTACGACCTTTACATTTTGAATATTTCCGCACGTGTTCAAAGAAGACAAGTAACCACATAACAGGAATTAGGATTACTTGCTTCTACGGACAAATTTAAGTCGGCTAAAAGGAAATTTAATTGACTTCATTGGCGAATGCGTTCGTACCCAGCGTGTGTCCGAATTATAGAATCTGAACTGTATGAAAAGGAATCACCAACGTGTTTAAAAGATATAAATGATGGCTTACAAAGTGACTAAGTGCAGAGTCATTAATCAAACATACTGAGCAGCTGTTTGAAGTATAACCACAATCCCATTCTTACTCTAGATGAAGCCTGTAAGACATACAGTGTATCTTATTATAGATTTTGTGTACTTTTGTTGAGATTAAGCGTTCTATAAGTTTTTTATGAAGTCATGAGTTAGTGAAACAATTCATTGTTTCGAATTTAAGGTCGTTCGGTTAAAGCCCACCATGATATTTGCTACATTTTGTTCAAGAAAGTGATATGCTAGTTTATATTTGTATAGTCGCCAATATCTGACCGCGATAACTCTAGCGTTCTTCATTTAATGGTATTATTTATGCAGGAATCTAAGTTATGTGGCCAGTATTATCGTCCAGAGTACAAATGTTTATTCGCATTCCTAAGCATTGAGGTGTGGATTTATGAATGAACTTTGGCTGTATCCCTGTATCGCGCTTGTGTAAAATTGTATACACCTAAAGCGGGTACCAAAGTGAAAATAAGCCGATAAGGCTGGTACCCGGTCCGTGTGATTATCCGCGCTACCGTATATAATTGGTAAACCTGAATCGGGAGCAAGATATGAATGAGAAATCAGTCATGTGAGAATTTCGCGTGGGCGAAATGAGCAAAAATACTATAACCTTGAACGGGACCTACCCTCGGTGCGTTAATCAGTAGGGATGGTACAAATGTACACAATAAACTAAATCTGAAGGTGACAGGTTTTATTGAGCGGGGATTAAAGAATAGCGACCATGTATTGCTACAAAAGTACAGTAATCTGAATACAATACGATCTATATCGTAGCGAACAAAGATTGAACAAACAGCACAGACTCGTTAAAAATTGAATGCTCGCATTTTAACGCTTAAATGCGCTCGATATAACAAACTGGTTCATTAGGTTTTTACATGGAAAACATTTTAACCGTGAAGTTTATTTCTTATGCATTTAAAAGCGATGTCATTTGTTAAACAATACATGTAACGTTTGATAATACGATGTTTCCACTCCTACAGTACACTGTCTGACCGCATATTTAGCAATGTTTATTGTGTAATATAATATCTCAATATATCCGAAACTATTAACTGATGGGCATAAATCAAAATAATGAAGACAAAGCGTGACATTGGGGGTCAAATTTAGAATGATACTTGTGTTCATAATATTGCCAAAAGTAGTTTGGAAATATATTATATTGTGAAAAATTGACAATGGCTAAAGTATAGGATTAAAGTCTTCTTCAAATTTACAACATTTTAATGAAATAAATATTATATTTTCAATAGCAATCCTTAAAATTCAAACAATCTTATGGATTAAACTATGGAAATAATAACACATTTTTGTGATTTTTTCAGCAGACTTTCATGAAAACAACTTTTTAATACAAAAAAAATATACATACAACCATAATTTTCCAAAAAATATATATTTATGGCGTTTTGAACTTCATTTTTTTTAAAATACGCTTCAAAAAGTTTTTATGTAATATTTACTGCTGCAGATACAAATTAACTAATTCAATTTTATCAATTTTCAGGTATATTCAAAGATATATGTGAATTTTCACTTAATTGGTACTATTCTTGGGTAACTTAACAATGTCCCCAAAACTAGTATATATCTTCTGTTACCGTTACACTCGGGACAGATATTCTTTGTGTATGGTCTTATGATAATGACAGTATTGTTTATCTATTGTTATACAATTTGTTTCATTGTAATACAATTTGTTCAATTATTTTATTATTAAATACAAACAGATAATCTATTTGATAATGTTTTAGTAAAATTTTAAATGGTGAAAACACCAACACCAGGGGACGTTCTAAAACTGTAATGTAAATATACGAAACTGTTAAAAATGGATTTATAACAACATCTGTCAAATGTATTTTGCAATTCATTACATAAGAATTATTTTTTTGAACACATCAAAACTATTTCCAATTTGGTAAGTCAATTGCGCTACTGAACATGAATTATTAATTTATATATATACAGACTAAGTAAAGGTTACACTCCGTACAAATTTGTTTAGTCTTTTAGCATACAAATATGAAAGTGCTATGATCATTGCGTTGCAATTCATTCTATGTTTTTAAGATAATAAAAAGATACACAAACATCTGTACTGTTTAATATGTTGCTGGTTGAAAATGTTGTTGGAGGGAGGGGAGGAATTAGAAAACATTTAAAACTGTAGATTTGTCAACTTGTAACAATTAATATTGCATTATCATATATTTACAAGAAAACATTTACCTACTACTTTTGCCACTTATCAAATTAAAGAAATGATTTCTCAACACATTCAAACTATTTCAAACTATGTTGAACAAATCTTTTAAACATGAATTAAGTCATATAAACAGACATATAGAAAATACACTCGGGACTCACAATTTCTTCTTTGTTTATTTTAAGTAAAACAGTCAGGACTCACAATTTCTTCTTTGTTTGTTATAAGTAAAACAATAGTAAAAAGTTTTTGAAATGTTTTGATTATGAACTATGTATTTGCAACACAACTCAAGGAAGATATGCGTCACTGAAATTAGATTTCAAAATTTTGAAAAATAACCCAGATATGAGAAAAGTCTACATACATGTACTTAAAGGACAACCCTCGTATATCCTAGAAAATGTTTAATAAAAAAATATCAATTTCAAGTCTTTCTACTCAGAGTGTGCTTCTTCTCAGTCCTCTATAAATAGGAGTTTTACCACTTATTTAGGCATTTTGTAACTTCATGACCCTGCAGTGTTAGTAAATTGTTACTGATATAGTTCCTGTAAAAGCAAAACGAATTTGTGTATAATATTGCATGAAGATGTGTTTGTGTCCCGAGTGTAACATTTTCAATTGTTATATATAAATAATATAACATGTAAAATATGTTAAGAAATCATGAAATAAATCGATAAATTCTGTACTGTTTTCATCTGAGAATGTTTCTTCATCAAAATAAAAGATAAATTACTTTTTATCTTCTGTATATTGAACAAATCTACTTGGCATATATATCTGAATATAACTATTTTTATAAGAACTTTCAAACTTTTTAAACATGCTCCATGTCACTGCTTCAGACTTTAAAGTATTTATTCACGTCAGTTATTTGATATAAATGTGGAAAACAATTAACATGGACTACTGTTCTATAGTTACATATCAAAATTAAGATGATGAATATATAGCGTTACACTCGGGACAACACTTAAAACCATATAGACAAAAAATGAATTGCACTACAGGAATTTGTTTTAGTTTTGTGAGCTTGTGGGTACGCTTCTGTTTGAGAAATAGAGAAAAAACATATCAAATTCAAAGAATGATAAAAAAATTCTTATCTAAATGCAAAATGTTACACTCGGGACATTTCCAATCAGCTTTATTCAAGATGGTATAACTTAAAAAACAAATCATTCTTTTGATCATTTCTTTTTTTTAAACAACATGGACAAATATGCCTATCAATAAGTTAAACTGCATTTTCTGTCCAAGCATTGGTTTACTTACAGCAATATCATCAATTTGAATTTCCATTTTTTTCTTGAGCAAAATATTTTACATGTGCACTTGAAAGGTGATTTCTAAATAATAATTATTATTGAAATATTTGAACAAAATGCATTAAATTTTAAATATAACACATGTACAATGAAATTAAAAACAACCATTGATTACTTACCCAAAAACTGAACAAAATATAAAAGATTGAAAAATGTGTAAAGAAAAAATGTCACGCTAAAAGTGTTACACTCGGGACATTTTTTGCCTGTTTTTCTAATGTAACTTTTGAACGAGTAACACAATCAAGCTGAAATTTTGCAACATTTTTAACAACATCAAGACACACCATCAGAACATTAAAGTACATTCCTGTGTTGTGTGGTATTCTTTAAATCTTGAAAAGAAAAATTGTCTTCATTATTTTGATTTATGCCCTGATCTGAACAGTGTATGGTGCTTCTCGTTCATATTCTTTAATTAACACATATATCCACAATTGCTTGGTTTGTACATGCTGTAACCATGGGTGTGTAAGAAACTACAGGTTGTCCTCTGAAAGTAACAACTTAGTTAACACGCATCTGAGATCACCAATAGCAGCAACATCATCATCATTATAGAATTAGTTTTTGATGTCATCATTTTGCATCATCAGATTATTGTATGCTGTTGTTAGTTTCTCTCGGTTATATTATGCGTGTGTTGTTAGTTTCTCTCGGTTATATTATGAGTGTGTTGTTAGCGTTCGCCTTCTCGTTAGAACTATTGGTGTTATATTATAATTGATGTCACTCTGACATTTAACTCAATAATTGTCTTCCACGCTCTGTTCTTAGAAACCATAGCAGTACATTGTGGTGGAACATAAAACACACAAAAAACAAATATTGCTTATAACGTGTTCCCACGTGAATGGGAGAACATTATTAGCTGTTTGAATGCTTTCAATGAGATTTTTTATCAATCATGTTCTGTGAACTTTCGTCTTTGTGTTTTCAGGAAAAAGTTTCACATTATCCATCATTGTCGCCACCCACCCGCCACAGATCGCCACCTACACAAAAGCGATTAAAGTTACCGTAGATGGCCCCAGGGAAGCTAGAAGCAAATCCAGTAAGTATTCATATACTCATACATGTACATTAAATTATCGTAATTTTGTTACTAAGATAAGATAAAGACTTGAATAAGAGAGATCGAGTGCTGGCGAGGAATTAATGAGAAATGCAAGATAACATGAATGGACAAATGCATATATGGGATAAAAGGTGTCTAGTGATTGTTAGAGAAAATGCTTGACTATAAATATTTATACATATACAGTGTAATATATTGGAAACCTTATCTCGTATGGATGGACACAAAATGGCGGGGGCTGAAGTGCTATTTTCTCGTTGCTTTTGGAATAATGGAATCTCTTGTAGATGGAATGTAGGCTGTATATGATTGATTTCGCCGGCATGCTGTTGATTGATGTGCACTTAACGTAAAAAGCATGCATTTTACAATGCTATATCACGTTACATAATTTCACTGCATTGACACACGTGGGTTTTGGATTGAAATACGAGTTTAAAAACATGATATCTCTCATATAATACGTGGGCTTGACCGTTAATCAGAGCCCGGAATAAAAACATTATGTATTTATGTTACACATTTGATAACCATGTGTGGAATGAACATTTAGATATGATTTATTGATGTAGTCTATCACGATCGCATCCTTTGACATTTAGATATTGGAAACTCCACTGCAACAATTTATAGTATAATTAATCCCTTTTTTCTAATGATATCTATAGAAACCTGCTTTATTCGATACACATGCTCGTTGAAACATTTTCAGGGAAGAAAACAATTTGTTAGAAATATCACGAAGTTTAATTTCAGTTCTCAAATTGTCTGCATTGTTCGAAGTGATGTGTGTTTAGACAAAACTTCTGTTCCAAAACTTAACCTTCCATTGTCCCTGCTACAATAGGAAACTATAATATTACGCCTTCTCAATACATATGATACCGCGAAACATCTAAACTTACAATAAAGCGTGCTAGAAAATACTCAGAACCGGTCCGAAATTAAGAGATCTTGTTGGTACTGATGTGGTCCCTATAAGTATAGTTAACTGGCTAAAACGACTTGAGGGATTAATTAATTGACACTTTCTTTTTAGAAATACTGCGTACAGATGACAGGCGTATTCCACGTGGACCCCTTGATGTGTCAATGGAAAGGTCACAGACGGATCCCATATGTGACAGTCGCAGATTTCCATCGACTATATCTGAGTTAGAAGAACTTAGAAAAAATACACTACTGTCTGACAGTCGCCGTATGAAAGGCATACTTCACCCATCAGCTGATACTAATGGTTTCAATCACTCAGGTAATGAATCTTAATACATCGTGTCTGACTATTCCCATCGATTGCAAAGTCTATTTTTACAATCACGCTGTCTGCTTTATGTTGCTCTGTCTTGTTGCAATACCTTGTGTCATGATCGTAAAACCACGTTATCGTGATTCTAAGCCATATACCTTGAATCCTGTAATACATACAGATATCTGAATACATATTCTAGTATAAGAGTCGTTGATATGTTTGTAAATGTTGTCTTTCCACATTCAGGCTAGAGAGATCTTTTATAATATTCTTATTATGAAAACATGCTTAAAATAGAAGTTTTATAATCATGTTTTAGACAATTGATATGATAGTAAGATCGTATATTATTTATGCCGCATTTCTCATATATAATGTAACCTGTATTTACAGAAAATCGTCGCTCACAATGGGGAAGTTTTGATTCATTGTCATATAAGGAGCCTGTATTCCAGCCATCAGGCAATACTGTATCCCACCCATTGCCCACATATTCACAAGGTCAAGGATCTGTCATAACCCCCATTCCTAATATAGGTATGTATAACTTAAACTGTTTAATGTCAAGTAGCCTTTTCTACCGGACTTACTTACATGTACATGTATAAAACATCTTATGTAGCGTTGTAAAATTGTGATTGAAACTTTTGGAAACTTTATATACATAAATCAAATGACTTGATGTAACATTTGAAAATTGTATGTTTTTGCCAGATTCATCCGCTTTTGAAACAAATTAATTTATATGAATGGTCGGTTCAGGTGTTTTTATCATAAATCACTTCCACACACATTTGTTGTTAATTTTCGCAGTAAATATTTCAAAACAACACTATTTCCGTAAAGTTAGGTTAAACACTTATCATGTGACAAGGATATGGATTTAAGATTTTTATGTGCGTACACAGTTTACGTTCTTCCGACTGCAACCGGAAGTGACGTGGTTCATACCCGGAAGTTCACTCAAACACCATATTTGAGTTTATCACCCTTATCTTAAAGCCGATACCATCTTTTGAACGTGTTTTGTGGCAACTTAGAAATATGGAGCCAGTTGAGATGAATGATGAAATATTGTTTCAATCGATTCTCTAATACATTAGTTTGTTTCACACTTGCATTCTATCCTTGCGGTTAAATTCATATACGGTTTATTTATTTCAGCTCATCAACGATTGTCCCCACCAGAAATGGATATTTCGGAACAGCGTCTTACGACTCTGACGAATGTATCCGAGCTTCAGGCGCCTGTGACGTCACACCAGGACAACGTGAACATGGACAGACAACTGCCATTACTCCCAGAACCTCACCGCCTTGAATTCTCGTCTATTGAACCACGTTATAGCGAACGTCCTGGACTTCCGCTAATGTTTCCACCACGATTCCAGTCAAACGATGACATCCGGTTGTCAGAGAGAATGGAGCCTCGCTTTGGTGAACCAAGATCATCAATGAACTCATCGTCATTGTCTGTGCCATTCGCTAGCACTAGTTCTAACCTTGCTATTTTAGAAGAAAGTCGAGCTATATCTACATTATCAAACCCAACAAATGTGGGGACCAGTACATATCAGATGTTATCGTCAGATATATTCAATCCGATGAACGCCCAACCTTCGATTGCATCACCTTTCACCATACCTGGATCTCCACAGCTTCCTTCAAGTTTAATTTATCCTCATTTACACACCAGCACACCACAAAATTTACAAAACAGTATTTATGTACCAACTGGTGAAGTTCGTACATATGAAATCCTTGGCTCCCGTCCGGGGGATATTTTGTCTCAACGCCAGTCAGAAATGATGGTACCAGCATCCATGGATATCTCAATGCGTATAGATCGCCCTTTGTTGTCACCCACCCAGAGGCTTGCCCTTGAAAGCTCACGACATGACGACAGAAATCAACAGACAGAGATGCAAACAAACCAATCACCTTTACACGATGGCACCGGACTTTCACCTCCAAGAGTTCGTGCTAATGGTGACAATGATAGTTACTGGAGACCGTATTTGAAAAAATAATCTATTTGACTTTAGTATGTTGTTCTGTGTTGGTGTTATTTATGTAAACATGTACCAAGTTCAATCACTTTGATATTAATATTTGATGTCACGGATGCGTCATTTCCTTTGACACTGTCTCGTTCTATGTGTGATCTCGCGAGGAAAAACGTGAGTTTGTGATTGTGATTTATTTAAATGAAGAAGTCAGGTTATTGTATGGATGTTTTGGCCAGAATTGTATATAATATTAAATAGCATTTTTGTAGATTTATTCATAGAGAATTGATCACATTTCTAAGTCCTTTTGTTCAACTGTCTGTACGTCTACTCGTATGTGTGTTACCTTAACCGCCTTCAATTTATCTGTTCGTCTACGCAGTTTATTTAGTGAATATATTTGTTCAATTTGTCAGTAACTCCTATTCGTACCAACAAAGCATTTCTAAGTTTAAAACTATTGCCTATGTATATAAAACGCTATTTTTATGTATATTTTTGCTGTATGCTGTCACTGATATATGGTGCTACGAAATATTTGTGGTTGTCTGTGGAGAAATTTCGCATTGTTCCTACATTAAATGTATATTTTTAAGAAATGATTGTTTTTCATTTGCCATATTAAAATGCTAAATGGTGGTTTGACTTTGATCGGCTGTTATCAATGCTTTTTTTACTTGAATAAGTCAGTACATATAATTTATGTGCTGCACCATTCCATTTTTGTGTCATCTCGCAACTAAATGTCGTGAGATTTTGTGTCATTCTTTCATTTTTTATCTCTTATTAATATAATTGTCATTTGTCACTTACCAGTGTGCGTGAGATCAGAAAAATGTCCGGCCTGAGTAGAATTGTATTCCAATGACTATTTTCTTAAAATCCACTGTTTGTAATATTTTACATGCATTGAATACATTATGTACTGTTACGTTTAAGTTTATTTTAGATCGTTCGTGCAATATAGTTTTATATCATAGATTGTAAATTTATTACAAAAAAGAATCCAACGATGTATTTCAATGTTTTGTTCATCACATGATATTGTAACGAATGGTTATATAAGAAAGAATATCAATACTTTTCTCACAAAATTGCATGTTACACAATATGAACTGTATAAAGGTTGTCATGGGGACTGGTTGTTATGGGAATTGACCTCTTTTGTACATATGCTTAAAATTTGACGTATTCTTTTAAGCATTCCCACATTTAAATGTTCAACTTATATATTTCCACAGATAGAATTGAGACAAACGCATTTTTTTTTGTTTTAGTAAGTTGCATTTCTTTGATTGTCTTTTAAGTACTAGAAAGATGTTAAGTATTGTATTTCTATTGGATATGTGGGTTGTTAAAATCTAGTATATGTTAATCTTTATACTTTATGTGTTTTCTATTGAGAAGATCATTGAAATTTTCACTGTAGTATTTTGGATATACATTGTACATTGTTTACTCATTTCACACAACAATATACAGCATTGAATCCATTACCTTTTACATTAGTTTCGCTTCAGTGCATTTTATATTCTTCTAATGGTATACATTGCACATGTTTAAAGCGTGACATCGTTTCACATATTTACCATAGTATGATATTTTTTATGATAAATTTGCAGCATTACATTATTTGCATTTTTGAAGAATTTCATTGAATGATAAGATTTTAGATTTTTTTAATGATCTTTAGATAGATTTTGTAATTATGTAGATGAGTACAGTTACATGTAATGTGTGGATAGCTTCAATGTACAAATGGCATTTATTGGTTAGTAATCAAAACAGACAACATTTTCAGTTATTTATTGGATATAAAGTTTAGTAAATTAATGATTCGGTTGACATAGTATACCCATCGACAATTTCAACATTCAGTGCAAACGAACATCATCTTCAAGTCTTCACGACA